>OW679194.1:234962861-235052856 GCA_940337035.1 Agriotes lineatus | reverse complement strand
AAAATTTAGAATATTTTGTAGTTTTCTAGATTGCAGAAGAAATAGTATGTATTATTCGGATTAAAAGTGGCTCTGTTTGACTTGCAATTTTTGTGTTCACTCGGCTACGCTACGCTTAGCCTCACAAATGCAAACATAATTGCTTGTCAAACAAAGTGGCACTTTTTATCCTAATAATAGTAATTTATTATACAAGACGATAAAGTTAAATTTTATCCACAAGTGAATCGTTTAACGTCGAGACGAAGTCGAGACGTTAATGATTCAAGAGTGGATAAAATTTAACTTTATCGTCTTGTATAATACAATATTTTTTTACTATAGCAAGAACTTTAACAATTTCAAAAGAAAATAATGACAGTCAATCACATTTCAAAATGTCAGTAGCTAGATTGGGTTGCTACGAAATACGAAGCTGTGATATTTAATTTAAACAAAAGTTAGAAAATTAAATTACTTTATTTGAAATCGGCAGTGAAGTACGCCGAAATCGTCATTAAAATACGAGAAATCGGCAGTGAAGTAATCCATTGTTTTACGACTTTTTTGTAGGTGGCGAGGCGACAGATAAACGTCAATCGACCGAACATAACCTACAAAAGTTGGTTATAATGTTGTAATTTCACGATTCCTCGATTTCAAATAAAACATAGTGTACACCTCGGCACTGAAGTTCCTTTTTATCCCTCATGTGGTTTATTTGCCTTGGCCCTACGGGCCTCGGCAACTAAATCCACATTCGTGATAAAAAATTATACTTCAGTGCCTTGGTATACAAACTACTATTATCTATCCTTGATGTTAAAATGCTACTTTATCTACCCTTGCTGTTAAAGTAAAACTTGACCTTTTGTTTCGAGTTGATAAAAGCACACTTTAACATGTGGTATAAAAAAAACAATATACTATTTTTATTATTTACAAAAATTATTTTTATAATCAATTATATCTCCGTAGGAACACTTTATAAAGCAATAAAAATTACATCAACTTTAACTTTAAATTTATTTTTTTAAGTGATAAATTTAAAAGAAATTGTAATTTCTTTTCACAAAATATGTAAAAGTTAAAAATACTATTAATATTTGCATATTCAAAATATACCGAGTTTTCCGATTGTTTTTCACCATGTATCAATTGTGTTTCACTATTTGTCAAATGTAATTCCCATTTGTCAGTATTGACAAGTGTTGACAAGAGGGAAAAGCATTTGAGATAAAGTGAAACGCAACTGTTCATTATGAAAAGCAATCGGAAAACACTGTAATAGTTATTTACTATACAAGTGGGATAACAGCATCATTAATATACGTGTGCGTAAGTTACAAACGAGTGCGTAGCACGAGTTATGTAAGCACACAAGTACAGACCAGAATACACAGATACATATTATGGTTTAATTACGTTTCGAGCTTTTTTCTGATCATTATCAGAAAATTTTTTAGATACGGACCTGCATTTCTCATAATTTTGTAAAAATAAGTTCATACAGTAAGTTAGGCCTTTTTACATGCCGTTAAAATATTAAAATGCACATCATAGTGTCATAATTCTGATACATTAATTTAATAAGCAACCAATAACTATTAACAATAAACAACAAATAAATGAACAAAAGATAGGCAGAAAAAATGAGAAAACGAGTCTTGAAACAATGTAATAGGTATTTAACGTTTTGAAATAGAAGAAGAACTTAAAGATTGGTTCTTGAAGCCTTTCAAAGTATAACGCCAGTATCGCTGAATAATGTTTTAGATTCTACAGTTAGATGTTATTTATGCATAGAGAATGATGGCAACCTTTTTGAATACCTTCTGTAAATTTAATACCTATTAAATGGTTTCGATGTTCGTTTTGTTATTCTTTCTGTCTATCTTTTGTTCATTTCCTTTTTGTTTATTGTTAATAGTTATTGGTTGGTTATTAAATTAATGTATCAGAATGATGACATTATGATGTGCATTTTAATATTTTAAAGGCATGTAAAAAGGCCTAACTCACTGTATGAACTTATTTTTACAAAATTATGAGAAATGCAGGTCCGTATCTAAAAAATTTTCTGATAATGATCAGAAAAAAGCTCGAAACGTAATTAAACCATAATATGTGGCACATTGTTGAATTCAGAGTAACAAGGGCTTTGCAAATTTGGCATCAAAAAACCAGGACCGTATTTAAAAAAATGAAGTTGATGATGGTTTCTCGAAGACGAAACGTCGGATAAAAAAATTGATAACGTAATCATTAAGTCCACTAAAAGTTGCTATAAAGAAGTTTAATCAGTTTTGCTCTAACTTTAATATTAACGCCAGAAAAAAAATAAAAAAGAAAATCCAAAAATTCGGTTTTTTTGAGATAATTCAAAAACGAAAAATCATATCAAGAATTTCTAAACTTAATTTTTTTAGTCCTTTAATTGCGCAACTTTCTTTCCATTTAACCAAATTTGTATCTCTTACCATTACCGAGATCCCCATACTGGCCCTCCTTATCTTGGACACACTGTATATGTACTTCTTTTTTTTTCATATATGTGTATATGCATAAAAAGTAATAAAGACGATTATTATTATTATATTAGTTCCATTATCTTATTTTTACAAATATGTAACGTGTATTTTCTTTTAGTTCATTTCAATGAAGCAAGAAGTTCAAATGTCATCTATGAAATCCAATGTTGTATCAGAAGGTGAGGATGAATCACAAAATTTCGACCCCTCGCGTCGAAAGCGAAAAAGTAGGTGGGGTGGTAAAGATTCATCTGTTCCACCACCAACTGTAGTCATAGCCAACACACCGACGTTAGGCGTACCTCCACAACCAACGCATGCTGTTTCTCCACAACTTCCTCTTCTGGCCAGTATTCAAGCTTCCAGTACGTATACATTTATAAATTATTGTGTGTTGAAAACAATCACTATCGTTATATATACTAACTTTTAAAAATATTTTAATTTAGCTCCACTTATGCTTTCGAACATCACAAGAAATGATCCAGCTCTAATTCGATACATATTAAACACATATGGTACCACTAATTTAACGGAAGATGATTGGAAAAAAGCCGAAGATAACTTCAAAATTAATTTGGTATACCAAGATATGCTCAGAAAAAGAGAAGAGGTAGCTCTGTTAGCTAAAGCAGGAAAAAATAAATATGAGTACGACTCAGATGAGGAAATTGATGGAGGAACTTGGGAGCATAAACTCAGGGTGAAGGTAGGACTAATAATTCAGTTATTTTTGATGTCGCTAATTAAAGCTGTGATTAATTAACAATATTATAGTTGAAATGATACCCATTGAAACATTGTTATCTCTCTCCATTACATCCTGACTGAGTGAAATAGAAGAAAAACAAAAATTGTCATGTCACGATATGCTAATGTTGTTGTTTCTTGTTTTTATTATTTACTTCGTGATTTCGATGTGTTATCTATTATATCCTAATTTAAAATGTGCTATGGCAAACAAGCACAGGAACTAATCCTTACAGCCAGTTTTATATGACGTTAACTTTAATTCGCTGTTAAAATAAATAAAAGTGCATCAAAATTTGTTTACTAATGAATAAAATATCATAAGCACTAACACTTTTGTTTATTTTAACCATATATGTATTATTTCTATATTGCTAGTAGGGTCTGAGAACGGGCAAAACATTACGACGTCAAAATATTCTCACTCTGGACACTACGCATCTCGTGCGCATGCCTGAGAATTTGAACTCTGCCTTTAGAAGCGAATTTTAAACTTCATCATGAGGTTTACTTCCCCACCGCGTGGACAACGCTTGCGCACAGCTCACCAAGTATGTAGAAGAGTTGGTTGTCTGTCTCACTTACGCTGTGACCTCTCTCCACTCATAGCCGCTAGCAATATAGAAGTAATACATATATGATTTAAAGTTAACGTCAGATTAGTGAGCTTTATAAGACTGGCTGTTAATGTTGTCAACATTTTATTCACAACCATATAATTATGTAATGACACCATTCGGAGAACAATTATGTAATGTCATTACTGACTTTTAAAAAGTTGGAAAATGAGCTATTACCAACTTTTACTTTTCACCCCGTGCGGGAAGTAGATTACCATAACAGCGGGTGGGAAGTAATCCATTCCCAACCGCTGTCATGGCAACTAATTTTTACCACATATATTATTATTTGCCTAACGTCAGTTTTGAAGAACTGTCAAATCAATTTTTCCAATTATTGTTTAGAATAAAGTGGCTGTGAATAATAGTATATTATGTTATTAGGAGCAAAAGTTATATTTTATGTGGCGAGGCTGGACGGGTTATCAGTACAGCCGAGCCACATAAAGATACTTTTGCTCCGAATAACATATAGTATTTTTTCTTCAAACGTTTTTATAACAAATTTATCTACAACTTTGTGAACAAAATTCGAAGAAAATTACTTGATCTCGTCAGCGGCAGAAAATACTATCTGCCGCTGACGAGCTGCAGATAAAGTCGTCAGCGGCAGATAACAACTTTATCTGCCGCTCGTCAGCGGCAGATAATATTATCTGCCGCTTGGCAATAAAGTGACTGTTTAGCATCATCAATCCAGCAGTATAATGCCATATTTTACTGCCGTTTGAAGAAAAAATAGTTTATCTACTCCTACTGCACAATGGCCATGAATTATGATTCATAATTCACGGTTTGCAGCCAATCATAAAATTCTATTTTCATTATTCAATAGTTTGCAAATTGCAACCAATCAGAAAATTATATTTTCATTATTCAATAGGTTGTAGCCAATCACAAAATTCATTCTTATTATTAAATGACTTTTGAAGTTAACAGCTGTCACAAATGTCATAATTCTGAAATATGAACACAAGGCGCGTATTGCATAGGAGTAGATAAAATATTGTATTATATTCGCGATTATGGCCATTATTCACTCAGATGACTTGCGCCACGCGCCTTTGGCTTGTGGCGCAAATGTCATCTTCGTGTGGCGCAAATGTCATCTTCGTGAATAATGGCTGTCATAATCGCTCATATAATAATATACTAATACATACCATGCTGAAAAAGTGTCAAAATGACAACTTTTTGCATAGTTTCTAGTGTCAAAAGTGACGATTGTAGCACTCTCAATCGTCTTTTTCACACGTTGCCATTAGTGGCGTGTTTTAATACTATATTAAAACACGCTTTGCCGTAAATTTGAATGTCATCATAACCTAAAATGTCTTAACACAATGTGACAAAAAAAGTGTCGCCTAACTAAGTTTTTATATTTCTGTTAGGATCATAGCAAAAGTAGCGTATGATACATGTGTTTAAGTGCCATTAAAGCACTAGCAACGTCGCACGTGCTTCAAGGCGTACTGTAAAGACTGCATCATTGTTTGAAAGAATAAATGGATAACGATATTCCATACTCAGTCTTTAGTTTAGCTAAATGATTCCCCAAAATACCTTATGCAAAAAGCTAAGTACAACGCACACAGCCGGAAGTGCCCCAAAGCATTTGGCTAAATCAAACAGTATTAATGAATTTTTTATAAATAATGAGCAAAAGGTGCAAGCGTTGACTATAGCAGATTACCCACATTGACAACAGTTCTGTTGTTGGCTGCTGCAACACTGTGCTGAAGACCTCAATTTCATGACTCACATACTATTTACTGATGAAGCCAGCTTTGCGAGAATGGCATTATGAATTCGCACAATATGCACTGCTGTGCAGATGAGAGCCGCTATCACACGAGCTCAGGAGCAGATTTCAATCAACATCTGGTGCGACATTATTGGCAATGGTTTAATCGGACCGTATATATTTTACAAGTGATTATCTGGTCACCTTAAAAGAAATATTACCAGGGTTGTTGGAAGATGTGCCTCTTGCAACAAGGCAGAGCTGTGGCTCATGCACAATGGAGCACCCACTCTCGTGTAATTGGTAGGGATTATCTTGATACCAGCTATGTATTACGGTAGATAGGTCGAGGCAGCCCTATGTCTAGGTCAGCAAGGTCGTCGGGACTGAACTTAGTGTATGAAATGTACAAATATTGGCAAACTACAGTTTCGAGTACAGCATAGCTGTACAATAATTTTAGGAACCCCAGAAATCTTCAACGTGTTCGTAAGATCATTATTGCAAAGAGGTGAAGCCTGCATTCAAGTTCAAGGGCGTCATTTGGAACAATTGCTATAAATCAACATTGGCAGCACAGGTTGCCAGCAATCGAAGAAAACAGTGAAGATATAAAAAATACAAAAAGAAGAAAAAGAAACTTCCACACCCTGTATCTTTAAAACGAAGAAAATTAAGACTTTTTTAATTTTGAGTCGTAGAATACTCCCTAGCATTTACAACATATGGTGGTGTTACACCCTGTACACAAATAATAACAAGTAAAATAACAAATTATATGAATATATATAGTGTGTTCTATAAAGTTTTCAACAAATACAATTTATTCATTAAGAAGCTTCAATAGTAATATTACTGTAGAAAGCATATGCATTCTTAGAAATTTAGAGGCCTTGCCAAATCTCATGAGCTGTGAGATGTGTAAATGAAATGAATAAGAAAGAAGCTATAGAAAACTAGGAGAAAGTGAATCTTAAAAACATAGTCACCTTAGCACTCCAAATCTAAAATTTGCACCTAGCAATTTATGTAAACTTTTTAGCACTTATTGTCAGTTTTATTGCTCAAAATAAATTTTAAGTTATGTCGTGCCCATTATAAAAATACTACAAACTTCAACAAAACGAACCAAACACCTCGCAAACGACCAAAAATGCAAGGTTAGGTTGAAATAGCTGATGTAATAAATAGTACATTACGCAGCTAGTTTAGAAAAGTGACGTTTTACTAAACAAGTATGGTTGGTTTGAGTACGAGCATGAGCGAGTACTTGACATGGCTATACAAGTTCAGTGAAACCACTTCTCTAACGCGTTCCGTATACTATTATCGCATTTCATAAGAAATGTGAAATATTAAATTTTTCTATAAAAGTGACACTGAATGTCAAAACATAACCAAGCTGAGTAGAACTCGTTTGTATATACTGAAGCACAATAACCAGCTCCAGTTGATGTTATGTGCTTGGCAGTACTAAAGTGTATTGTTGGTGTCACTGTAAGTGTATGTCAAATTCGAGGTTATCGGGTTAAGTTTTGCATCAATCTGTGTCAAAACTGATGCAAAACCTACCCTGCTAACTTCAAATATGACATAGACTTACAGTGCAAAATACCATTTTACTCAACAATTTTGAATGTAGATATGCGATGAAAGATGTTTTTAGAATGATCTTTAGCAGGGATGAGCAACTTTTTTTGCAACGGGCCAGCTACAAATTTAAAAATGTAAGAAATTTATGATAATACAGGGTGGCGCGCGGCAGACGGATGGATTTGATAATGGAATAAAACGCAGACTTTTACAAAATAACCAAATTTTTTATTTTTTCCTGATTTATTAACTCGGGAAATTTAAGTTTATATGGTTTTGAACAAAATATCGCTCAAATGGCGCCCCTCACACTCCAAACACTGACTAAGCCTTTTTTTGAAGTTTTCGTGCACCCGTTGAAGCATTGCCACAGGAATTTCGGCGATTTGCGCACGAATGTTATTTTTGAGGGCTTCCAGGGTCCTGGGACGATTGTTGTAAACAAGTGATTTTAGGTATCCCCACAGGAAAAAATCACACGGAGCCAAATCAGGAGAGCGCGCCGGCCAGTTTAAATCGCCTCTTAAGGAGATGAGGCGCCCGGGGAATCTGCCTCGCAAAAAGTCCATGCAAACCCTTGCTGTATGGGCTGTTGCCTCGTCCTGCTGAAACCAGACATCTTCCAGCTCCAGCCGTTCCAATTCAGGCAAAAAAAAATCCTGGATCATGGTCAGGTAACGTGCAGAAGTGACTGTAGCCGCTCGATCATTTTCTTCAAAAAAGTAGGGGCTGATGATCCCAATTCTTGAAACTGCACACCATACTGTCACCCTGTCAGAGTGCAGGGGCCTCTGTTGGAGCTCCCTGGGATTCGTTTCACTCCAATAGCGCATATTTTGTTTATTGACACATCCACTGAGGTGAAAATGTGCCTCATCAGAGAAGAAAATGATACCGTCTTGAGGCAACGCAGCAAGCATGTTTTCACTAGCGAGTTGTCTGGCTTCAAAATCACGTGGCTTCAATTCTTGGACGACAACCATCTTATAGGGATGCAAATGAAGATGTTCATTAACGATTCGTTGAATGGAACGTCTCGAAATGCCAAGGGCACCTGCCTGTTTCCGAATTGAACGCCTGGGAGATTGTTGAATTGCAGCTCGAACCCTCTCGGTGTTTGCTGGGGTAGTAACGGTATTCCGTGGCCCTCTTCTTATCGTGGACACATTTCCGGTATCTTGAAATGCATGAACCCACGCAAGAATTCAATTGCGATTGGGAATTCGGCCGTGGGGGGCGACCTTGAATTTTAAACGGAAGGCACGCTTCACGCGGACGATCGAGCGGGCGTTCGACAAATACGTCTGCACACAAAAAACACGTTGCTGAACGGACCACTCCATTATAGCGACTGAAACCGAGTGGAACATAAACTTCCCATCCCCCTCTTTCGAATCACCCCACTTTCAACCGTCTAGGACCGTTAGGAAGGGAGCAATAACCTTTTCAAATCCATCCGTCTGCCGCGCGCCACCTTGTACAAACACTGAATGATGAACTCAAAATATCTCTTTATTAACAAAATAAACGTAGTATAAAAAATTACAGAAATAGAAATGCTATTAAAAAAATCTGGTGTGATACACTCACACAACTTCCTTTTACAGTGATCTTATAATTAGTCAAAAATTTGATTTTTAATTTTTAAGCATTGGTCAAAAATTTTCAAAAATTACGAATTCTACAAAAACGGTACAAAATAGAGCGTTAGTTGAAGAGACAAATTTTCTCTAAAATTTTAAGGAGAATTCAAAAATGTAATAATATACCGGGTGTTTTATTTAAAATAGGAGTTAATAAAAAAAAATAGAAAAAAAAAACAAAAGAAACCCACTTTAGAAGTATTCAACTGGAAAATCATCTCACGTCAATGCACATTAAAAATGTAATAAAAATGTAAAGTTTGAAAAAAATCGTTAGAGCCGTTTTTGAAAAAATCGAAAAAAACTGAAAAATCACAAGAGTAAACACCTACTTCCGGTTATGCGATTTTCTTCAAAAGCTTGCTGTCGCATCTGCATAGTACACAAAACTTATACCGTGTGTCCACAGGAGGACGCACCATAGGGAGAACCTAATAGAATAGAAAGATCGGCTAATGCTGTGATCGCCGGTACGCTAAAACGTTGTTTTCTGGCTTCTGACTCGCCACTGTATGAAACAATATTGTTATAAACGGTACAAGAAAAGGGACGGTGGTCACAGCACTGGTTGATATTTATATTCTATTAGCATTATCTTATCTCTATGGTGCGTACTCCTGTGGACACACGGTATATGAAGTTTCAATGCCATACCTCTTTCCGTTTTTGAGATATTCTGTTCACAGACAGACAGACAGACACACAGACCAATGAAAAAAAATATGTTTTTTGGGATCAGGGGAGTCTAAAACGTGAAGATCTGTTGAAAACTCAATTTCGAATTTTTGGGTTGAATCCAATACTTCCTTTATTGTAAAAGGAAGTAAAAATGGCGAAAGATATATGTGGAAAAAGATTATTTACTGGGTAATTTGACATTGCTTCTTTGCCATCAATTGGTCTATATTTGCAGATATAGACGACACAGCAACTTGGACGCAGCCTTCTAACCGTACATCATTTAATCTTGATCGGTGATGGCTTTTAATTATTTTCATTGCGGAAAATAGGTGCTTCCAAAAAGTGTCATTATTTAACGCATACAATAGATAGAAGTAATGCAGAGGTCTACCATGGTACATTGGAGAATATAATGCTGCCATCAGTGAATGCTATCTTCCCCCAAAATAATTTTATATATCAGTAAGACAATTGTCCTATTCGTATAGCTAGGATTATCTTAAACTGGATGCAACAGCAGAGCATACGAGTTCTACTTTTGCCTTGACACAGTCTGGATTTAAACCTTATCGAAAATGTGTGAGGTTTGATGGTAAAGAAAATGAATAGAGGCAATAATTTTTGTCCGCAAAATGTTGAACAGTTATGGGAAAGAATTCAAGAAGATTGGAACGAAATTAACTCCAAACTATACTGAAGTTTCAGTAGCATCAATGCCGAGAAGATTGTATAATATAATAGACAGAAATGGATCTGCTACAAAATATTAGTTTTTATATATTTTTCATATTCACTTATGTTCTTTTCATTTTTCAATAAACATGTTAATGGTTCATGGAAGATAATTAGTGTCCATTAACACATATGTACCGTCTCTAGGGTAATGGAACTTGAGGTTTAAAGTCTGATTTACCAAATTTCATGAAAAAGTCATAGAATGTTAAATCAGTACTCAAATTTTATTGACGCAACTGTACTATTATTGTGTTTATCTACTCCTATTAAATTATATTCACATTATAAGGACATTTTTGAATAATAATAACAGTCATAATTTGCTGTAGTAAATTATGAATTCATAATTCACTGCTTTCAACCAATCATAAAATTTTATTTTCATAATTCACGGTTTTCAGCCAATCATAATAGTATATTATACATCAAGGTAGCGAAGCGCAGTATTATAACCTGAGCGCATATTAGATACTGAGCGCGCAGCGCAAAGTATCTAAAGCGCGAAGATTATAAGACGATTCGCTACCGTGGTGTATATACTACTTTTTGCACTACCAAACGGCTTAATACCTAAATTCCCAACAAATTTCGAAAATATTTTAACTGTCAACCTGACAATACAGCTCTTTAAAACGTCAAAATTAAAATAGTCATATTTGGTAACTTAGCAATTTATCAGTTACCAAGGTAAAAGCCTTCGGCTTGTGGCGCAAATGTCATCTTCGTGAATAATGGCTGTCATAATCGCTCATATAATAATATACTATTATTTTACTTTCTCTCCCTTGGTGGAGAAAATCAACTTCACGACCTAAAGATAGACCAATAACGGTGCGTTCTGAGACTAGTAGTGCAAAAAATTCTATTTTCATAATTCACTAGTTTGCAGCCAATTACAAAATTCATTCTTATTAACAAATGACGTTTGCAGTTGACAGTTGTGGCAAATGTCTTAATTCGTAAATATGTACACAAAACTCCTATTTTATAGGAGTAGATAAAGTATCGTATTACATTCACGATTATGGCCATTATTCTCTCAGCTTACCTTCGCCACTCGCCTTTGGCTTGTGGCTCAAATGTCATCTTCGTGAATAATGGCTGCCATAATCGCTCATATAATAAGATACTATTTTCTTTAAACGGCAGTAAAATATGGCATTATACTGCTGGATTGATGATACTAAAGTGTCACTTTATTGCCAAGCGGCAGATAATATCTGCCGCTGATGAGCGGCAGATAAAGTTATTATCTGCCGCTGACGACTTTATCTGCCGCTCGTCAGCGGCAGATAAATTTATTATCTGCCACTGACAACTTTATCTGCCGCTCGTCAGCGGCAGATAATATTATCTGCCGCTGACGAGATCAAGTAATTTTCTTCCAATTTTGTTCACAAAGTTGTAAATAATTTGTTATAAACGTTTGAAGAAAAAATACTATATGTTATTCGGAGCAAAAGTATCTTTATGTGGCTCGCAAGCTCGGCAGATAACCTGTCCAGCCTCGCCACATAAAATATAACTTTTGCTCCTAATAACATAATATACTATTAAATGCTGTTTTTATATTTGAGCAGAACAGAAAATAGAACTTGAGTAATTTGTATGCATGTATCTATTTTCAATAGGTAATTGAGTAACTGAAGAAATTTTTAATTAAGTACAGAGTGGTTAAAAAAGAGCTATATCTAGTATGCTTTGAATTTCCCAGAATGCAATACCAATAACAATCTAGCGGCATATAAAAATTTACAAGCAAACAAATTTCAAAGTCAACTAGATGTAGCTGTTTTTTAACCACTCTGTACATAGAAGGTTCAATACTTAAGATTGAAATATTTCTCTATATGTATTATCCATTTACTTGACATCCGCACTGTCAAACTGACAGTTTGTTGGCACCACTGCTACTTTTCACTAAGTGATTTTGAGCTTTACGTATTGGTGCCCCTAGCCCTAGCAAATCTAGAACTGTGAAGAGGTGTCAAATATTTCAAATTGAAATTGAAATAATTCATTGCCAATTTATTAATTCATCATAAACTATTTTAATAATGGAAAAAGCAGATAGCAGCAACATGAAAAAGCGAAAGAGAATTCTCTTAACATTTTCAAAATAACCGTCATAAGAGTGTCATACGCATAGGATAATTGGGATAACCCAACTTTTTTTGTTGACATTTTAATAACTAAATTAATGTACAGTCTAATAAAAAACACATTATTTTGGAAGTATTATCGAGAATTTTTTAAAAAATTTGGCACTTACTGTGTGGATATCAAGTAAATGGATAATACTATCAAAACAAGCAGTCCATCTAGCAACAATATTCAATTTTGTCAAGTAAATTCAGTTGGAGGTTATGCAGGTTATACAACAAATGTGCAAATTAACAACAAAAATGTAAGGCCAACCTTCGTGCAAAAAAGGAGTGAATGGATTATAATACTGTATGATCGAAAACTTTTGTCCTCTAGGTCTAGAGGCCTGTGAATTTTTTTAAAAATTAGTATATGTTGGCAGTGATGAGTAAGGGTACTTAATAATATAACCTATAACTCATTCAGGAAACTCCCGTGACGTAAAAGTAAAAGTAAATATGATAATCGCTAGTTAGTCCATTTTCTAAACCCTAGAAATTCGCCCAAGTTCTAACTTCGTTGACTCAAAACTGATTTTGAACATTTTTTTTTATTATTTCGGAAAAAGTTTATAGAAAAGTTCCCCATAGGTGAGAAGGTGTGCTTTTTATTTTTTCAATTGTTATTAAAACAAATATACTCTTAATTAACAAATTTATAATTTTTTTATTAATTTAAATAATTGCTTAAAATTTGATAACATAAGGTTTTTGGGGTTGCAGATTACAAATCTGGCCTCAAAATCGGTCTAAAAACAAAATGGCGTCGAAGGTCAAATTTTTTATTTTATTTTTGTGATTTTTATTAGATTTCTGAGGGTTTTTGGGGTCGCTGATTACAAATTTGACATTAAAACTCAATTAAAATAAAAAATGGCGGATCCAAAATGGCAGAAAGGGGTACATTTTTTTTTATTCGAATTTTATATCTTATATAACTAGGGGTTTTTTGGGTCGCTGATCTCAAATTTTATGTTAAAATTTATCAAAAATGGAAAACAATGTCTGAAAAATGGTGGAAACAAATTATAGAAGCGCTAAATGAGTATTAAAGATATTATATTTGAATGGATTTATTAAAATTAACCCACGATACATTTAAAAGCACGAAAAAATTATTTAGTTTTAATTTCTTCTTCCTCTACTTCTTCCATTGACTCTGCCGGTCGTGAATTAAGGCAACTATTTCCGCCACAGCACTGCAAGCCACGAAGCAATAAATGCCACTTTTCCTACACCCACAAGCTGGCCCGCAACCAGTTTTGCAAGTGCAAAAAATAATTTTTAAGATGTTTTGTGGAGCTGGTTCTTGTGTCATTAGGATTGGAAAACACTTTCCTCTATCATATTTCCAACCCCAATCTTCCATTGAAATATCTTGGTTTTCCAGTCACAACTGTGTTTGCAAATACACGCGATTTAAATGTTGTTCTGCTGCATCCATCGCAGGACACAATGATGCTAAATTAACGCTACTTTTTTTAGTAGACGCCTTAATAAAAGAGTCAAACCTAAAATTCTAAATGTTTTTATTTAAAAAATATATAAAAAATGGTCAATCAATTAAACATACGTGTAAGAGTTGAAAAAGTTACTTTTCTTTGCACCATACATTGCAAGCATGCATTTTATACCAGCATTTTTATAATTTATATAAATTTTTTGCAGCCTCTTGTAAATCACTGCTATTTTCAAATATTTTGAAAAATTTTTCCTCTGTTAAAACATGCTCAAGTTGTGTCACATACAGTTAAAGCACGTACAGAAAGAACATGCTCACTACAATTTTGATACGCAAATTGCAGACTCTTAGAGGAATATATTTTTTAATTTTCTTTATTTTTGGCAGGTTTTAAAAAATATATATCTTTATCACGAGAAGCTAAAGCTGCTAATATAAGTAATACGTCTATATTCTCTAATACTATGACTATGTTTTCATTTGATGCATTCAGAGCTGTTGTAGCTATTAACCGATCAGCATCACTTTCAGCTTGAGAGCAGGGATATTATTCCTAACTAAAGTTTCTTTTAAAAAATTGGTAAAGCTAGTTTTATGAAAGACATTTGCCAGAAATTTTTCTCGATGAAACTTTAAAAACCTGTCTCTTTCAAATCGAATATCCGGTGCAGTTTTCGTTTTTAGGCATCGGTCTCTTTCAGCAGATTCCATGTTTCTGATAATCGACCAAAACAACAATTGCTTTTTTCCATAATTACATACAATAAAATTAACTATTAACTGTCTCAAATTGCACCATACTGTTGATCAAGTTGCCATTTGTTTTTATGTAATAACATTCCTCCGTCGGTCATAAACAGTAAATCGTTTAATTCAGTAATATCTTTTGGTAATTGTACAAAGAGGTCATAGAAAACACATTTTTAGGCGTTCGAATTTATATGTATTTATATGTAATATTTAAATGTATTTAATCTATTTACATTTGAGTTAATTTAACAATTTTAGAATGTTATTTGTACAGGGTCCGGCAGAATGACTGACCTTATTTAAATTCTTAATAACTGTTTAAAATTTAAAAATATTATTTTTTTTCAAAAATTTAAAGTAAAAACTTGCCAATACAATATAATTTATTTTTCAAAAATATTAGGTTTTGAAAATAACATCACTCAAACTTAAACTTCATTTTCACACTAATACAGATTAACCTAATCCTTAATTTGATTAAATTCATCACTCTTCGCCGTATTTTAAAGGATTTAAAATTTCATCTTTACAAAGTTCAAGTCGTGCACCAATTACTAGGTACCACGAGATTTAGAAGTTTGGGTTATGTTTTGTGAACAATACCTTCACCTACTGAATAATAACAAAATTAATTTGGAGCAAATGCTAATATTTTTAATAAATAAATTATATTGTAACTAAAATTGGCAAGTTTTTACTTTACATTTTTGAAAAAAAATTAAAAATATTTTAAAATTTCAAACAGTTATTAACAATTTAAATAAGGTCGGTTATTCTGCCGGACCCTGTATATAATGTTTATTAGATAATAAAAATTAACCTTTTAATGCTGTATTTATAATCAGTGTGTCCAAAACCCTTAGATATGAAGCAACACGCGAAATTCAAAAATGAAGCTATTGTGCCACTTTAAAGACGTTATTTTTAATTTTTGATAAATATTAACGTATAATTTGAGATCAGCTGCCCAAAAAAACCCTAT
Organism: Agriotes lineatus; assembly: GCA_940337035.1. NCBI lineage: Eukaryota > Metazoa > Arthropoda > Insecta > Coleoptera > Elateridae > Agriotes > Agriotes lineatus. The sequence goes on along the minus strand of OW679194.1, from coordinate 235,037,242 downwards.
ATACGAATAAAATCTGAATTAAAAAATTACGCTTTGCCACCATTTTGAATCCGTCATTTTTACTTCCTTTTACGATAAAGGAAGTATTGGATTCACCCCAAAAATTTGAAATTGAGTTTTCAACAGATCTTCACGTTTTAGAGTCCCCTGAACCCAAAAAACATGTTTTTGTTCATTGGTCTGTCTGTCTGTGAACAGAATATCTCAAAAACGAAAAGAGGTATGGCATTGAAACTTCATATATAAGTTTTGTGTACTATGTAGATGAGACAGCAAGCTTTTGAAGAAAATCGCATAACGGGAAGTAGGTGTTTACTCTTGTGATTTTTCAAATTTTTTTCGATTTTTTCAAAAACGGCTAACGATTTTTTTCAAACTTCACATTTCTATTACATTTTTAATGTGTATTGATGTGAGAGAGGTGATTTTCCAGTTGAATACTTCTAAAATGGGTTTCTTTTGTTTTTTTTTTCTATTTTCTTAGAACAGCCGGTATATTATTACATTTTTGAATTTAGCTTAAAATTTCAGAGAAAATTTGTCTCTTGAACTAACGCTGTATTTCGTACGGTTTCTGTGGAATTTGTAATTTTTGAAAATTTTTGACAAATGCTTAAAAATTAAAAATCCAATTTTTGGCTAATTAGAAGATCACTGTAAAAGGAAGTTGTGTGAGTGTATCACGCCAGATTTTTTATTTTAGTTTAGTTTTAATGTCAAATTCGTATTCAGCGACCCCAAAAACCCCTAGACATCTAATAAAAGTTAAAAAATAAAAAATTAGGTTTTAGACGCCATTTTTGTTTTTAGACCAATTTTGAGGCCAGATTTGTAACCTGCAAACCCAAAACCTTATGTTATCAAATTTCCGGCAATTGTTTATATAAGTAAGAAAATTATACATTTTTTAAATTAAGAATGTATTTAAAAAACACTGATTTGATAATAACAATTGAAAAAATAAAAAGCCTTCTTGCCAATGGAAAAATTTTCTACAAACATTTCCGAACTAATAAAAAAAACATTTCAAAATCGGTTTTGAGTCAACGAAGTTTCAAGTTTCGTTTTTTACTTTCACTTTGACATTTGAATTATTTAAGAACATTTTGATTAATTTGTTTGCATATATAATACAAAATTACTTACTAAAGTTATTAATAAACTATGTTTTCACATTGTTTCATTAAAACTACGATTCATATTTAAGCTTAGCGAAATAACAAATAATTTGTCATAACCTTACTTACAAGTTTGACGCTACTGACCGTTAAATACAATCAGCTCAAATAGTAGGTACTTAGTACTTATCAAGTACACTCAAAATTTTGCATTTGGCACTGTAAATGTCACAGGAGTTTCCTGAATGGATTATACAGGGAGTTTATTATAACGCGCAATATGTAAATGCGTTTATTTTAAAATGCAATATGGAAACGTTACTGAGTATGTAAAAACATAATATATTGTACGGGGGAAGGAATTCTGTTGATCAAATAGTATAAAGACTACAGTTTACAGCAAGTGTGTGGGTTATTACACGCCCTGTTCTTTCTGATGCTTCTTTTTCAATAAATTTACGGTTCTTATATTTCATTTTAAAATAAACGCATTTACACATGGCGTGGCGTACCCTTAGAAACCAATAGTAACAATCAAATCCTCATGGAAACGGGAATACCACATTGCGCATTAAAATAAATTCACTGTATGTGATTTTGACAGAATCACTTAATTTTGACAGAATGTTTAATATGGAACATGAACACAGTGGTGTTGTGTATGGAAAATAGAGGAAAACATTTTGAACAGCCGTAGCTGTTTTTGTTATTAACATTTTTATTTATTCAACAAAAATCTCTGTATTTGTTAAAATGACATTACTGATATAACTTTAAACTAACAGGTATAAAATGTCAATGTAACATTTACTACCACAACTGTCAACATACATTTTTAACAAAACAATTATTCCTCAGCCCTCTTAGAGGATAAAAGTTTGCGATCATACGTAATAGCCCAGGCATGTTAGACAAATTTTGGGGGAAACCTCAAAAAAAATGTTGTCCTGATTTTTGGAACAAATGTTCCTTAGTGCCTATATAAAAGTCTCTGGGGTGCCTGCGTGGTAGCTTTTTGCAGCTAGAAGCAGGAAAAACCGCTTGTTTATTAGAAAGAATCACGATAAAGTATCTTATTCATTCATATTACATAAAAATGTTATTAGAAAAAGCTGTTCAGGATGTAAAATTATAGTGTGCTGCAAAATTTGATAAATATTGATCTACTTTTATGAAACCGTGTGTATGAGATGAAGCACTTGCAAATCCTTGTTTTTTAACTACTGCCAAGGCCTTCTTGATACAACGCTGGCACCCCAGAGGCGGAAAATTTAAAGGGTCGCTCCTAGAGTACTGAGGAACATGTGCACCAAAAATCAGAACTAAATTATTGTTGTTTGAGATAAATATCTTATTATGCCTGAGATATAATAAAAATTCACATGGAAAGAAGTTAGCTTAAGCTGCAGTACATTTTTTATCGTGGCATAACAATTACGGAAAATATTTTTGATATTAACTTAAGTCTGTTACCTGTCTACTAACATTTTTATATGTGTAAACAGGAGCTACAACATTCATAAATATGATTTATAATACAAATTGCATAATTATATTCAATCTTAAACCCTCACTTGTTATAATTAACTTCTCTATTATTTGTAAAATTATGAAATGAATTGGTGATTTGATGAAAATATCAAGAAATTTAAATGTTATTTCCATAAAATTGGTTTATTTGAATAAATACAAAACATTGTTAATACATTTTCATAATACTATACTGTTACTGTTAACTGAACTAAACAAACACATAAAAAGTCATTCAGAACCACCATCATAATGGCTGCCAACTATCAAGGATTATAATGCCAGTGGCCATTAAGAATTATGTGATCTTTAAATTATGTTTACTAAGTTATTCTTAAAATGTATAAATTTATATTACAAAAAATCATGACACACAGCCGATATGCAAATAATGGACACGGTTGAATTTTGTAATCCGAGGCGATAGCCGAGGTTTATAATCAACCAAGGCCTAATGACGTTAATAACTATAACTGATCAAAAAAGTATACTTGACATAGTTTTCTTTAGTTGACTGTAAATATATTTCAACATGTAATTTTATTAGACTAGTGATAACAACAAAATTGAAATGCAAAATATAATTTATTTTGCTTTAAATATTTCAGGAAATGACGGCAACACAACTTTGGGCAACTGAACTTACGAAAAATGCAGAAGGCAAGCACCACATAGGCGATTTTTTGCCTCCAGATGAATTTAAACGATTCATGGAAAAGTCTACGGCTGTTAAAGAAGGTCGACAGCCCGACTTTTCAGATTATAAGGATTTTAAATTGAAAGAAGATAACGTTGGCTTTAAAATGCTTCAGAAGTTAGGCTGGTCTGAAGGTCAAGGTTTAGGTGCTAATGCGTCTGGGATTGTGGAACCTGTCAATAAGTGAGTAATTACAGCATAATACAACCACCCTAAGATTTATTTTTATTATGCCATTTTGGTTTGAAGGTTAGAAATAATGATGTTAAGTGCTAGTTCATGTTTTGCTATTTTTATACAGTTGCCTACTGTATTTATTGCTACTTAACGTTTTAATATTTTTAACCTACTTTTTTAAATTTTTTACTGACCTTGTATTTTGAATTTATAATTTCTCAGTATGTGATCAAAATAATACACCAACATTACATTATGGCTTTTACTGGAGTTCCTAGGTATATGTGACGATCTGTTTTATGTCATAGAGAGTTAGGAAATATCATCATCAATTGAATGATTACAAAGATATCCTCTGGCTGAACATAGATATTTTGAATTCAGGTAGTGCTGTGTATCGAAAACGGAGAAAATCACTATGTACATCTGTAGTTGTTTTTGTTACTAACTGGTATTTGTTAAAATGACATCGATACCATAAAATCGGTGGTGTCTTTGTTTGTATCTTTGTTTACTATCTCCTCTGAAGATACTGAACCAATTAAATTGTATGATAGCGTGAAATTTTGCAAATTTTTAGACTTAGATCGTAGGCCGGTTTTTATTTTCAAAAAATTATGAAAAAGTGAAGTAAAATTAAATTACGATCGGTTGAAACAGCTGATGTTGGTACCACAAAGTAAAATGAGGTTACTGACAATACCTACATACATACATAAGAATAGTTTTTGAAAAAATCGCAAAATTTAATTTTTACAAGCACCAAAAGAAAGGCATGTTGTGATTGGACCTTTTTTTTGTAGGTTTTTTTTTAGGATTATGTTTTATAATAATTTCAGAAATCATGCGAATTATAGATTCCCCAATAACTCCATAAAATGGTACCTTAGTTTTGGAATTGCTTAATTGTCTTTTATTTTTCTTGCTAATATTTTAAACAAACATTTGATTGAAATTGAAAACACTTGCAATTCCTGGATGTAACACATTCAAACTGCTTTGCACAACTGCCAAGTTGTTTTTTAATAGCAGTCTCTCTTTCAGTGGCAGAACTTCATTTTTCTTTAGTACAATCGATGTATTAAGCTCGCCACATTTAGTTGCAAGGTGTATCTAAAGATATTTTTATTCAAATTGCTTTGAATTGTAAATCTTCCCATAACAAATTTTGCGTTTCTGTTGAATTTATAATTAGGATTTAAAATATCCATTTTCAAATTTTCAGTTCATTCTCATTATTTACATGAAATAAAAGAACCTATAATTTGTTTCGCCATGATTGTGCAATTAACTAGACTAACTCTTGCATACGTCTGTCAAACGATGTCATTTGACCAATGATCGAGCTCGCTTTTTGAACTTTCAACCAATAAAAAACGGCGTGCGTCGATAATTATTGTTATGTAATAACTTATTGGTAATACTCCACCTTACTCATGAAAATGATGATTTGTTAGTTTTTTTAATCAATTCAAGCAATAGTCACGCAAAATATATTTCGTTCATAGTTCCTTGCTTCGATAATGCTGACCAGTATGCACTCCCGCTGGATTGCTTAGAAAATACACCCTCCAGCTTCGCTGTTGGGACATATTTTCATCGCAGTCCAGCTGCTCGTGCAATCTGACCAGCATTATCGGCAAGTCACTATGCATTTAATACATTACTGTTGAATAGTTAATTAATTACAACTCAAACTTAAACTTAAAGTAACAGGTAGTACCTACTTTAAAACCATGCTTTGATGCATTTAAATGAAAAAATTGTACAACAGTACCAACATGAAAGGTCAAAAATTGATTAAAAAATAAGCAGTTGTTTCCTAACTCTTTCTGAAACATCACATATATCTAAGAACCCTAATTATACTAATAATTTCATTGTTTATTCTGTTAACGTAGTTACTAAATGTATACCATATGTAAGTGAGAAAGGAAAAATTGGAAAAATTGTGAAATAACTTCTACAGTCGAACCTCTATTTAACGAAGTCGTCAATTCGTCAAAAAAAATTCGTTATTTAGAATAATTCGGTATATATGTATGCACATATATCATTATCATCAGGATTAAATAATTGAAGTTGTACTTTTATGTGAAGTTTAATGTACGTAATTACATACATAGCTACATATCTATGTGCATAATATATAACATAGACGTACATTATGTATGATTAAACACATAAGCTATTATACATAATGTACAAAGGAACATAAAAGCCGCACAGAAACATTAGGTATGTACTTACGAAAACGTCAGATGTGGACTTAAGTGTTCTTAAAGAAGTCTGTAATTTTTGGTTGCACTTTGCATTTAAACAGTACTTTGTTTTCAAAAAATACCTCGCACCGATTTAAAGATTTTAACAAACTCGTCGGAACTTTTTCGCGATTTTGCAATGCACGACGGATGGTCTCAAATACCTCAAAAGTTTTGCGGTCCGACGGCGCGGCATTTTCAATTCGCGGTACAAACTTAGTTTAACTTAACGCTGTGAAACAATTTGTTAAACTGAACAGTACAGTCTTTGAACGAATGCGGCATTACCGCTTAATGACCCCATCAATATTCTAGGAAAATTCCGAAACTGAACCTTTGGTAAATGAGAAAGAACCTTCCTGGAAACAACTCATTCGACTTAACAATACAGCCATTGAAGGAATGCAGCATGACCGCCTAATCACTCCATTAGAGAGAACCTTCCTGAAATTCAAACTACCTGACAAGAGTTTATGACCCTAATACCTAATTTTACTACGTTAAATAGAGATTGTGTTCACTAAATAGAGAGAAATTTATATATAAATAATATCGGACATTGACGGTTCTAACCAAAATTTCGCTAAATAGAGAATATTGTTAAATAGACGTTCGTTGAATAGACGTTCGACTGTAGTTAGTATTAATTAAAATGTTAACTTTTACTAAAATATTGATAAAATTGAGTCTGTACCTCTTATAACACCCATCTTGATTGCACCCAAGTCCTGACAGTTAATGTTATAAATTTGTTCACAAACTTGGAAATTTAAATTCGCAATTCTTAAAATTACTTGTTTCATATGTATTATAGCTATATTTGACGCATTCTAAATTTTTCTAATTATATCTGTTTACATTTTAGACTGCAATACCAGTACTAATTATAGAGGCGTTTGAAATGAACCATGTTTTTGTGTTTTAAATTATTTTGTTTTATATCTTCTACTCTACTATTGTATATAAATACTTTTTCTATATTTATGATTAAGGTTAATCTGTTATTTACAATGTCTCTAATTAATTTTCGAAAATATATTACAAAATGTAAAAATTAACTGATGAATTTAATTAAAATGGCTTCAAGCTAAAAATTCTTGGAGCAATGTGTTAATTTTCTTAACCCCTTAAGTATTTATTTCGGAAAACCAAAATTTGGCAGATACATTCGCCACGACTTTTCCTACAAAGCCCAGTATGCCACGTTGCAAACCTGCGTGATATAATATTTAGTTTCTGTATGAAACTCTTCTGAACAAGTGCATTACTCATATTTGTGAAGTGTATTTGTGAGATAGTGTCTCGGAGCGAGAATGAAATGGGATTTTGAGGTAGTTCTGAAGAAGAGTTGGACATTTTTGCTGCCGAAAGTGAAATAATACAGATAAAAGTAGTGGATAACTTGTATAAGCTGCACCACTTCTCGATCTTCCCTGGACTGCAAATGGAATTTCGCGTCCACCATTTCCATTTAATACAAAACATGGTGTTCGAGTACCGATTGCAGATTTAACAAATATTTTTAAATATGTTTGAACAGTTTCTCGGCCAAGATTTACTGAGATGACTGTTCATGAAATAAAAGTATACATGGAGCTGTTCAAATATAAAAACAAATTTGAAAAATAATGGGCATCCGAATATTGCAGGGGGTTCCTGAATATCAACTCTAGTCGATTTGTTAGTATCAATATTTCATTTTTTTGTGTAGTATTCTATAGCAGCAGTTTCATTTATTGTTAAAATTTCTTCATTTTCTGGATAACAACGATACGAGTGTATATACTTCCCATATAATTATTATCGTGAATGGGTGACTAATTAGAAGGAAAGGTATGTACCTTCAACAAAAGATTTGGTATAAAATCATTTTCTGTGTGAAAGTGAACGCTACAATTTCATAGTTTATACTGGAGGTGACACAAGCTATGGAAATACATACTGTATATCCTCTCACCGACAAAAGATGTTTATTGTTAGACAATTAGTTGCAAGCGTTAATCTCATGAACAAACCTGTGAAAAGAAGTACTGATTGCATTGGAACAATGGGGATTAATAGACGGGGAATGCCAGAGGAAATAAAAGTAAACTTTAAAAAGGAGAAAGTGTAGCAGTGTTTAAATGAAAACTTATTCAGAAGTGAAAAACAAAATCGCACAATTTATTATAGTAACATCGAGCTCACAAAGGCACTAAATGAAGATGTGGAAAAACCAAACTGTTCTGGAATACAATAGACAAATTGGAGGAATAGACTTAGCGGACAATTATTTACTTTTTATGGATAATCAAGAACGAGAGTAAAAGAATACCAAGATTTTTCACCATTTATTAGGTGTAACTAACTATATTACACTTGTGACATTTATAATTATCTCTTTTTATAGGTGTTATAGCACTAAATTCTTATCATATTTACAAGAAAACTGGGAGAAGTGGTCCATTCAAATTACTTGTGACATTGGGAGAACGATTGGTTGGGACATACTCAGCCATTAAGTTAGTAGGAGAACATATTCGCAAACAAAGGAAAAACCAGCGAAAAGGTATTTTAAATATTATTTAACTACATTTTTTAGAAAAAGCTGTATATGTTTCAGATGTGTTGTGCTTGGGGGAAACTGGAAAACGAAAGGAAACCCGCTATTGTGTCAACAATACCATACTTAGTCTTCTTCCATGTTTTTAGAAATACCGTACAAATTTGTAATCGATAATAACAAATAAATACTTCTAGTAGACGTGTGACTTTTTATACGGGCCACCTATAGAAGCGCAATGCAAATTGGTTCGGATCACTTAAGGGGTTAAGAGTTTATCTTGGAAACTAAATAAATCTTTTTTATTATACCTGCATCAGAATCGCCATTTAAAGCACGCCTGAGCGTGCGAATACAGGCGATTAAAGCTCGCCGAGCTTTAAAGGTTGTCAAGGAAACGACTGAATGCAACAACGGACATGGACGCTACAAAAACGTAAATAATTCTCGTAACTATAGTAGCAATATTATTATGCCCTCTCGATTTATCACGACAAAAATTATTTCTAAGTTTTTAGTGCGTAATTATTTCCAGTATTGGAGGTATAATTAAAAAATAGCGTAAAGTATCGTGGATAACTGGTCTTTAAAACACTTGCTCTATTTCGAGCACGACGGCTACGCCGTCGTGCTCGAAAATTCGCGCGTGTTTTAAAGACCTTGTTATCCACTCATACTTTAATATACTATTAAACACGTTGCTTATCTAACAATATTTATTTATTAGGAATATAAAATCAACCTAGTTGTAACATAACGTGAATTAATTAGTAATTAAAATAATCAATATCAGTGTTCAAAAATCAGTACAATAGGTGTTTTATAAAACCGATTAGGATATACCGTATTTTGTGTAACGAATGGAATTTTATGGGACAAGCGAAGTGAGATCCCATAATGTCAATGAAATGGAGAAGATAATTGAAATACGTTGCCAATGACAGTCTCATATATACCCAGTAAACTCATCCTAGCTCTATTATACTCTGTTCACTATAGTCCCGGATTGTCAATGTCAAAATCCAATTAAAAACAATCCCTTATATCATGGTTAATACTTTTAAGTCAAGCTATACGTAACTAGAGATCCTGTATATAGTTTACTAAGAGTTGGGCAAACAGCCTGATTTGACATACATTTTTGATCCAAATTAGATATTTGACATCAGTCGTAACATGTTACAAAATATGTAAAAACGGCACTTTTATCACACATGCCTTGCAAAAAATGATCCAAACCAATCAAAACGTATCCGGGTGTTTGCCCAACTCTTAGTAACCTATATACAGGGACTCTATGGCTAACTAGAAACAATTAATTGAGCTACTAAGGTCAAAACTATAAATTATAGGTTATACTTCAAACTGATTTAAGCAAAAATAAATAAAAGTTCCTAGGTAACAAAAACCCAGATTTTCAAAATTACGCTTTTGCGTTGTCCAACCTAGTAGTACCAAAAAAACCAATAGAAATTCAACAGTGCTACCATAAAACGTCATTTTTGACAATCCGGGACCATAGTGAACAGAGTATATTCTATAATGCATCCATACATACATGTACCAAAAATGTACTCATCATACAGAGAGTTTGTAGTTATTTGGTTTAGAAAAAAAATTGTTAGGGCAATGCTTTGTGGTTAAGAAAAACCAGAAAACTTAAAATTAGATGCAGTCATGTGACTTCTGTCAAATTAATTTTTTTTTTAAGTTACCAAAGGTGTTATTTTTGAGAAATGCCGAATTTTGTCGCTAATTTACAACTTTTCCAATTTTTTTTATATAACTGATCGTATTTTGACTCCGAGAAATTATTTTTGCTAATTTTTACAGAACACTTGAGACTACTCAAATATAGAAGAATTTTATCACTGCACTTTAATATGTTATCAAATTTTTTTTTTAATTTAGCAAAATGGCTATAATCAATTTTACATCACCAAAACGGTTAACTCGAAGATAATTATTCAAAAATTGGTAATTGTGATTCTGAGTCAAAATACTGTTCCATAAAAACTATTGAATGAAGCTTTTGAATTTTGTGACGACATCTTGCAGTTAAGTTCATAATTTAATTTTTAATAAAGTTTTCTAATAGAATTTTTGCGCATTCTCAAAAATTACATGATTTTTGGGGATTTTATGAAAGGTCAAATTTAATAGATATTGAAATCTTATCATTTTTCTCGTAATTTATTGTTTTCGTGCATATTATTGATAAAAATTAAAAACAGTTACTAGACTTTTTGATGTTGCTATTTTTCGCACTTTGATTTCATTTGTTTTTTGATTAAACAATCAAGGCCTACTATAAATAGAAATATCTTCACATATCTCGGTTATTTATGGAAATAAGTGGAGCAAACCTTGAAAAGAGAAAAATAAGCTCGTCTTAATGATGCCATAGCCATCCTTGATGTGCATTTAAAATAATAAGGTTAGTATCCATATCTCGAAAATTATGAAAACAAATGAAAATCTAAAATCAGATTTGCGTTCCTCTTTAAAAAGTGTCGTAATAATGTCAACCCAGTTTTGTTCTAAGTACTAACGCAATAATCAACGTATAACAAATAAACAATGACCCAATAACAAAAATTTTGGTTTTTTTGGATGTAACTAAAAACTAAGGCGTCTAGGTCCAATTTTTTTTTTTAATATTAGTATTAGAATCTGCAACTTTGCCGTAATTTAACTGACCTCGTATCTTTTACCATTTTTGAAATTTCAATGGTGAGCATCTAGAATTGAATGACCTTACATACGTCCTTGTATTATAAGTTCTCTAATTCATTTGTAACGTAATTTCATTTTTAAAAGAAATGTATCTTGCCTTTATGGCCTAGGTTGCCAAAATTAGGATTCCTGTTTCTCAATAACATTTGATGTTGACATCGACGTTTGATTGACTTTTTTAAGTGTCAGATGCATAAATTTACGAGTAATTTTTATATGTTGTTTCCTTCTTTACATGTGCAACGTTAAAATTATATTCAGTCTCAAATATGCATAAAGGTAACATAACCTCAATTTAACAAAAACACTTGTGTCATAATAATATTGAAAATAACTGACGACACTGCTTTATAACAATTTAATCACATGACACTGAAATTTCATTACAAGGACTATAATAGTATATTACACAACAAGTTTAGAAAAGTAAAGAGTTACTAAACGAATATAGCTTGATTGAGTACGAGTAAGCGAAGCGAGTGAGTAACTTAAAAAGCTATAAGTGCAGTAAAAGTACTTTTCTTACGAAGTGTGTATACTATTTTTTCGCATTTTGTATTAATAAAGGGTGTTAATTAGAATTTGTGGTCTAGTCGGCTTTGGAACTGATGAAGTCATGTCGTGCATTAAGTTATATGGCTGATAACTGACACTGTCAGTCAATGTCAAATTCGAGGTTAGCAGGTTAGGTTTTGCGTCAGTCTGTATCAAAACTGACGCAAAACCTAACCTGCTAAAATCAAATTTGACATAGACTTACAGTGACACCAGTGTTAGTTATCAGCCATATAATTTAATGCACGACATGACTTCATCAGTTCCAAAGCCGACTGGACCACAAATTCTAATGAACACCCGTTATTTATAAACAAACATTCGTTATTTATAAACAAACATTTATATAAAAGCATTATACCACATGTCTATTAAAAAGGCGGCTGTGGAAATTCAAACGTATGAATAATACGTTGGTGGCACTGTAAGTCTATGTCAAATTCGAGATTAGCAGGTTAGGTTTTCCGTCAATTTTGACACAAACTGACACAAAACGTAACCTGCTAACCTCGAATTTGACAGTGACATTACCATATAGTAAAGTGACATGTCTAACAGCGTACATACATCCAACAAGTAGAGACCCTCATGCCAAATGTTGAATCCTGTCTAGAGTGCCTGGGACAGTGCCTTGGGGGGTATTTCTAAGCTTGACCATCAGATGGCAGCACAAAATTCTACCAATCAGCGCTACAGTGACTTTATATGAGACAGTGGCGACAAGAGAGTGTATCTTTTTTATTGGTCGCTCGAATCGGCCGCCATTAAGAGGCAAAATTTGTTGATGCTTTTGTTTGTTTATACCAAATCGAGGTTAGCAGGTTAGGTTTTGCGTCATTTTGTGTCAAATTCGAGCTTAGCAGGTTAGATTTTGCGTCAGTTTGTATCAAAACTGACGCAAAACCTAACCTGATAATCTCGAATTTGACATAGACTTACAGTGCCACCAACATATTATTTATACGTTGTGTAACCATGACCATTCAAACATTTATTAAAGTTAGTAGGCCATTGGCCGCCATTTTGTGGCAAATTGTGCCTATTGTCGCCACTGTCTCTATCAAGGCACTGTAATCAGCGTCAGGTACTGGCTCTGCTACCAATCATGATGTGTTCAAGTAGTGGCGCCATCTGTTAGTATAATTGGAAAGTACCCCCCAGGAGCCATTCAAGGTCATCCAAATCAAAAGGAACTGACAGAGAGTGTCTCTACTTGTTTGATTTATGTACGCTGTTTCTATGCACCAAAGTAAGCCTAATTTAGTAAAATAGCACATTATTATACAAAATGCGAAAAACACATTTGTATTTACCTTAACAAGCATTTATTGCAAAAATAGATCAGTTACTACTGAACTCAAAGTACTTGTCAGATATATTATTTAACAGAATTCCTTTACTGCGATTCAATACTAAACATTGCAGACATGTTTAATATTTAAACCAGCAACATAGGACCTTCGGCCAATTTTAAGTTATAGTGAAGTGAAAAGTGTTTATGATTTATGATAATTGAAGGTGTCCATGTAAAAATGTTATAGATCATCATTAATTATTACATATAAAGAGATTTTGCATAGCCTATAATATTATGAACAAACCCACACTATTAATTCTTAACTCCTATGGTGTACATTGCATGTAAGCATAAAGAGCTCAAGTTCTGAACCAAAATACCTACTATTTTCTATTAAATGAGGGAATTGCATTCATTTTAACTAGATGACAAATTTTGAAGTTTAGTTTCAAAATAGGTGGTTTGTATTTGTTAAATGTAAGGTTTTACATGTAATTTTATGCCTACAGATTTTACTACTTTCCAAGACGTATGAAAATCTAGTTTTATCTTTTACCCTAAAACACTATCACAGAGCTAATTAATAGTAATTTACTAGCGTTATTCACAAAATAGTAAATAGTCTTCAAAACCTTCATGTGTAACTAGTTCGGGGTTTAGCAAACAGGTCCAGGTTAGTCCAATGTATGTGATTAGTTACTATTTCTTAACTATACATGAAAGATATATGGTGGATTCTTATAATATATTTAAAATTACGCAACCCTACTAGTGACTTCACTCTAAATGACATTAAGCGTGTCTGTAATCACATGGTTGACACTAACAAATCACTTCTCTACTAATCAGTGTTGGTAGCACTTTGAAAGTATACATCTAGGTCTACCTAGTTAATGATACAGTGTCAGTCTTTGTTGAGTAATAACACAACTACCAATAAACTTACAACTGTCGCTGTAGAACACATTTTTGAACACCCTGTACATTAATAACTTTTCTTTCTTGTACTTGGTTTTACAACTCTATTTCATCTTCTATAACTACCCAAAATTTTAAATTTTACTTCCTGAAATATCCACTTAGTACAATTATTACCTTAAAATTATAAAACAATTGTTTCAACTGTGTTTTTGTTGTTCTATTGCTAAAGTTAACATTCTATATGGTATTAGATGTAGAATTTCATGGCCGTTGTCCATTAAGTGTTGGACTTCCGGATAGTACTGTGTTTGTTCAAGATCTTTGTCCTGACGTTTTGCTGCTTCAAGGATTTTGCCGAGTTACTACATCAACTGATAACAGAAGAAGATACTGTGGTCAATTTTGATGTAGAACCATTATTTGCAAGGGTTTTAGTTAAAGGCCAAACCTTATTCGCCAAAGCTTCAAAATGTTACAACATCTGTTAAAAATGACATCATTCAAAGAGCAAATTCAAAATGTTCTTAAGAACTATGTATTTTCCATAGGATGGCCACTTCTGCTAACAAAAAAGTGTAATCGCCACAGTCACCTGTTATTTCCAACATCTTTATAGAAACGTGCAAAAAGGAAAAATACCATATAGTAATGAGAAACCAAAATTTTGACTCTTCCATCTTGCCAACAATCTAAGCAACATAAACCACAAGCAATATGAAAAATAATATGTCCAAGATGCTTTGAGAAACAGCTACAGTGCACAGGTGATCAATAAAGCCTCTCAAAAACAAAAGAGAAAAAAAAACTTATGAAATGTGTGATATTTTTCCATATGTCTGTGGAGTAACTGATTCGTTAAAGAACTTTAAAAAAAGTATGCTGGAACAATAACCAAAATAGAGCAATCCAATAAGGACAAGGACAATGCAACTGCGGGAAAAGCTGCACTGGGCAAATAGGACGAAGCATTCAAAAAGTTTAAGTTTTGTATTGTAATATTCTATATTATCCAAGGGTAATCAGACATTATATGGAAATAATGAAAAACTCGAAACAACCCTAACCTTAACTAGAAGAGTTTTGCCTCTGGTGTGGTTTACATGTTGAGTACCTTATAGTCCAAGAGCCAGCAACGGGTTTGCTTACAGTATTTTTAACAAGCGTGTAACTGTTATGGAAGGTCCCTTTGAATATACTGAGAAGGAAACCCAAAGTCTGGCAAGCTTGCAGTGGTGGTTTTGGGCCCCTTGCGTCCTTGAAGGATGAAAAAAAATAATAATAAAAAAGTCTAATAACATGCTATGTTATAGGTAATCATATCTTATGTAAGTTAAAAAATTGATTCACATAAAATTGCATAATAAAACTTAACCATTTACTGTAAAATATCGAGCGATCCAAAAAAACTGATCTTCAGCGGGCTGTGGAAATTCAAACGTGTGAATAATAAGTTGGTAGCACTGTAAGTCTGTCAAATTGGAGGTTAGCAGGTTAGGTTTTCCATCAGTTTTGACACAGACTGACGCAAAACCTAACCTGCTAACCTCGAATTTGACATAGACTTACAGTGTTACCAACATATTATTCCTAGGTTTTGTGTCAGTCTTGACACATTATTTTTTCTGCCCTTCAAGGATGCAAGGAGGCTAAAACCACCACAGTAGGCTTGCCAGACTTTGGGTTTCCTTCTCAGTATATTCAAAGGGACCTTTCATAACAGTTACAGACTTGTTAAAATACTGTAAGAAATCCGTTGCTGGCTCTTGGACTATTACTCTTTTGCTCATCTCTTGATGAAGCCCCTCATGCAAATGGGCGAAACGTTGAGTTCTTCTATCTCAACAATGACACGGATCAGTCTCGGAAGTGCTTTGTTACATAACAACCCTAACCATTTGACTATAAAGCAGAAATGATAAGCATTTCCAGCCTGGTGAGATGTACAGATATTTAATCAATAACAGACGAAGACAAAATCAGTTTCTAAACTACTTGATGGCGGCTGTATGAACGGCGAAATGTCAGGACAAAAATCTTGAACAAACGTTAAGTGGAAGCGCCCATCATTCATTTTATGTACTGTGGATAATGTGGATATTACATTGTTTTTCAGACCAGCTGTAAGAGACCAAAATCAAGGCCTTGGCTTAGCAAATCCAGGCAGTATAGAAAATAACGATGATGAGTACGATGCCTACAGAAAACGAATGATGTTAGCATATAGGTTTCGACCTAATCCACTCGTAAGTATTTTGTAAATGTGCTTCATTACATTACCATTGTAAAAATTTTTTTGCAGAATAATCCAAGGAGGCCGTACTATTGAACAAAGTAGAACTGAATAGATGTATGTGTTGTTAAGTTACTTATAATTGTACATAATATACTCTTAAGAGTAATTAGGTAATTGTAATTAGCAAAAAAATGGTAATATGAAATATGCCAAAATATAATATATACAATAATTTCATTATATTTACTTAATCCTGCTCCCCTTCCTGTGTATGGTTAGTTTGGACTTTGGTGTACACTTTTTCTCTATACTTCTCACTAGGGTGGGTCGAAAAAAATAAATTTTTTTTTTTCGAAACGCTTTAGTGTGGAAAAGTTGCCTATTGTAATAAGAAGAAAAACGGCATAAAAAAATTAAAATCGGTTAACATCTTCCGTTCGCGCATCGTACTTAAATTTTATGAAAAATTGCAAAAATCGCGATATTTTCTCATTATTTTCTGTTAGTTAAAACTTTTAAAATAAACACGCTTTAGTTTTTTATGCTTGTTTTATGGTTTAAATAACCTAACTAAATTAAATTTTGATCAATAATCTAATTTTTTCCGTTCGCGCAACGTCTTAGAAAAAACAGAAATTTATCAATATTTCGCAATTTTCACTGTGCAACTCTTCGCTCGATTTGCTAGAACAAAACGACCCAGAACTCACCACGCGGAGGTGGTTGCACGTCGAGTTCCACCCACACCCTACCTAACCAACCATCCAATTGTTGGGTGTGGTATTTACATTATATTTACATCTATTTACAAAGATTCTTTGGCTTACTCTGTTTTTTACTTTTTCTTGTTTATATCTATACACATTTAAAGTCTGATTTTTTGGAGAAATGAGGCATAACCGATCTAGACTTCAGTGTTGCTCGGATGTAGCCATCTCTAGCTTCATGTCCACATACTTTATTCGATGCCTCTGTCACAATTTTGACGCACCTCTCCACAGCGTGGGTGTGACAGGGAAACTTTAGTATTTTTCTCATGGGCGTAGTGTCAGAATTGATGAATGATTTAATATCATCTTCACTGAGGTTCCGCAGCATTGGGGGAGGATACACCACACAAGAATTCCAATTAATAATTTCAATGTAATCGGAAGCTTGAAAGTTTATCTTCGGTGGTACGAAATTTCTAACAGTCTTCTTCTTTGGGACGGTTTGTTTTGCTTTTAAGATCCTTCTGTAACCAAGCTCCCGAATATGTTCTCTTTCATCAACAAGCATTGCCAACAAAACATTCTCTGGGTGCGCAAAGAATGCATTTCATTGAATTACTGGATCGACAACTTGAAGTAATTCGTCGGATAAATATCGTGATGTTTGGATTGCTTGAAAGACATGTTTTGGTCTGTCAGTATATGTGCTCTTTTTTATGGCAAACCACATAGGCATATATGATTTCAAGATGAAGCCAACTATTTCTTTTAAGTTTCCGGATGGATCTGATGAACTTATATACAACCTAAGGACTCGGTTGGCCGCAGTTAGCCATCTGGAATGGGACAAAGGACCAGGGTCCCTATTTGCCAAGTCTTCTGGACAATGTCCCAAGGCGATTGCATTTGAAATGTCCAACAAATACTGTTGGTCTTTGCTCAACAAATTCCTGTCTATATCAGGAATCGAACAAACTACGGGGTTCATAATCAACCACGGGGAGTTTTTCACAGCAAGTGAGCTGCTGCCCGATTGGCCCACTAAAAGAACTAGGTCCTGCAGTTTGACCGTCAATATGTTGGAATATGTGGCGAAAAGGAAGCTCATTAAAGTGCAGGAGGCATATGCTCCACTG
Source organism: Agriotes lineatus (assembly GCA_940337035.1). Lineage (NCBI taxonomy): Eukaryota > Metazoa > Arthropoda > Insecta > Coleoptera > Elateridae > Agriotes > Agriotes lineatus. Next base: position 235,019,329 of record OW679194.1, on the reverse strand, counting down.
TAGCGGGCGTCCTATATGATTTTCTAGTCGGTGGATGACACCGTTCTTCCATCCAGTGTTGGTTACAGTGCCATCACACCCTACTACTTCTAGTTTTTCTAGTGATATTGATAGTTCAGACAAACGAGAAATAATGCTTTGAGTTATATCATTTGATGAACTCGAGGAAGGAGATACATGTCCAATATAAGTTGATCCAGGTTCCTGGATAAGAGAATAGTGTTCTTCTTTCACATTCCTGCGAAATTGCTTGGCATTCAATTTTTCGACGAACAAAGTATCATCTTTTCGTCCGTCAAAGAAAAGACCCCAACTTTCCTCAGGAGGTGTGAATTGACTTTTCAAATCCGTCCTAACACGACTCTTGTCTCTTCTTATTTTATACTTATCAACCACATAGGAAGAATCTGTGTCGGTTATCATCCCAACGTCTCGCAGAACACTTGACGCTATGAGAGCTGTTGCCCGATCAGAAACTCCGAACCGATCACTGTTTAGCGCTGTTGCGTTAAGTTGAATTCTCATCTGCCATTGAGGTTTTTTAGTCGATGTACTTGATTTGTATTCATCTTTCTCATACTCCGAGTCTTCATTAGAACTGTGTTTGTGTTCATCAATTTCCAAGTTCTCTCCTATTTTAGGAACTTTTTTGCCACTCAGTGCTCGCTGAAGATCGCGAGCTTTCCGCTCGGCCTTCTCATTTAACTTTTTTGTAACTGTCTTGTCAATAGTTCCGATTTTCCCCTTATTGTAATTCCTTTGAAGAAACATGAACCTCAACTCGAGGACAGGAATTTTTTTTGTTTTTTCACATAAGCATTTTATTAGAATTGCACATTGACATGCATCTGGTGTTTTTTGGCATGTACAGTTCACCGTCATCATGCATTTACAAGCAGCGACGTCAAAAAGTGATCTAGCTTTAAGTTTAAAGTCTTCTAACCTAGCTTTAAATAAAGGCTTATCTTTATCACGTTTATATGACTTTCTTATCTTAATATAGGAATCGTGATATACATTAATAAGCTTTACAATTTGGCATTCAGACAACGAAGGAATGGATGCTTTAGCATACAAGCATTTGATTTGTTTCGTTACCGTAGAGGCTACAATAGAGAAACTGACATTTCTGTTTTTTGTCACGAGTGACAAATTGTATCTCTCTTCAAAACAGCATCTAAGAACACATTCATATGTTGGCAGTTTATTTTGGAGGAAACTTCGTGGTTCACCAAATATAGGGCAATAAAACTCCTGTCTAGAGTCGGCAATCACACTCCTAGTGAGTATAGTTTGTGGCTCATTCATCATTAGCTAATGTTGTTAGAATAAACATTAAACAAAAAACAAAACAATGCACAGTATTGCACGATGGACAGCACACAGACTCACAGCACAAACGTCACATACAGCACCAAAGCGTGTACCACTTGTAACAAACAGCGAAAGACTAAAGTGAAGGCCGTGGTAGCGAGCAGAAGCCCAAGTTGAGGGGAGGGGGTTGCGGCAGAGTAGGGAGGGACCACACCACGGTTCAATCTAGTTCAAACCAGCTCAACTTATTTCAAGTGAGTTCTGGTTCGTTTTATTCTAGCAAAACGAACAAAGACTAGCACAGTGAAAATTGCGAAATATTGATAAATTTCTGTTTTTTATAAGATGTTGCGCGAACGGAAAAAAATAGATTATTGATCAGAATTTAATTTATTTAGGTTATTTAAACCATAAAACAAGCATAAAAAACTAAAGCGTGTTTATTTTAAAAGTTTTAACTAACAGAAAAAATTACAAAAATATCGAGATTTTTGCAATTTTTCATAAACTTTAAGTACGATGCGCGAACGGAAGATGTTAACCGATTTTAATTTTTTTTATGCCGTTTTTCTTATTACAATAGGCAACTTTTCCACACTAAGCGTTCCGAAAAAAAAATATTTATTTTTTTCGACCCACCCTACTTCTCACCTCCTTTTTGTTTTCTGTTATTTGTTAACATAGTTGAGATTAAGGGTTGTAATTGACGCAAATGGTGGAGAAATAAAATATTAGTTATTATTATTTCTTTTATTTTGTACTTCATGAAGTCAGTTGTACAACAAACAATTTTAGATAATTATGTAACTGGGTCGAAAGTACTTTTACTAGATTTGTGTGAGCATGACTGTACCTCAAATGTTCAATAAATAACATTACAGAAGATGAGTATAGTATGGGAAAAAATTGTAACTGTATCTGTTAATAAATCAAAATTGTTTTTAACTTAATATGCATAAACTTACGTCCGTGAAAATAAAAAGTAGATTTACATCCATCATAAAAAATCTGGTGTGATACACGCACACAACTTCCTTTTACAGTGATCTTATAATTAGCCAAAAATTTTATTTAAAATGTTTTAAGCATTTGTCAAAAATTTTAAAAAATTACAAATTCTGCAAAAACGGTTCAAAATAGAGCGTTAGTTGAAGAGACAAATTTTCTCTAGAATTTTAAGCTGAATTCAAAAATGTAATAATATACCGGGTGTTCTATTTAAAATAAGAGTTAATAAAAAAAATAGACAAAAAAACAAAAGAAACCCATTTTAGAAGTATTCAACTGGAAAATCACCTATCTCACATCAATACACATTCAAAATGTAATAAAAATGTAAAGTTTAAAAAAAATCGTTAGAGCCGTTTTTGAAAAAATCGAAAAAAACTGAAAAATCACAAGAGTAAACACCTACTTCCGGTTATGCGATTTTTTTCAAAAGCTTGCTGTCTCATATACATAGTACACAAAACTTATATATGAAGTTTCAACGTCATACCCCTTTTCGTTTTTGAGATATTCTGTTCACAGACAGACACACAGACAGACAGACACACAGACCAATAAAAAAAAATATGTTTTTTGGGATCAGGGGACTCTAAAACGTGAAGATCTGTTGAAAACTCAATTTCGAATTTTTGGGGTGAATCCAATACTTCCTTTATCGTAAAAGGAAGTAAAAATCAATAAATAGAAATGTGGTATTCAACCAAATGAAGATGGTGAATTAGTTGTTGAGACGCAAACGGTTCGCACTTTGTCTTGACTGGCCAATTACTAAAAGTGGTTTCCATTCACACCTTGTCTCCCCTACAGCCAGCTGTGGATTGATTTTATTAAATTGCGTTTATATATTATTTAAATTTTTAGATGGTGGGTGAATCAAGTTCACGTACACTTAAGCCTTCATGTGGGTCGTCCAAGTCGTGTGTGTATATGTTTTGTGTATAGGCTTGTTAGTTTATCTCTTAGATTAGTCTTCAGAGATTATTAACTCATTGATGGAATGTTGAAGAACCTAATGCAGTGTTGACACACAGACATAATGTCATATATTTTTCTAATGTCAGCAACAGTAGTCATATAATATTTGAGTAGTGACCATAGTGTAACGTTCCGCAGAATGGAGGCGTTGTGGGCAAAGCCTTAAATTCAACCAATAAGAAATGCACTAACACCCGTATGCATAGTCGTTCGCCAGCGGCTCGCCGGAGATTCGTTATGAATAGTATGTTGGCGGCACTGTACGTCTATGTCAAATTCGAGGTTATCAGGTTAGGTTTTCCGTCAGTTTTGACAGAAATTGACACAAAATCTAACCTGCTAACGTTGAATTTGACATAGACGTACAGTATGTACTGTTTGAGGCTTTCGCGGTTACTCGAATTATTCTCCTTAGCATAGAATTTCGGCTTAGACCGCGTAGTATTTGTATATGAACACCCAGCATTTTCTGGCTTAATGTGCCTTGCACCTTGTGAAGTCGAGCAAAAACCCGCGCGATGGCCATGCTCTTTGGTGGCTCGTGTTGTTTGAGTATCTTGAGAACGAGGATACTTAGGCAGATTTGGCCGTTTTGCTGTTTGTGCATCCATATTCACTAACGTTTTGCAAGACCTTGGAGTGAAAGTCGGGCTATTCATAACGAAACTCCGGCGAGCCGCTGGCGAACAACTATGCGTACGGCTGTAAGTGTTGTGACTCTTGTTATATGTTTGGCACTACTGAACTGCATTGTTGATGGCGCTGTCTATGTTAAATTTGAGGTTAGGTTTTGTGTCAGACTGACGAAATACCCAACCTGCTAACCTCGAATTTGACATCGACTGACAGTGCCAGCAACAATATACGATCACGGCCATGATGGATTTCCTAACTAGGCCCATTGGGGATTGGTTGGCATCTCCCCTCTACTTTTTGAACGCCTGCGCATCCCGAGAACGTTTCACCTTGTATTCGTTACACCATTGTATTGACAGGAAACTGAAATGCAAATTCATAGAATTTCATATTTTAAAAGTGATCTTACAAAGTTAACAAAAGTTGAACTTATAAATAGATCAACATATATGGTGTTAGTATTGTGCACCATCTGCATTGATTGTTTAAAACAAGTCTGTTCAATACCCCAAATATGCTTCCTGACAACCTGAGTTTTATAATAGGTGTCACCAAGATCGCGTGTTACAGCAAACTGTAAATATGCAACGGTACTTCAGAAATACCGAATTCAATGAAACAGAATACTGAAAACTTATGTGAAGTAACAAATATCATGGGATTTAGTATAATGTCTGCTACAATGGCCATGTTAGCAGTATGACTGTTTACCCTTTGGAAGAATGATCAATAGTACTTGTCTGGAAACATTGACTAACGTACTTGCACACCACTATTAGGCTTAATATATCTACAAGAGCGAGGATCTTTCTAATCACTATCTAAGTCGATAATTCATTTCCTTAATATATAAAATAGATAAAACAATAGAAGAAATAGAACGTAGCAATAAACGCCAAAAACTTCTATAGGAAAATGAAGGAACAAAAAAGAGGAAATAAAATTAGAGCAAGAGGCTTGAGGAATGAAAAAGGAACAATTGAAGATGATAAAGACAAGATAAAACAGATATGGAAAGAACACTTCAGTAACCAATAAAAATCAAAATGGCAAAGAAGAAGCAGAACAACCAACACAAGGACAAAAAGACATCCATGAGCCAACATATGAAGAAGTAATAAAAACAATAAAGAAAATAAAAAATGGAAAAACACCAGGCAAAGACGATATAATAGGAGAAATACTAAAACATAGAGGGAAGAATCTACAGCAACAGCTGTACACAATAATACGAAAAATATGGATAAAAAAGAAATGCCGGAAGATTGGAAAACAGGAGTAATAGCACCGATACATAAAAAAGGGGAAAAGGAAAACACTAACAACTACAGAGGAATTACACTACTCAACACAACATACAAAAGTACTATTCCTATTAATTTACAACAAAATGAAACCTTATGTAGAACAAGAATTAGGAGAATACCAAAATGGATTCCGACCAAACAAATCCATAATAGCTGCATTATACGCGATGTACCAAATAATGGAGAAAAGTTACGAATTTGATATAGAACTACATAGGTATACTATTTATCGACTTTAAATCAGCCTTCGGCACAGTAAACAGAAATGGATTATTAGCAGAAATGAAAAAACTTAACATATCAGATAAATTAATAAGGCTAACAAAAATGAAAAAAAAAGGAGACCAATGCAATGATCAAAACAAACCAAGGCATGACGGATAATATAGATATAAACACAAACGTACGACGAGGCATGCGCTCTCAGCAATGCTCTTTAATATTGTACTGGAAAGCATAATAAGACCAATTGAAGGCATTGGACAATTAAACACAAAGATGACAAATCATAGCATATGCTGATGATATTGCTATTATAAGCAGAACAAAAAAAGAACTCAAAAAAGCTTTTATTTAATTAGATAGTGCAACAAAGAAAGCCGGATTACAAATAAATCAAGAAAACACTAAATTTTTTAAAACTAGATTACAATCAGGATGTACTGGATGATCAAAATGGTTGTGATTTTTTTCGTAGGTTGGCACTGTTAATGTTGGTTACCCTGCTGTCAATTTTGGTGGCACTGTAAGTCTATGTCAAATTCGAGATTAGCAGGTTAGGTTTTCCGTCAGTTTTGACACAAACTGATGCAAAACCTAACCTTTAATTTAACATAGACAGCATCATCAACAATGCACTTCAGTAGTGCCAAACATATAACAAGAGTCACAACACTTGGCGCATTTCTTATTGATTGAATTTGTGGCTCCGCCCACAATGCCTCCGTTTTGCGGAATGTTACAGCTTGCATTCTTTACACCATGAGTACAGAGTGATTTTTTAAAATCTGAATTGCAGCGTGCCCTGGATAGCCTGAATCAGTTGGCAGTACTGAAGTGCATATTCAGTCTATCTCAAATTCCAGATTTGCAGGTTAAGTTTTGCGTCAGTGTGTGTCAAATGACAAACAAAACGTTAACCTACTAACATCGAATTGGACATAGACTGACAATAACCTTCAGTATTGAAAACATGCAAATACATGCAGTATTTATTTTTATTTTTAAATGCAGTCAGTTTCAAAGGATATTTTAAAGGACAGTAGAAGACACTGGTACAAAAAGGAGGCAGCTCCACATTTCATACTTTTTAGGGTTTTTAATGACATTAGTACAGTAAAAAAGGCCGGTTCGATTGGTACAAAAAGGATGTAGCTCCGATGTTTTATACGAGGATAAGATAGAAAATATTCTTATACCCAATACTGATTTGGTGCAAAAAGGAGGCAGCTCTTGAGGTACCCCCTTTTTGCACCGAAAGTAGTTCTGGTTCTTACTGCTTCGAGTACAAGTACTTGCAAGAAAGTATGTTTCAGTAGACTGTATGTGGTTCTATGAGAAGCTTAAGTGTGAGGGACAAAAACAGAATAGTTCTAAAAGCTAAGTATATAAAATATTCCGGATGCCGATGCAAGTTTAACGAAATAGTTGTTATAACTATGTATACTTTTGTTACTTAACTACAATGACGTGGAAGCGTCCAAAATCAACTATATATATTTAATGAATAAACAAAAAATAGTTTTTTACCAACGTTTTTAGATGTTGTTATTTTTTGTACCTATGTACTACCAAATATGGTTATCCGAAGCAAAAAAGAGGAGCTCCAATTTTTTTTTCTGAAATAATATTTTGGTATGGGACAAAAAAGTGTAATTTCCGAGAAATTGAAAGATATAAGATCAACTTTGATGTGAAAATGAAAAATATCTTCTAAATTCAAAATTTACTGACATCAGTTTTTTTTGCTCCCCTGAAAATTTTTTTAAAATGGAACTTTCTCCTTTTTGGGCCGGTGTCTTCAATTGTATAAATGGTTGGTGGTAGTTGAGATAGTAACAGGGTTACTATAAGTGATTTAATATTACTAAAGTAATATCGACTTGAAAATTGTGAGAAAAACACGCTGAAGGTTTGAATTTCTCTCAGTTGTGTATCAATAATAATTTTAAAAGTTATACGCAGTGGTAAAATAGCTTTCCTTGTGGTAATATTTGATATAATGATCAAATTATTAACATTTGCAATAAAAGTCAATGTTGGAAGTAATTTTGAGTTATACAGGCTGGTCAGAAAATGGCGGATAAGCTTCAGGTAGAACAATTCTTTGATTAATTCTGAGTCTAAAATCTTAATACTAAAATGTTGGATTGGTCTTCATGAGTCATCATGAGTGGTAGATAAAAACAATTATTTTTTCAGTTAAAATACCCCTTCTGTTTCAAATACGACAAAATGTCATCAGGAAGAGTTGTTCAAAATGTAAAATTATGGTCCTACACAAAATTTCAAAAATACTGACGTACTTTTATGAAACCGTGTGCATTAGATGAAGTGCTCTTGAGGTAACATGGTTTCACAAAAGTAAGCCGACATTTCTTAAATTTGGCATCGAGCCATAATTTTACATTTTGAACAACTTTTATTGATGATACTTTAACGTATTTAAAACAGAAAAGGTACTTGACCTGAAAAAATACAAGTTTTTTATCTACCGCTCCTGAGGGCTCATGAAGACCAATCCAACATTTCAGTATTATGATTGTCTACTCAGAATTAATCAAATAATCGCTCTGCCTGAAGATTATCCACCATTTTCTGACCACCTTGTATTATTCTATTGTGTATAGAATGAAATGCTTCATTCACTTAACGCAACATCAGTGCGGCAGTGATTGTTTCTTGTGCCAAAGAAAGTTATTTCTATTGTCAAGAATAGAAATATGTTGGGGAAATCGACGAGTTTCTGAAGCAGAGCCAGTAAGCTGTAGGGAGTTTCAAAGCGGACCAGTTCAAAGTTCAGGTACCTCTGAAAAAGCAGCAAAGGTCAGTGAATATTTTATTGAGATTTTAATGTGTGTTTTCAAATCAAGTTTGATTTGGTATATTCTTATATTTAGAAAGAACTGTCTACTCATTTGTTCTCTAAATGATGTAATTTTTGACAGTGGTCTATTATGAAATGTTTTATCGGACTTTTCCACTGTCTTGGGTGTTTATCACACGACGTTTCTGGAGTTTTTGATCTACTCCCGTCCTCCCGTGAGCAGTGTTCAAAAAGTTGTCAAAAGTGACGATCGTGATATTTTTAAGATTTGGTTAGTACACTGTAAAAAGTATTAGAAGTCACAGCCTGCTCTGAGTTATGTTGAAAAAAGACAGTAGATTATTATTAGGCATACTACGAATTATTAATAGGAAGAGAATATAATAACTTATAACTATTAACATATTTAGGTGGTTGTTATGATTCATAACATCCGTGGTTTGTTCAGTGGTTGATCGGTTGCAGTATAGTAATGGTTGCCATGTACGGTAAACGACTATTACCGTACAGATACAGTTATGACTTAGTTATCAGCCTACTCTTGTATATGTAAACAAAGGCTTAATATTTTGAAACCGATAAAAATTTATACCAGAAAGTGCGTAATTACACAGTGGGTCAAAAAAAAAACGGTACAAGAAAAAAAACTTTTCAACAATGCAATTAATCATTTTTGCAATCTACAAAGTGTAAACATTTTGTTTTTCCAAAAAATATTTAATGCGTTAATTATTATTGAAAATATGAATATTTCCAATTTGTACCGTTTTTTTTTTTGCCCACTGTGTATATACTATTGTATTCCTTCAGTACCAATGTTAATGATCGATATTTGTTCCCAATAGACTTTTTGTTGCTTTTTATGCTTAAAACACACGCCATAACCTAAAAAATCAACTGACATTTCTAAATGATTTTACATGACAGGTGAAACAAAACGTAGTTAGCTTGTACCAAATCAATAACAGCGAGTCGCTATATTATTAGTAAAGTATGGTAACGGGTGTCTAAAAAACAGGTCGAGTCTTGTGAGAAATTTTGTTAGCGCACTAGCGGCATGACTTGTATAATATTTCATTTAGCTGAGCAATGAACTACAGCTAAACGTCAAAAGATCGTCTTGTTTTCACTCGGTAGATAATAAACATAACCTCATAGTAATTGCATTATGACACTTATGATCTTTCTGAGACTTAATCACTAATTAGAGGTTAAACTTGACACTTCCAAGCACTACAAACTACGCTCTACGGAACATACACAAAATTTAGTCAAAGCACTCTTGGCGCGTTTTTGAGACACCCTTTATAAGGTCGAATTGGCCATGGTGATTGGCTCAAAATTCAACGAATTATATTCCCTTTTTCAATGTTCAACAAACTATCATACATATAGTCTGTTCACTAAACATAAAAACACAAAGTGGCCTTTGATTTCCAAAATTTCATGAGTGTACTTCCAAAATGCATCTTTTGTCTAGGAATGTACTTACAGAAAGTTACTAAAACAAATAGGTTAAGGGTGTGACATTTAATTAGCATCTGTCATAACTACTTTTAACGATGTTAAACAAATACTGTGTTGGATACTATTAATGTAGCACATATTAATAGGTATTTTTATTACATTTTATAAAAGGTCAGGCAAGAATTTCCAGAATAATATGTACTTTGACACTGCAATAATGACATTTATTAATTGTCATTTATAAATTCAAAGTAGCCTTTATGCAGGTGTGGAAACCTTTGCAAAACAAAATACAGAGTCCCTAGCACAAACATTTTACGTATATGCCAACTTCAAGAAAATTTAAATGTTTTTGTGTTTACTGAATGGCCTATAGGCAAAAATGCTCATGTATAGTATTTTGTATACTGATATTGCTAAATTATTATACTAGCAACCAGCGAGACAAATGTCTCATTTAATAAAACAAAAAAGACCGTTTTTCAAATAGAACGCGTATTAAATAAAAACAATAATATTTTTTAAGATCACGTGATTGAAATTCGGTTCCTGACCTTACATGACCATACCAAACATATAACTTTCATAACTTTTTTCTCTATCTCTTACGGTTTGGCTGCTGAAACAGCGTCCCGGACGGACGGAAATCACGTGATTTCTCGAAAACCGGAAGTATCACGTGACTGAAATTCGGTTCCTGACCTGATATGACCATTCCAAACATATAACTTTCATAACTTTTTTCTCTATCTCTTACGGTTTGGCTGCTGAAACAGCGTCCCGGACGGACCAGCGTCCCGGACGGACGGGAATCACGTGATTTCTCGAAAACCGGAAGTGTCACGTGACTGAAATTCGGTTTCTGACCTGACATGACCATTCCAAACATATAACTTTAATAACTTTTTTCTCTATCTCTTACGGTTTGGCTGATCTCTTACGGTTTGGCTGCTGAAACAGCGTCCCGGACGGACCAGCGTCCCGGACAGACAAATCTATTAGATAAAGGACTAGCAGTCCAGTGAGACAAATGTCTCATTTAATAAAACAAAAAAGACCGTTTTGCAAATAGAACGCGTATTCACCACACGTACATATATGACGTCATTGTTGGTAGCAAACTACCAGTGGCATTCGCCTTGAAAAAATTTGCCTAGAATCTAACCTAAAAAGTTAGGATTAGGATAATTAAGATAATAATTAGTGTTAGAGACTGAAATTCGGTTCCTGACCTGACATGACCATTCCAAACATATAACGTTAATAACTTTTTTCTCTATCTCTTACGGTTTGGCTGCTGAAACAGCGTCCCGGACGGACGGAAATCACGTGATTTCTCGAAAACCGGAAGTGTCACGTGACTGAAATTCGGTTCCTGACCTGACATGACCATTTCAAACATATAACTTTAATAACTTTTTTCTCTATCTCTTATACGGTTTGGCTGCTGAAACAGCGTCCCGGACAGACAAGTCTATTAGATAAAGGATTATTCAAAGAAAACAAAAATGCTTGTTCTAAAAATAGAGAAAAGTTAGGTAGCATTAAAAAGGGGTATTTTGCCATATCTACAAAATTAAGGAAGATTTAAATAGTATAGGTACTGTAATACAAGTGTGGAAAGATGCCATTGGAAAACGAATGTGAAAGATGGAACACCAGTGCTAACAAGTGTTCCACCTACAAGTTTTCCAGTGGCCTTTTCATATGTGTGTTACATACTATTTTTCCTACGACAGTTCGCATTCTGCAAGAAATTTAATTTTTGAAATTTGACATTTGTCAAAAGAAAATTGACATCTGTCAAAAATTGACATTTGTCAATATTAGCCAAGATGATTATTACTTGACATTAGTGCATAAATGTTGACATTTGAGTACAGAAAGTCGTAATTTTCTTCACGCAAATGCGTGTCCAAAGTGTGTAACACTTTCTGCACCAAAATAGAAAAAATATTTGCAAATGAGTTGAAACTATTGAATAATTTTGATGCAATTTTTTAAGAAAAACAATAAGTGGGGCACTTAATATGTTCATAATTTTTAAACAACTTGAGACACTAGCAGTAAATTATTAATTTTATACAATAATGCAACAGTAGAACATAAAAAACAACAAATTTAAGATTTTAATTAACATAAACAACATGTATTAATAAATGTGTTATTTGAACAAATAGGTACTTCAAGATGAACATTAGCCGGATCTGTTACCATGGTAGAAGATTACTATTCACGCATTTGACATAAACTGACAGATACAGCACGAAATTACAACGAAGAAAACTGAACAAAATATGCACATACGTCGACTAGATGATGTTCACATTTTTGTTAAAATTTCAAGGAATTTTGAATTAAATATCAAAATGAAGACTAAAACTAGCGTAGTTTGTTAAATTAGAGTAGGTAACTTAAAAAACTAACTGTCCTACTATAGTATAATCGATTTTGTATAATCAGTTATAATATCACAAGAGCATCGAAAATAATCGATTATTTTCCGAGTAACGAGACGTAATCTGCGAAAAACCACGAGAGCGCAGTTCGAGTGGTATTTTAAGGATTACGTCGAGTTACGAATGAAAAATAATCATTATTATCGATTGCTCGAGTGGTATTTGTTACGATTATAATGAATAGACCGATAATAATAAATATTTTTATTTCTTAGGTTGGCACTGTTTGTGTTAGTGGCACTGTTTATTATGTTGGTGGCACTGTAAGTCTATGTCAAATTCGACGTTATCAGGTTATGTTTTGCGTCAGTTTGTGTCAAAACTGACGCAAAACCTAACCTGCTAACCTCGAATTTGCAATAGACAGTTATTACATCATGGCTCTGGATTATTATTATTATCCATTATTTTTGCTTTGTTGGACCCACCGAAACACCGAAGTGATTATATTACGTCGTCAAGGGTATATCAATTTATCTATACCTTGTAACTAAGTAAAATTCTCAATTACTATTGGCCAAATTTCTAATGAGTTGTATAATCAAGGGTAATACCACAAGCAGTGGATATATTTTTGACAAATATTTTGTCGTTTCCATGTAAATTATTGCGTTTAAATTTGACGATACAAAATCACATCATTTAAATGTGATTTTGTTGAGTGAAATTTGCAAATTTCTATGGAAATGGCAAAATATTTAAAAAAATATATCCACTTCGAGTGGTATTTGGGACGACTATTTAACAATATTAATACATAACGATTAACTTTATTGAAAAATAATCCAACAATTAATATAATTATTCATTCTCAATTAAATTCAGCGGAATACTTCCAAAACACAGCATTTTACAAATTTTAAAACAAGCCACACAGTTTGTTGGGGTTTAGTGTTACGTAATCTAGCGATATCACTAAGGACAGAACATCGTTGCTAAGCGCTACTTAACAACAAGGCTATTTAATTTTTGAGTACGTATATTGTTTTGTGAATATTTTGCATGGTGCCCAATATTCAGTGATATACTGTTGTTATTGGTTGAAAAAAGCAAATGTCTGCAATGTGATTGGCTTATATGTTAAAGTGTTGAATAGTTAGTTATAATATCACAAGAGCATTTTAAGGATTACGTCGAGTTACGAGTGAAAAATAATCATTATTTTCGATTGCTCGAGTGGTATTCGTTACGATTATATAATGAATAGACCGATAATAATAAATTATTTTATTTCTTAGGTTGGCACTGTTTGTGTTAGTGGCACTGTTTATGTTGGTGGCACTGTAAGTCTATGTCAAATTCGACGTTATCAGGTTATGTTTTGCGTCAGTTTGTGTCAAAACTGACGCAAAACCTAACCTGCTAACCTCGAATTTGCAATAGACAGTTATTACGTCATGGCTCTAGATTATTATTATCAAGGCGGTCTATATTGTTCCAGGCCATGACACTGGCTCTGTTGCCAGATTGTGTGCTAGGCCATTCCAAGACACACTAAGTTTTGTTTGTTTGAAATATATTTGACATTAAAAACTATTTTGACAAGGCAGTTCATATAAGTTCCTAAAATGCCTTTAAAGTGTTACGTACCAGGCTGCAAGTCAACTTACGCCTCATCAGTTGCGCCATATGTTGGCGTGTTGAAGTTTCCATCTAATCGAATAGCGGCACAAAGATGGAAAGACATTTTGCATTTAGAACACTGGCGGGTTGGAAAGGCTAGTGTTGTGTGTGAAAAGCACTTTAAAAGAGCAGATATAAAGGGTAATAAGATAAAGAGACTTGTTCTAAATGCAATATCACTAGCTCCCAGGCAAGTTATTTTGAAGAAATTACTGTTTTAGGTGAAGTAAAAATTAGTAACAATTTACTTGGAATGGAAAATGAGGTACCTACCCATTAGGAATTGTTTTTAAATCGAATATTGCGGTGAAGTGACGCCCTGTGATGTAAATAGCAGTGATTTTATAGATTTTTTTTTAACTGGAATGCATCACAATAACAGGGACAGTGCACTGACAGATTGCTCATTTAGTGACCAAAACTAGTAATTTTTTGTTAAAGGTTGGCGCAGCCGTGTTGCCAGATTGTGGTAGGCCATTCCAAAGGTCACTTCATAGGCTCAGTGTCATGGCCTGGAACAATATAGACCGCCTTGTTATTATGCATTATTTTTGCTTTGTTGGACCCACTGAAACACCGAAGTGATTATACTACGTCGTCAAGGGTATATCCATTTATCTATACCTTGTAACTAAGTAAAATTCTCAGTTGCTATTGGGCAAATTTCTGAGTTGTATAATCGAAATTATACCGGGTGGCCATAAATATCTGAGATCCCGGTAGCCATGGAATTAGCTACTTATAAATGTTGGTTAGCGTTATATTTCAATTATGATAAGTATTGTTATCTATGTAATGTTATAAAATGCAATAAGAGGAGGGAAATGTGCCCCGGATTCTACAGTTTAGCCTACGACTCAATTATAAAAATCTCCTGTTCTAACTCGATTACTTATTGCAATCTGTAATAATTTTTGACAGATAGGAATTTTAGGTGTGATGACATTAATGACATTTAGTTTAGTTTGATTCACCACTTTAATAAAGCGGTGTTGATTCCAAAGGTAATGTGATATCAGATATTTATGGCCACCCGGTACAAGATAACTTAACTAAATCCAGCCTTCTGATTGGTTAAAATGTCTACGAAAAAAATAATCAATTTTATGCCTCTCTGTAGGTAGCTGTAATCAAATTAACGTATATTTTTTTGTAGATTATTTAGCTAAGTTATTCTAACGGGTGTTCATAAACAGTCGTCATCCCAGTTGCTTTGAAAAACAAAATGTTATGTCTTTGATTAATTCGTGCAACACAATGAAACGTCATTGAGTACTGTCATAGCGCATTATTTCTCAATTTTAATAGACATACGTTTCTCAAGTCAAAACCTACTGGGATGACGACTGTTTATGAACACCCGTTACATAGTTATGAAGTGCCCTGTACAAATGGAGAAATATTTATAGTGTAAAAATATGTATACGTTGGTCATTCCGGTTTTTTAAATGTGAGCGCACGCGTGTTTTGGCGGTAAAGTAACGTTGAATATGGCTGTGCTGTGTTAAATTCGGTGTATTAATATTGATTATTATAATAGTATAAACAACGGTAAGCGTTCGAAATTCAAAACAGCGAATCAGAATGTAAAATAGGATTTCAAACTATAATAAATTTTATAAGCTATAGCGTTTACCCATCGAACAAAGATGTTACTATTCAAGGCATTGCTAACCAAAAAAACACTTATCACAACTTCATTTGTGCATTTTTCAGATAATTTAAACTTCTTTAATGGACCAAATTATAATACTGTTATTAACAATTACACTCATACAGTGGAGAAATTAGAATAGACCATGATAACTAATGAATATTCCATTCCGCTGCAACTGGCCGCTTCTGGTGTTAATTCAGTACCTTCGGATAACTGCTATGAATCTTTTAATATCTACGCTCCAAGGAGTTGCCACGACTTTGGAGCGATAAACAGAGTTTCCGATGATTTTGGGACATATGCAGCTGATGGTCCTCAAACGAGGGAAAATAACACGACTGATAACTTTGCTTTACCAGAGCAAACCTATGATCTTAACGTTGCGTTTCATATGTCACCCAGTATACAACTAACAATGCCACCTCCGCCACATAATGTATATGCGAACGCTTATCACAACAACAACAACGTTACCATTTGCAATTCAATCAAAAGGAATGGATGGAATCATGTAAACGGCCATTTAAATATACCGCAGGGATATGACAGTGATGAAAGTAGTAAATCGTCCAAGGATACACAGCCAGAAAGTGATGGTTAGTCTACTTACTTTAACTTGCTTTTTTTTACAATTGGTAATATTTTGTTTGCACATATTTAAGCTGATGTCAAAAACAATAAACATACACGGTTGCTTGACCAAATGTGGAGCAATGATTTTTGTTTGGTATTTTTCTGATTAAATTAAAAAATACAATAAATTTGGCAATATTGCCGCCAGGTATGACATCAAGTTTGAAAATATGGGAACAATATATCATAAATCGATTTTTATGTTATTATTGGTATTACTAGACAAACTAACCTAAAGAAAAATATTGTGTATTGTTTTTTATAGGTGCAAAGCATAAAATATTTCGAAGTGGATATAGACTGCCATATGAACATTCCCCTGCATATAACAACAATAATAATTATAGATGCGACAAAAATATGACTGAAGTAGTTTGTAACACCGTACCTTTTACTCAACAGGCATATAACAGGAATAGGTATGTATAAAGCAACACAGTATTTTTTTTTTTTGATGCATGACTAATATGCATTCCCTAAATAATAACATATATAACTTGTTTTTTAATAGCAAGTGTCTTTGCAGCTTGATTGTAATTTATAGGGCAACATAGCTCTGCAATTTAGCATTTCTAATATTTGTCTGGAAAAACTATGATCACTAGTTACAACTAACAGCTTTCAATTGTAAAATGCCAATGTAAAAACGTACAATTAAGATTTCTGACACCTTCTGATCCAGCCACAACTTGTTTCGCCATTGCTTAAAATTGTGCACTTTAGTACTCTACATGTGCAATAGAAACCCATCTTTATTTTTCATGTTACTTTCACTTGATGCTTTGGCACTGCACCTGATCGTGGTTTATCTGTGTTTCATTTTTCGGCATCATATTTTACAGTTTGATATACAAACATGGGGTTCCATAAACAGTTTGCATTCACATACGAATCTGCAATGAATGATCACATGTTGATCTTCAACTATAAAACATTTTATTTGAAATTGGCATTAAAGTACCTCGAAATCGTCATTAAAATACAAGAAATCGGCATTAAAGTAATCCATTGTTTTACGACTTTTTTGTAGGTGGTGAGGCGACAGATAACTGTCAACCGATTTTAACGTAAGCTACAAATGTTACTTAAAATGTTGTAATTTTACGATTTCTCGATTTCAAATAGAACATAGTGTACCCCTCGGCACTGAAGTTCCTTTTTATCCCTCATGATAAAAAGCTAAACTTCAGTGCCTTGGTATACAAACTACTATTAGAGGTACTAAAAATTTTAACAATAAAATGCCATTTAATGGTACAATCTGCCAGTGTGGATTATTGCTTTTGTTTCCAAAGCTAATTCGATCAGGGATGGGTTTCTGTTGAACCAAAAGAAAGGAAAGAACACTTCGACAAGCAATTATGTTTGCAATTGCGAGGTGGAGCCAAGCGATAGTAAAAATTGGAGAAATCTCACCCGGCTTTATCTCATGAGTTAACGTTTTTCCCTTATGGATAAAATGCCTCTTTATTCACTACCGTACATAAGTTTTAATCCTAGGAACTAAAAGTGTTTTGGTATTAAAAGTAATGACTTAAGACTGTTGCAGAAATAGCATATTATGTTATTGGGAGCAAAAGTTATACACTATAAGTACAGCCGAGCCACATAAAGATACTTTTGCTCCGAATTTTTTCTTTAAACGTTTATAACAAATTATTAACAATGTTGTGAACAAAATCCGAAAAAAATTACTTTATCTCGTCAGCGGAGATAATAACTTTTTCTGTTGATCATTTATTTATGGGTTGCATTAATGAGTTTTTATTAATCAACGATTTTTAAAAACCTGTTTTGCGTCAGTTTTTGTCAAAACTGACTCAAAGCCTAACCTGCAAACCTGCTAACTTCGAATTTGACATAGACTTACAGTGCCACCAACATAAACAGTTGCAACCTAAGAAAAAAAATCACAACCATTTATGGTAACCTGGTACCATTAATGTCAAAACTTTAAGTGTCAGATTTTTTCCATGGAATAAAATTGGATTTTCTTAAAATTAATAATATACGATCAACGGAAAAATATTGTAACTAACTCTTATGTTAATCTGCAATTAATAATCTCTACAATTAACATGTGAGCGCTAGCGAACACGTTGTCTCGATTATTAATCGCTCTCATTAACATACTTGTTTGTTAAGTAACTAAATCTGCCGCTGGAGCGGCAGATAAAGTGTTTAGATGCCATGGCAATGAAATGACAGTTTAGCGTCATCATTCAAGCAGTATAATACCACATTTTACTAACTGAAGAAAAATAATATTCTTATAAATACAATGTTTGTATTAAATTACTTGCCACAATTAAGTTTTGTCTTTTCTTTTGTAAGGATGTAAATATTAAGTGCCACTTTTTATGACATTTTCACCATTGCTAGAGGTTACCAACGTTTATGTATTTTCTTCGTAAATGTAGTTAAGTTTTGTATCAAAAAGTACATTTATAATTTTTTTTTAAATTATAACTAATAATATTAACAGCATTCCCACAACGATGGACAAATTCTAAAAATCTACAACTATTTGTAAGGTTCAGAAAATAGATGAAAAACTATTTTCAAATAGAAACTTGTAAACTGAGTACTAAATGCTCGTGTGAATTTTATATTACATCTTTATATCATGTTATATTTAATTTATTGTTTAGTTATAGGTATTCAAAAGAAAATGGATGATTTATTTCTTTTGTTTATGTTATTTGCTGTCCCTTACTTTGTGGCTTATAAAATATTTTTACAATTTGAAATAATAGCATGATACCATTTTAATATAATTTGCATCTTTGTATTTATATTATTTACTATTCGACGTTACCACCTTATGTAGGTTTTAAGATCGTTTGCCATATGGTTCCATTTTTCGTGGTCCTTACATTCTTCCCTCGCATTTATTACATATATTACATTCATTACAGTAATTTGTTATCTGTGTTGTATCATAACCACTGCTTTATTGTTTCTTAAGGTTAGTTTTTGCATTATTTCTAATGACATTATGAATTTTGTGACTCTTCCTCTCTTTTTTCTGTCAAACGCTTGATGTAAATTAATTAACAAATTGTGTACCTAGCTTTTTTCGAAATTTGGTCCAGTAATCTGTGGAGAACCGTTACGTAAGGAATGCTAAGCAAGGTTATACCACGGTCACCTTTTTTGACTAAGCCATTTTCCCCGTCATTCAGCACCTACACTCCTTCCCAAATTAATTTTAAATAGTGAGTATTTGCAGACATCTTTCTTTTTCCTCTGCAATTTTCCTGTTTGTACCTCACTGTTGTTTAAAAGGTTTTCAAAGAGTGTTTACTTTCTTCTATTTATCGTCTAGATTATATTGTTATACCATTCCTTTTTTTTCTTCATTGTAATTTTTTGCCTTCTTTGTCAGCTTGCTGTATCCTTCGTATTTTCTTTCAACCACAGAAGCCGTAATCTGGTCTTATTTTCAGCATATTAGCTCTTCACACTCCACAATAACGTTGCATTCTTCTATAATGAATTCAGTCGTAGCGCAACATTTATATATTCACCTACCTACAGCTATGTTATACTATTACTTTACTTCTCACCTTATCTAAACCCCACAAAATTACATTCTTTATCACATTTTTGCATCGACTAGGAGATGGCTTGAATCACAGTTCGGACCCCGGGTACGAACGAATAGCTTGAATTATATTATATTATTTATCAGGTTTGAGTTATTCCGCTGTTGCCTGGTAGCACCCACGGCCCATTGTGAATTGTTTTATGTTTTTGGTTTAGTAGATCAAGTACCTTAACAGTATGTGTAATTAGCAATAAAGGCCTTAAGGCCTAGGGCTTCTTGGATAACTTCTTTCCATTTTTTCTGTCACACTTTAGAGGTTTCCACTCTCCTATTCCTAGCTCCATTTGGTCGTCCTTGACGCAGATTCACCATTATCATCTTGGCGTGTCTTGTTTGTTTGTTTTTATTTGTATACGCAGCCTTCCTGCTTTCATCCTTCCAACACGACGTAACCATACTAAATGGCTTTATTTAACAATTTGTATTATACCTCCTTCTCCATATTCTTCTTCCAGTTTCTTACTTATCTTTTCCTCTCTTACCATACCAAAAATTATTCTCACAATTTTTTATTCAAAAATAACTACTTAACTTTTACCTTCTTGTCTTAGCACGTGCTTATTATTATTACCAAAGATTATTATTGGCTTTATTGATTATAAATTTTCACTTTTGCAGATCTGGAAAAACACTTAGCACTTAACATATTGTTTAATGCTGCTGCACTCTATGTAATTTTGCTGTTATTCTTCTTTCAAGGTCCGTTCTATGTTCTATATTCTTCTTTCAAGGTCCGTTCTATGTTCTATATTATTGATAATTCTACTGAGTCCAATAACTTGAAGGTCATTCCAGTTGCTGTTTCGCTTTTTCTAATTTTGTATTCTTGTTGAGTTCTGGTTGATTTATAGAACCAATCACTATATCTGGACCTCTGATGCTATTTTCTTCTATTAGATCTTTTTAATACCTTTTTTCTTCTCATTATTACATTTATTGCAATTACCATCTCTTTTATTGTAATTTTTCTTAAAATATTTTCTAATATATCCCACAATGTTGTCATCATTGGGTCGAATTGTTCTATGTCACTTATAAATTTGTCTGAGAGTGTTCTTTATGTTTTTACTTGGTTATTCGTTTCCGTTAGCGGTATCTTAACAAGTGCAATTAATTTTTATGGAAAATCTAGCTCCTGCAGGATTTTAAACCACATTTAGTCTGCCTGTGTTTTTAATCTTTTGTTGATTACTGTAGGAAGTACTTTATTGGCCTGTCTCGGTTCTCTTTAAGTGAAATTTTTTCGCTTACCTTAATTTTTTAACTGCTCCTCTATATTTTACAGGTTCAATGTGTAAACTGTCAGCTCTTGGGTCACATCAAAATTGTGTCGTGGGACATTGGCTTTAAAATATATGCATATATTTCCTGCAACTTTACAAAGATTGTTTTTTAACTTAACTATCTTGTGAATATGAAACTGCTATGATCGGTGGATCTCTAATATACATTCTTCGTGACTTGTATTATGTAAATTGAACTTATTTGATTTGTTTTAATCAATAGACTATACAGGGTGTAACTAAAATAAAGGAACCACCTTCGGGGGCATGATCTCCACACCGAAACATGAAAAAAGTTCATACCAACATATGTCCACAATCGCAGTTCCTTAGATCTGTTGTACAGGGTAGCCAAATTTCGATGTTTTCATAGGGAATCTCGATAACTATAGAAGATATGGAAAAATGGACCCCCATCCTCAATCTCTTTTTTCGAGAAAAGCTTAATGGTGGAAACCAAAATGGGCCGTCTGTCTTTTGTTTTCGAGTTACCAACCAAAATTAAATTTTTCGATTTTGTTGTTTTGTTGCTATATCCCGCTTATTTATAAAAATAGAGAAAAGTAATTTTTACTTTCTTCAGCCACTTTTTGATATGCATGCAGTGGCGTAATCAGTTTTTCAAAAAAGTTTTGAAATTTAAGTTATACCATAAAGTTGTATTTATTATATGGAACCCTAGTTGTTTGGAGCATCATGAAAAAGAGCTTTTTTTCCATTGCAGTGATAAACAGATTGGTGGTGGATAATGTGAACGTAGGCAATCAAATGAGCTTCGTATGCGTTATACAGAAATAGACTAATATGCGATTATCATCTAGTATCCGCAGAATCAAGATGTTTTGTTTTCAGAAAACGCTGAGTTCTAGGATACTAGATTTTATCATATACAGTGAAATCTCCCTTACCGGACACCTCTAATAAGCAGACATCTGTCTTACACGAACATTTTGTTGGGAATCAACTTTTTTGCGTTAACTTTACTAATAGAATTTTCTCTATTAAACGAACACGGGCACTTTTTTTTTGACAATTTTTCGACTGTCAATCACTCTTGTACGGATACTTCAAAATACAGACAGCTAATGTCGTAAGGGATACCGATATTTTCATTAGAACCATTAATTCTCTTATGAGGTCACGTATAGTGTGTTAACATTGACGAATTTCATTTAGTGGCACGTATTACTTTGACGAGTCTTTACTTAAGTAGAATTAAAAAGGCACTGCAAAAATGTATGTTAACTGTGAAAGAAAACATTGAAGTTCTTGATGTGTATAATAGGAAAAAATGTAGTGTGCGCTCCCTTGCAAAACGTTATCAAATAGGAAAGACGCAAGCGACAGATATTATAAGCATATATAAAACAGCGCTACAGGCCAATTTGGCCTATGGCTTCTATTCTCTTTCTCCATGTCCTCCTATCTAGGATCTCTATTTTCCAATTTTTTAAATAGTCTTCTTGTAGGTCCTCTTCTATTTGCATCTTCCATGTTTTCTTTGGCCTTCCTACTTTTTGTCTTCCTGCTGGTACCTTTTATTATTAGTTTATTATTAGTAGTACAGTAAAATTGTCGGAAACCACCCTGTCACCTCAAAAAAATTGTCCGCGACGATTCCTCTTAACCAGTGGTGTAGGGTAATTAGACAAGTGTAGAACCAAAAAGCCGTCCCCCCCACCCCCTGTCAAACAGCCACCATCTTGAAAACATTTTGAAATCGTTCTCGTGATCCAGTGGTCGCATAGAAAAAGTTATTGAACAAAAAATGTTGGAAATAAAATTCTACACATATTTAGTCCGTGCCACAATACCGAGAAGTTGGTATTTCAAACGGTAAATGGCGACAAGGTTACCAAAAATCGGTTTCCGCCATTCCAGCTGTGTGGGGATGTTTTTTTCGGAATATTGTGAATGTGAAAGTTGTAGTGCTTGAAAAAATGTGCACGAATCTGTATATAATGTGATTGCTTCAAATAGTCTCCGAGTTACAGCCCTTCAAAGCCCGCGCAGCCTGGGAAATACACAGTGTGTCCCAGATCGAGTGGGATTGCATGGGTAACTATCTTATCATTCAAGATGGAGATTTGGTTAAATGCGTAATGTTTTGCAGTTTTATATGCTGATTTAAAATCTGTTTGAAAAAGTTCAAAATGTCGAACCAGTTAAAAGTTATCAAAATAAAACTGAAAACTGTCATTTTCTTGTATGTCAAATATCTTTCTAAGTATAAGAGATACGCTGTTTTCAATGAGAGCAATTTAAAATTGGTGTCGAGAAAAAATTCAAGATGGTTGCTTTTGAGGTAGTTGTATCAACTTCCTTAAGTTAAATGGGCCCCATATTTAATTTTTAGGTTACTGAATAGAATTTTTTATTCGCTTTTCAACGATGTAAGATAATATATGATTGAATAAAAAATACCAATAAAATTATTTGTTCTTACATTTTAATCGAGTAGGCTTACATGGACCAAAACAAAAACAAAAAAAAATTATTTAAAAAAACAAAACTTAATTCAGATAATCACATGAAATGTTCAAAATGCTGGCCATTGTTAGCTAAACATAGTTGACACCGTTTGACGACACTTCGTGTTACTTTACGTAACGTATTTCGATTAATACCATGAGATAAAAAAAAATAATACTGAGCAGGCCTTGATATGTGTTATACGTTTGGCAGTATTGAAGTGTATTGTCAGACTATGTCAAATTTGACATGAAAAGGTTAGCTTTTGTTTGTTGTTTGACACAGACTGACGTAAAACTTAACCTGCAAATCTCGAATTTGACATAGACTGACAATTCACTTCAGTACTGCCAAACGTATAACACATATCAAGGCCTGCTCAGAATAATTTTTTTTTATCTCATGGTACTAGCACACGCTTCTAGCACTGCCTTGCACAGTTCTTGAACATTATTGCAGCTGCAATTACTCCCATATACTTTATTCTTTAACGTACCCCACAGAAAAAAGTCAGGAAGTGTTAGATTAGCTGATCTGGCTGGCTATCGAACATTAGTATTGGTGGCAAGTAGGGTTTCCAAGTCCCGGGACCAAAAGTGTTTTCGGGACTTACTAGCTAAATTTCAGGTCCCGGGACTAGTCCCGAAGATCCCGAAAATGGTCCCGAAAGAGAAAGAGTGTTCAGGTGAAATTTCCGAATGAAATTTCCAAAGAAAAACAAGTGTTTTAAGTTAAACAAAGTATTTCTGTGCTGATAATTTGCGTTGGGGCTCGTCTACAACTTCATTGCTTTCTTCTGGTACTAAAAATGTCCTTTCGTCAAGCTACCTCTGATTATGATAATTTTGTAGGAACCCACTTTACATTTCGCCAATTGTTTACCTTCAATATATAAAACTGTTGCCATAGTGACTTCCAATCGTTATTTTTTTAAATGTAGAATGAAGGTAGGTTGCGAATCGGAAATCATTCTAATTGTAAAGCTTTAGCAGACAAATAACGAACACACTTAAAACCCACAAATATAAACTATTCAGCTTCTTTGCACATATCTAAATCCAACAAAAAAAAACAGACAAATACATAAATAGAAAAAGATATGCAAACGTGGCTGAAACAACACGCAGGTTTAATTCCGAAAACAATACCTCTTGTGCGTTACGCAAAACGCAAATAATGCAGAATGTACAAGAGGCTTGAGTAATACGCCGGACGCCGGTGAATACCCGTCCTAATTCTCTGATATTGAGTATACGCACGCATGTTGACATGGTCCCGGGACTTCGCCTGGGCTGGCTGTGGTCCCGGGACTCGGTCTTTGTGGTAGAATCCCGAGACTGTCCCGGGACCGGATCCCGGGACTGGAAACCCTAGTGGCAAGTTTGTTTTATTTTTGTTTGGATCCATGTAAGCCTACTCGATTAAAATGTAAAAACAATTAATTTTATTGGAATTTTTTATTCAATCATACGTTATCTTACATCGTTGAAAAGGGAATAAAAAATTCTATTCAGTAACCTAAAAATCTAATATGGCGCCCATTTAACTTACGGAAATTGATACGAGTACCTCAAAAGCAGCCACCTTGAATTTTTGTTCGACACCAGTTTTAAATTGCTCTTATTTAAAACAGTGACTCTCATATGAAACTGTTTTTCGTATCTCTTATACTTACAAAGACATTTAACATACAAGAAAATGACAGTTTTTAGTTTTTTTTTTAATAACTTGACGGGTTTGACACTGAACTTTTTCAAACAGATTTTAAATCAGCATGTAAAACTGCAAAACATTACCCATGCAATCCCACTCGATCTGGGACACACTGTATATATATTCTGGCGCAGCAAAGTAGCAGTTTCTCTAATGTGTAGAATGCAATGAAATGCAAGTTGTAACAGCAGGTGTTCAGAGGAAATACCTGGTAACTTTGTCGCCCTCTGCCGTTCGAAATACCAAGTTCTAGGTATCGTGGTACGGACCAAAAATGTGTAGAATTTTATTTCCATTTTGTTTTGTTCAATAACTTTTTCTGTGCGACCACTGGATTGCAAGAAAAAACGATTTCAAAATGTTTTCAAGATGGCGGCTGTTTGGCAGGGGGTGGGGGCAAGGCGTTTTGGTTTTACACTTGTCTAATGACCCTACACGACTGGGCAAGAGAAATCGCCACAGCCAATTTTTTTAAGGTAAAATGACAATTTTACTGTACTAAAGACATAAAAACGAATTGATTAAAAAATGGGAGAGTAACGATAACCTAAACCAATGCTCTAGATGTGGCTAAAATGTATTTCAAATGGTTTATTAAATGTAGAAGCAAAAATATTTCAGTGTCAGTGCTCTTAATGAGATCGAAACTCAAAGAAATTGCCGAAAATGTAAACTATGCAGATTGTAAAGCATCATCAGGTTGGTTAGAAAAGTTGTAATTTTTTTTTTATTTGCTCATAACTAGAAGACTAACATAGCTAGGTACCGTCCAGGAGCAATCGCACAAAAACCGATATATACTTTTCTACAGAAAATGAGTTTTCGTTTCTGACTAATTTGATGCTCATTTATGGATTTGTAAAGTCAGTTTCAAGCAAAAGCCAATATCTTTGTAAACTTAAGCATTTCTAACAAATGCCGATAAATCCAATATTCTGAGCAAAACCCGATAGGTAAATCCTTACTATTATGTTGCCATCTGGTTTAGAGAAGAATAATAGTATGAAACAAAGAGCTTATGTTTTGTGCAGTTTTCTTTTGTCATTTGCATTATATTGTAAGTAAGAAAGATAACTGCACAGAACATAAATTCTTTGAGGTTATAACACGTGTTGGTGTCAATTGAATTTAAAATCATTTGGTTTCAAAGTGTTTATAAAATTTTATGTGAAATTATGGAAACTGACAGCAAAGCCAATGTTTCTAAGCGAGATGCTACTCAGGGAAGCAGGAAAATGTTAAAAGTTCAAAGAAAGAGGCAAAAACAAAAACTGCAAAGGTTAGATAAATCGTTCTATTAGGTGCGGTAAAACAGATAACTGAAATGTGTAACTGTTTACTTCATTTTAATAAATGAAAACATTCTTTAAATGGGCTATTTCGTTCTCCAGATATATTAATGATAATTCAACTTTAAAGAAATTTCACAGTACTGCGCACATAAGGACAGCCCCACCATTTTCTGCAATTAATTAGTTGTGCATAACATTAAACATTTTTGTCATAAGTTTTACGAAAATAATAACAAAATTCAAACTTTGCACCGATATTCATAATCATTGCTCATTAGTCATGCTTTAGTGGCGACCAGCTCTATCTCTCTCGTACGCAGTTAAAGTGCATTAGGCTAATAGCTTTCTGTCTACTTTAATCACATGTTAGTTACACTTTAATTACTTGATTACGATTATGGCTGTTTAGTGTTTTATGTATTTTTAACCAAAATTTTAACTAATTCCTTACGTGTGATGTTTTTCAGTATTGCGGACACAGGACAATGTTTTTATATGGAATTTTCTTAAATGGTTATTGCAACATGTAACATGCAACATTCACAGAAATTAGAAAAATGGAATGGAATAGTATCGCGCCCGAAACATTTTCAATGTCATTTTTTTCTCATTGTGTTTTTATTTTTATCAGCTGCGCGCTCCATAGGAGCTTTACTGAAAAAAAAGCATGGCACATACTATAGAAACTTTAAAGATGTGCAGCTGTTATACGATCCAATATAAATTGCACTTTTACTAACAATTCCCTACCTTACTTTTTACATTGTTAAATTCACGTTAAATGCAAGTATAGGCACAACATACTCATAAATTTGTAGTTCGTAATGAAATGATTTCGGAGGCTTTCACGGCCATTGTATTTAAGTAAAAAACGACTTCCGGGATTGCTTTTTCCTCCTGATGAAGCCCCTTACGAAAGTGGGCGAAACATTGAGTTCTTAATGTGTTAAAAATATAAAAAATATATACTCAAGTATCTTTTGCGATATCAATCTAGCTAACTTTGGATAAAATCCTTCTGAATTATAACACGTTTTTTAATCACTACCCAATTAAAATTATCAGTTTAGAGTACACCATGGTAATAATAAAAATGCAATTTGTTTAGTTCCTTAATTGATGTGAAACTGTAAAGTAACAATTAAGTGGACTTTCCCTCATATCATAGACCAATCGTTTGATATGTAATTTTCAAATTTTGACCAATCACTTTAGCATTAAAGCAGCAAAAACAAGAAAAAGTTCCTTGGATTTATTTAAGCGGCTATTTCTTTCATATTAAATAGACCAATCACATGATATCCAATTTTTAATTTTGACCAATCACATTAAGAACTAAAGCGGCAAAAATAAGAAAAAGTCACTTGTTATTCAACTGAATATACCACTCCCTATAATATCAACCAATGAAAAACTGTAAAAATGGATAGTTACGCATGTATTAACTTTTGATAATGTACATAGCAGCGGTAATAATCATATACCTTCTTGACTAGTAACTGATAGTCAAATACCTTCACAAACATCGCGTTATCTGCTGAAAGTACAATCGTCATAGCAACCACACTTAACTGTACTTTTAATATTTATAAGTAAACTGTTGAAACATTGTTTATTGCATTGTGATATAATCCAGTGGAAGCTTTTTGACTATCAAATCATTTCTGTTGGTCCACTCGATATATTGTTTTAGTAAGTCCGAAGGACGACCATGATTGCCAAACAATATATCTCGTGTAAACAGAAATGATTATTTGATAATCAAGAACCCACTAATGGCATTATACAGGGTGATTTTTAAGTTGATTCTTTCCATTTACTAGGATATAACGCTAAAACAAATAAGCATTTTTTTCATTTACCACTTTTGCGAAATATCAAAACTTAACGGAGGTACAGGGTGTTAAAGTTTCAAAATAAGAACTAAAATTTCTTAACAAAAATTAAACTAAACTTAATCTCACTTAAATGATATGTTCAAAATTATCACCATTCGCTTCTACACATACGTTCCGCATATAAGAACGACACGACAACGGCATTTTGACGACACTGCCAGTAAATCTTATATTATAAGAGTTGAAGCCGCCGGCCGTCCAGACCGTAAGCACTGGCGCACGCACATGCCGACCGCGCACAAGTGGCGACGCAGCAAGCATTTGTATTGTTAACGCTGGCAGGGCCGGACGTAGGCTTGCTACCAGCTTAAGCAAGCATTTATATTGTTAACCGTTTCTTTACGCTGGCAGGGCCAGACGTAGGCTGGCCAACGCGTTCTAGTAATAAGCATATTCACTAATTCATTATTTTCATAAACATGAGCCATTATTGTAGCAATAACAGTAATAAAATTACAATGGAAAACTAGTTGACAGGTCATTGCTTGACAACAGAGATAAACAAAAATAAAATTGTCCAGCCGCCTTTGCGCCAAAGTTTAGTTTTTAATTTGAAACTTTAACACCCTGTACCTGTTAGTTTTGATATTTCGGAAAAGTGGTAAATGAAAAAATGCTTATTTTGTTTAGCTTTATTTCCTGGTAAACGGAAAGAATCAACTTAAAAATCACCCTGTATATAATATACATATACATAGTTACCATTGGAAAAAATGGCAAAACGAGTCGTCTTATTTTCCTTATCATTTTATTTGGGAAAAGGGCTGGTCGAATATATCTCAAATCTCATTATTTTGTAGGTAAAATATGAACTCAAGATTTTTTGCTTATAAGTAATCGTCCTCGTCAAATGTAATAACAAAATCCCCTCGCTATCGCTCGTGATTTTGATCACATCATTTGCCTCAGTAGTTTGCCGAAGCAATAATCTTTCTATCTAGTAAAATAATGATCCCTTGATGTATTACAACTGATAATTTTTATTTTAAATATTTAACAGTTTTTTTACTGTAAAGAACTTGAAATAGATAAGTGACTACTTCTTTAATTTTATTTATCTGCTTTCTAGATTATTAAATTTCAAATTAAAAATAACGTAATAGTCTACAAAACAATAAATATGTACAGACGGTAGAATTTAGTTCGACATTGTGAACCATTCAAATTTTTTGCGAGTTTGTAAATAGCTAGTATTTCTAAAAAGGTCTTAAGTAGTTTTACTTAGGGCACAATTAGACATACAACACTAAGCTTACCTTTCGTTAATACTTCTGCTGGTTTATTACTTCCTTTTACAATAAAGGAAGTATTGGATTCACCCCAAAAATTCGAAATTGAGTTTTCAACAGATCTTCACGTTTTAGAGTCCCCTGAACCCAAAAAACATATTTTTTTTCATTGGTCTGTGTGTCTGTCTGTGAACAGAATATCTCAAAAACGAAAAGCGGTATGGCGTTGAAACTTCATATATAAGTTTTGTGTACTATGTATATGAGACAGCAAGCTTTTGAAGAAAATCGCATAACCGGAAGTAGGTGTTTACTCTTGTGATTTTTCAGTTTTTTTTTTTTTTTTTCGATATTTTCAAAAACGGCTAACGATTTTTTTAAACTTTACATTTTGATTACATTTTGAATGTGTATTGATGTGAGATAGGTGATTTTCCAGTTGGATACTTCTAAAATGGGTTTCTTTTGTTTTTTTGTCTATTTTTTTTATTAACTCTTATTTTAAATAGAACACCCGGTATATTATTACATTTTTGAATTCAGCTTATCCGACGCCCGCAAGGGTACAAGGAAGGGGAGAAAGAAAGAAAGAATTCAGCTTAAAATTCTAGAGAAAATTTGTCTCTTCAACTAACGCTCTATTTTGTACCGTTTTTGCAGAATTAGTAATTTTTGAAAAATTTTTACAAATGCTTTAAATCAAATTTTTGGCTAATTATAAGATCACTGTAAAAGGAAGTTGTGTGCGTGTATCACACCAGATTTTTTTCTTTCTGTAATATAGTCCGGTCAATATAGACTTTTAAAATAACAAAAATTCCCGGAGAGCCAAATATTGGTGGAGAGCTGGGGTTTACCATTAGAAATAAAGTTTTAAAAATCCCCATCGATCCTATGTGTGCTACAAAAGTTATTCGGGGTCAAAGGTCAAAATTTGAGGTTTTTTGGATTTTTCTCGAAAACGGTAAGTTTTATCAAAAAAAACCTCAAACCAAAGTTGTAGATCTTAAAATTATCTACAAAAATGGTCTTTATGATTTTTTTTCTAAGAGTTACCATTCCTGAGATATCGCGATTCTAAGAGTCACATTATACATGATATGCACACATTTCCACGCCACCTGTGAGGTAGTGTACTCGGCGCGTTTTTTTACTGTGGTTTCCCCTGAAGGCCTACTCCACTAACTGTCATGATAATTTTAGGATAATTTAGGGGAACAAGACCCGTCAAGTTCTAGATATTACCTTATTATTGATATTGATTATTGATATTGCTATTGATTATTGGGTTAACTATTGTTTTGATTTCTTTAGATATTTTAATCAGATACTCTTGAAAGTCTACTTCAACAGTCATGTCTTCTTCGATTTCTTCTTCTTCTTCCTCTTCCTCTTGCTGGATGTTCATAAATTGTTCAAATGTGGCTGAGTCATTGGTCTCTTCATTAAAATCACAGGAATCTTCCTCTATTGTACTCAACTGGACATTTGAGCAAGACTGACCTTGGCAATTGGTACACGCTGGAGAACACAGCAACCCGACTTTTTTACAGCCACATTTGGCACTACAACCTTTTTTGCAATTGCAAAAAATAGTGTTGAGCTCCATCTTGACAAACATTCTTCAATTCATCCAACGAAAACTGGCAATCATCACTCGTTTCTATGAATTGAAAAATTTTCTCCATCGCAGAGTTTACAGTTTCATCTTGTGGACGGCCAATTTTACCACCAATATTAGGTTTTAAGAAAGATTTGTAACAACTGTCATGGTATTTTGCATCAGCAGCGACTAAATCATACTCAAAATTAATACGTTCAAGAACAGCCTTTGAAACATCATCAGAACGATCTTTAGCTAATTTCAACAGGGATTCTTTGAATTTTAGTGTAGTCACGTTATAATTTTTTTTTCGAAGAAGCTGCTTTCTTTTTCTCAGTTTCTTCATTGGCTTCATTGCCACAAAATAAACAGTATTTTTTTAAACAAAAATTTGCTTCACTTACTCGCGTTCTAGTACGAGGTGGACTTATTTTTGAAGTACTAGCCTGTTCCTCCTCACGTTGTCTTTTTACTGCAGCGATTGAAGTTTTCCGGGTGTATGATTTTTTGCAATCCACGTGTATTGTAACGGATTTTTGAGTTCTTAAATACTCAGTAAACTCATCACCTCTCGCGACACTAGCCTCGATTAAAGTTGGCATTTCACGATTAACCACAACTGTTTCATCTTCAGTTAAAAGTTTATTGCAAATAAAGCAAAACTGAGACATTTTTTCGAGCTATAAAATAGCACGAATAACCTAATAATAAAATGGTAGACGCTTGTAATAACTACGTATATTCACTTGAACTGAACCTTTAGCACTAAAAGAAACAGGTATATGAACGAGACCTACGGACAATAGAATGTCTATTCTATTGTCCGTAGGTCTCGATGTTTTTCAAGGCCACGTGGGTAGAGGGGATTCATTTAGGGACTGACTATCTTTTGAATAAATGTTTTCAGAATAGTATAATATATATATAAAAGAGACACAAATAGGTATTTATACTTGTCTTAAGTGCCTGATTATGTATATACGTGGCTTATATGTGCATATCATGTATAATGTGACTCTTAAAATCGCGATATCTCAGGAATGGTAACTCTTAGGAAAAAAATTATAAAAACCATTTTTGTAGAGAATTTTAAGGTCTACAACTTTGGTTTGAGTTTTTTTTTTTGATAAAACTTACGGTTTTCGAGAAAAATCCAAAAAACCTCAAATTTTGACCTTTGACCCCGAATAACTTTTGTAGCACACATAGGATCGATGGGGATTTTTAAAACTTTATTTGTAATGGTAAACCCCAGCTCTCCACCAATATTTGGCTCTCCGGGAATTTTTGTTATTTGACCACTATTTTTATGTCTAAATTGACCGGACTAATAGTTTTATAGACAGGCAACCCAAATGACTGGAATTGCATTTTTAAAATGACTGTAAAACCAAGTCTTAAGCAAAAGCTGACAATCTAATCATTTTTCTGTTAAAACAAAAATTTCTTTGACACGAATTTACCAATATTTTAGTATTACTTCATTTAATCCTTAAGATTTGATTTTCCAAAAAATATTTAGAATTATGTAGGCAATCATGTAGCAGTTGTCGATTTGCGACAAAATCAGCAAAATGGAGTTACCGGCTTTTGCACGATTGCTCCTCAATTAATCTTTTAAATATTCGGGATTAAAATGTGCAACTTTGTCTTAATTTAACCAACCTTGTATTCCTTAGGCCTTTTGAACTTCCAATGGAGAGCTTTGAAATTGACTAACCGTGTATACAGTTTAATTATTAGTCCATTACTGAACCTATGCTATAACGTATTACCCTACCCCGTATATTTTAATGCATAACAAGGTTTTAATAATAATTATAAAAAATGTTTTAGGTACCAGTCCAATAATAGCAAGCGATCACGTCGTAATTTCAAACGCCATTACTCTGAAGACATTGTCAGACGTGTACATGGCTTAATGGAACGATTTACATCTAGAGCGAGGCTATTTAGTATAAGTCCAACACCTCCCATTTGTAGCAAATCAACACAGTTAGATCAGTCAATATGGGATTTATTTTCTGCAAAAGCCCAAACTCAAGAAACTTATTTCCATAAAATCGAACTGTGGAAAAAATTGTACCTTCACATCACAGTATGAATTTTTTTTCTTACGATTTGTTTTGATGCAGTAAAAAATAGCTGTTTTCCTGTAGTTCAATTTTTTTTGTATATTGCAATACTTTTTTCAAGATTTGTTAGTGTTTGATAGGTGTACTAAATATAGAAAATTAAATTGCAGAAACTCTTCGATCGCTATGGCTTATTCATGGTGGGGTCCACTATGTCAGGGCTTGGAACAGAAAACAGCGACATTGATATGTGTTTACTACTGCGTTCATTCTCAACGGATCCTCGTGCAGACGCTGTGCATTTTTTGGAAATTATACGTAATTCGCTAATAAACTGTGGTATGTATAATTCGGATTATATGTAGTTTCTTTTTGTGATACCAAATAGCTTGTCATTGCTGCATTACAGATTTTGTTGAAGCGCCCGAAGTAATCCATGCCAAAGTGCCCATTTTGAAGTTTCGAGGATCACAGCATGGCTTCGAGGTGGATTTAAATTGCAATAATGCTGTTGGTATTCGCAACACCCACTTGCTTCACTGTTACACTCAAATGGATTGGAGAGTACGGCCACTAGTTATTATAGTAAAGCTGTGGGCACAAGCAAACTGTATAAACGATGCCAAAAATATGACTATTTCCAGCTATTCATTGGCTTTGATGGTTATCCATTTCCTTCAATGTAAGTAACCTATTGTTTTTTCAAGTATTGTTTAATATTCAATATTGGCAGTTACACAATTAATTTTTTGTGTACTTACTATCTCAATGACTATTTCGTTTCATTATCACTGTTAAGTCTTCTACGAACCCCACAACTCAGAAATTAAAAATTGCTAATTTAAGTTATAGTTAAGGAAAAACTAGTTATGACACATGATTTTTGGTCTTTTTATACGTTCTTAGAATAGATTTTAAGAACAATTTCACATATTTTTAATTCTGAAATGACCCTACAAGGTAATGGTGCAGTTTCAACAAATCCAAGGTGAAAATAGTACAAAATTACAGATCACTTTTTTGGAGTTGAGTATTCCATTTTGAAGTAAATGATCATGTTTGACGTTTCTATGCTCATAAGTAGAATAACAGCGAAGTTTCTAGAATTTCTTGTGCTTAAGTTGTAGTAACAATTGAAAATTACTTCTAAAGCTGTTCCTGAAGAAGATAGAAAAATTTTCAAGGGGCAAATAGGCTTTACAACTTATTCTTTAACTGATCTGCAGTAAGAATAAATATATCAATATCGTCAGGTAAATTATTGATGGCATTACTTATTCTATTTAATACATTATGAGATTCATAAATAGAATGGTATTTTTCTACATACATTAACTCATTATTTCTAGTATTATATACTTACGTAACCCAATCTTATCTAGCAATTCGCTACAATCAATTTGAAAAGTTAATATTTAAACCCAAATATTATATCAGTGCGTTTTCTGCTGTCAGTGTAAGACACTACATGATAATTTATTTTGAGTTTAAATAACAAGTAGTTAACGAATTTCCGTTGGACCCTTTCAAGTCGATCGATATTGCATTGGTAATATGGAGACCACACTACACTACAATATTCCAGGTTACTGTGAATTAAGGAGTTGAATAGTACAATTAAACTATAAACGTCTGGTATATCGGAAGTTTGTCGCTTGATAAAGCCGCTCTTTATGAATGCTTTCTTAATTATATTGTTTAAATGACTAGTAAAAGACAAGTCCTTATTCAAAATGACTCCCAGGTCTGTGAGCTCTTGAGAGTTGATAGAGCGGTTGGCGATGTAAAGTATAGTTATAAGTTATGTTTGTCTGTTTTCTAGTGAATGTTATTATTTGACATTTGTCGATGTTAAGCTGCATTAAATTATTGGTGCACCAAACGTCTAGACAAATTAAATCATGCTGAATCTTCAAACCATCGCTTTGATCTCGAACTTGCATGAACAATTTCAAATCGTCAGCAAAAAGTAAGGATCTAGTATAAGAAAAACATTTTGATATGTCATCAATAAACAAAAGGAAAAAAACTGGTCCCAAAAGGGATCCCTGCGGTACTCCTGATAATACTGGGAAAGGGTCAGAGAAGAAAGAATTCACTTTAACAATTTGCGTTCTTTGACTTAAATAGCTACACAACCATGACCATAGCGTATCGCCAATACCATATAGTTTCAGTTTTTCAAGAAGTATTCGGTGATCGACTCCATTGAACGCCTTGCTAAAATCTGTCTATATAGAATCCACTTGACCCTCACCGAAGGAAGACATTATGAAGGTAATATAATCAAGATTTGTGCATGTAGATCTTCCACGGAGAAAATCATGTTGATGAGTGGGATAGAGTTAAAACGCCAGCCTAGCGAGCGTTTTAAGCTCCACGAGTGACTAAAGATGCCTTACGCATGTGTATTGTACAATATTTTATCTGCGATACATTCTAGAAAACACAACGGTAAATATAAAAAACATACTTTAGGATTAGTACACTAAATAACAGGTTTGCCTTGATAAGAAAAACTTTACTCTAGTAAACAAACCGTAATTTTACGTGGTTAATAGTAATTTACGATGCAAGTAACGTTATCAAGCTTTTTACATTACGAGAGAATTATTAATGACACTTACAATAGCGAGTGGTGGTATCACTAGTAAGATAAAAACTCAATACTATATTGTTGGTAGCATTGTCAGGTTATGTTAAATTTGAGATTTTCAGGTTAAGTTTTGCGTCAGTTTGTGTCAAATAACAAACAAAACGTAACCTACTAACATCAAATTTGACATAGACTGACAATACACTTCAGTGCTGTCAACATGTGATTAAATGCTAATAAAGTATCATTATGTTATTTTTCTTAACACTAGTGCTGTTAAATGCATCTTAATGCAACTCGTTAAGGAGTTATTGTCATAATAACGTAATAGGATAAAATAAAAATTTTAACCACATTGCTATCGACTACGTGACTAATGAAACCATGTTATTAAACAGTCGCTTTACAAACTGAAACTGCCACTAAAAGTCAATTTTACACACCGTCGTAGATAAAAAAAGTTAAGTTTCTGTGATGATCTGGGGATGCATGTCAGCAAGAGGGGTAGGTAAACTGCATTTTATGAAAAGAATAGTGAATGCTGATAAATATTTGAAGCCATCACTTGAAGAATTGTTATTGATTGGAGTTGATTGTACTTTTCAACAAGATGGTGCGGCATGCCATACGATTAGATAAGTGAAAGACTGGATGTCTGAAAATTTTATTTCACTTTTAAATGGACATACAGCAGTCCAGACCTTTCGCCAATCGAAACGTTGCAACATGTCAGTAAGAGAAGGCTGTGAACACAACCTGAAGGAAAGGTGCCAGACCTTTGTCAGCAAGAAATTTAGAACAACTTCACACCCTATAAATACCCAAATCCAGTTAACACCCTGTCGAGACTTACCGAGGTACTAATAGGCTGAAAAGACGATTTAAAGTTAATAAACCGTCCATAGTTCACTAAAAAACTACAATATTTTCCTTAATTTACCTTTAACTGGATAATTCTCTTAAGAAAATATAATTCGTATTGTCAAATTTTATTATTATGCCACTGAGTGAATAAAACCTCCAGAAAATATATGAACTTATTTATAAAACTTGATACAGTCAAACCTCCTTAACTCGAAGTGCCAGGGGTAAACAAAAAACACTCGAGTTATCTAAAATTTCAACAATTCATATTCTTTTTTGGGTATTTCGCCACTGCAAATTAAAATCCTTTATCTAATAGACGTGTCTGTCTGGGACGCAGTTTTGTCTGTCTGGGACGCCGTTTTGTCTGTCCGGGACGCTGTTTCAGCAGCCAAACCGTAAGAGATAGAGAGAAAAATTATTAAAGTTATATGTTTGGAATGGTCACGTCAGGTCAGGAACCGAATTTCAGCCACGTGACACTTCCGGTTTTCGAGAAATCACAAAAAAGACCGTTTTTCAAATAGAACGCGTATTAAATAAAAATGTTTCAGCAGCCAAACGGAGCTGCGACCCTCTGCGCCTTAAAACGTCGATCGGTTAGGCAACCACTTTGACACCTTCCAGGTCTGGGTACAGTTTTTATTTAATACGCGTTCTATTTGCAAAACGGTCTTTTTTGTTTTATTAGATGAGACATTTGCCTCACTGGACTGCTAGTTATTAAATAATGTATTAAATAACGAACGTTTCGAGGGACAATCTGCCCTCGTTATCAACGATTAACAATTAAAAAGGAACAAGAAAACTTAGCTTTTTCACGGAGATTGAAAACCACCAACTGATATATATCTATTACATTTTAAAATAGTTCGCATTGCTCTAATTTAAATTTTCGGCAGTTCATTGATATCACAATTTACTAATTGATATAATAAGGTAGCACAATATTCAAAATGGGGGGCAACAATAGATTTATATTGTTATAGGTCTACGTTGTGACGCCTATTAGTTTATGTTAAGGTAACAAGGTACCTTTTCAAGGTGCTGTTAGTTTATTCAAGTTTATCTAATCAGGTAGTTTTTAATTATTGAAGCTTATATTATTTCTCTTGTATTAAAATAACTGTCTATTTTAACAACTCAATGTTAGATATGTAATCTATAAGTTTTAATTTACCCTTTTGCTAGCTCATAGAGAATGAAAACCTTTAAATAAAGTCGGGTTCATGTGTATTTCAATACTTATAAATGGTTATTAAAGTGCACAACTATTTATCAGTTATGACATTTTGACAACTGTCAAAGTGAAACGTCAACCAAATGATCTTTGTCACATATCAATTATATCAAACATGTATCAAAGAAATTATCCTCAAAAATGTAATATTCTGAGTATTTAAGACTTATTTGTTTAATACTATTATATTAACATTTACCTCTTCTAACACTCACTGCATCACAATCCACAGGATACCAATCTCAACCACACAAGTAGTCCACTTCCTGATCTTCTAGAAACCCTTGCAAAACCAAGCCTCCAGCGACAACCTTCGCTGCGAAAAACTCCTTCCCTGTCACACCAATGCAGAGATCACCACTGATGAGATCCCAATAGACAAGAACTGACCCCCTGAATTGCATTCATCAGGCTGGCAGCCTTCCAAACTTTGTACTGTCCCCTTTTGTAAGCTCCTTGTTATATCCTTACTTCCAACTGTAGTAACAATAATATATCCAATTCTTATAGTGCAATTACGATGTCCTCGAAATCCTTCAAGCTGCATATGTAGTATGTATCCAATTCCAGACTACACTCAGATGCACCCAACTGACAGCACTCATATGAAGTCCCGCTCAAAAATACCTATTATTGGCTTTTATTCCGTAGTTTATCCAAATCTTCTGTATTAATACACCACGAAGACCATTCATTTTTCTTAATTCTTCTTTGTACCATTTGTACTCTTCTATATTATACTTTTAAAAATTCGTTTTATCTTCGTTTCATTGATTTAATGACATATACCCTCACCAACCAGATACTTTATCTTTCAATTAAAGGGGTTTTTATTCTTCAAAATTTTATTTTAATTATTAGCGAACCCGACAGACGTTGTCCTGCCCAAACGTTGGATTGCCTGCTATTAGCGGGTTTAGCAAACGTTTTTTTGATATTTGAATTTTAAATTTTTTTTAGTTAAAAAAATATTGGGGTGTGGTGGAGGGTGGAATTTTGGGGTTATGTGTTTTGATAAGCAAGAAATCTTAAAAAAGTAAAAAAAATCGTCAAAATTAAAAACAAAAAATCTAAACCATTCAGGAACCCACTCAATCACACAAAATTTCATCAAAATCGGTCTAGCCGTTTAGGGGGAGTTCAGTGGCATACACACATACAGAAGAATCTTTATATACAGATTGCGGCAGGCAACTAGGACCAAGCAAGGGGACCTTACATGTGGCCGTAATTGTGTTTAACAAACGAACAATCAATGTACGATAGCGGTAGGTCGTTAGGATCATTATAAATACAAAGTATATATTCGATTTTTAAACTTTATACTGTATATAATTCTTCTGTACATGTGTATGTCACTGAACTCCCCCTAAACGGCTGGACCGATTTTGATGAAATTTTGTGTGTTTGAGTGGGTCCCTGAATGGTTTAGATTCACAATTGGACCCGGTAGGTGACGCTGCAATGTTTGCGGTGATTTTCCAGTTGAATACTTCTAAAGTGGGTTTCTTTTGTTGTTTTTTTTCTATTTATTTTATTAACTCCTATTTTAAATAAAACACCCGGTATATTATTACATTTTTGAATTCACCTTAAAATTCTAGAGAAAATTTGTCTCTTCAACTAACACTCGATTTTGTACCGTTTTTGTAGAATTTGTCATTTTTGAAAATTTTTAACAAATGATTAAAAATTAAATTTTTGACTAATTATAAGATCACTGTAAAAGGAAGTTGTGTGAGTGTATCACACCAGATTTTTCACCTTTATAACTTATATGAAATTAACAATTTATTACAGTAGCACCCCCATTCCCACAGCTATGTGGCCATCGATTTACAGGAAACCGTATAAATTAAATCACCGCTTAAATTTTTTTATTTGCAAATTTTGTATGTAAAGTATCTGTTTTAGTTATATTTGTTTACTTTTGATTATTGAGCTAGCTACTGTACAAAATTGATGGAATATGTTATTTCAGTAAATATATTAAAATGATCCTATGAGAAGTAAAATTACAGTAAATTTCATGTAAAAAAGAAATACTGCACATTTTTCAATTTTATTTCAGGTGGAGTAACACCTCCTGTAATCCCATGCCTGCATGGATTATATCGGGACAAGTTTAACCCAGAGAAGGAGATTCACGATATCGACATTCAAGAAGAACTGCCTAAATTTTTTTCGGACAATAAGCAAACTCTCGGTGAGTTACTGCAAGGATTTCTACAGTACTACGCCTATTTTAATTACGAAACATATGCGATATCGGTCCGGCTGGCCTCTCGAGTTCTTGTGGACGAATGCCGCTATGCTCGCTCACAAAAGAACGATCCTCATCAGTGGAAATATCTGTGCATCGAAGAGCCATTTGATCTCACCAACACTGCTCGTTCTGTGTATGACTTGCCGACTTTTAAACGTATACAACGAGTGTTCCAAGTATCGTATAATATATTAAGAGAGACTGAAAACCTTAGCTGCATTCTCATGAACATGAATGAAAACCAAAGATGATATGCCAAAATCCCATCGTAAATATTACATTTTACACCAGTAAGTTTGACTAAATGTCTTTCAAGGTACTCCAGAGGCCTTTGTAAGTACACATTCCATGTACATGCATAATTCATTCACCTTTTTATACCTAGTAGTAACGTAAACAATTAAGTATTAATTCCCAGTGCTTGTTTGTAATAGTTTTTATTTATAGCCGGTATATTATTTTAAAAAAAATAAAAGTTAATAAATGTAAACAATGTTATATTTTCAAAATGTCAACATTGATTTACATTTGTTTTCTGTGCAAGCAAAATAAAAGAACAATTTTTGTATATTTATACATTTTTTTTAGCACATTATAATATCTGTTCTCATTGCGACGTGTGTCTGATTGAGCTGTTGGATTTTACATTGCATGGCCGCAAATGCTAATTTTAGAATTTACTGGTATCTTGAATTAAGGCATGTCTTTTATATTCATTGTTCGCTGCAGCTGAGAAATTACTTAAGTATATTAGTTATTTGTCTGTTTTATGTTTGTTTTTGTTTTCATATTTATTTAAAAACAGAAAAAACAAAAAAATCTAAAAAAGCTAAATGAGAAACATTTATAAAAACTCACATTTAGCTAAAAAACAGTATTTTAGTTATAAGTTGT
The DNA here is from genome assembly GCA_940337035.1 of Agriotes lineatus. Taxonomy (NCBI): domain Eukaryota; kingdom Metazoa; phylum Arthropoda; class Insecta; order Coleoptera; family Elateridae; genus Agriotes; species Agriotes lineatus. The sequence goes on along the minus strand of OW679194.1, from coordinate 234,978,169 downwards.
TTATGTTTGATATTCTTTAGTGTTTAGGGAAAGTCTTGGGTACCCAAGTACTCTTAAAAGTAAAACAATTTACGATGTAAAGTAGATATTTATATGTGATTTCTATTCAAATAGCTTCTTTTATGGTAGCTATTTTGGTTCCAAAAAATTCATTATAGTAGCAAAAGAATGAAAAGACAGCTTAATGTGTCTGATATTGTACAAAAAGCAGTGGAGCCTCTTTAAGTCTGTTGTAAAAATCTGCTTGTTAATACCTCATTTCCAGTTGAATTCTGCTCATAGAATAACTCAAAATTATAAAAATATTAAAAGCAGTTATATATTTCATTTTTCATATTTGTAAAATTTCATGTTAATATATACACCATCAACTTTTATTTTATTTAAAAAATGGTAGTTGTAAAGTACAAATCTAAATATTGAAATTGCTAATCAAAATTAATTTCTTAGATCATTTAAAATTTTTGCATATTTGATACGCAGGCATTATAAGGATGTATTAAATTAAAGCCTAATCTAATTTTTTATTTTAAAGTTTTAAAGCTCGTGCCTGCAAGAATAATAACAAATAAGGAATATTATATTTGTTCAACTTGCAAAATCCAAAAGTTGTTGTTCTCATTTCATAACTTACATATTCCTTTAAATCCTTATATAGTTATCATTGCAATTGGTTGTGTAAGTAAAGTTGAAGAATTATATACCGAAGTTTTAGAACGCAAAATCGATTTTATTGTAATTAATTTTATACACTTTTAAATAATGCAGTTGTCACTACTTATCAGATTAGAAAAATTCAAAAATTATATGTACTTATACAGTCATATTTTGCTAATACACCGGCAGGTTAGGCTCCAAACCACCAGTAAAGCGAATCGCAGTGTAAAAACAAAAAATTACTTACAAAAATTTTAGTGTTACATATATTGTTAATCTTGAAATATTTTCGTCTTGCTTATGTTAAGTGATGGATAATATGATTTTGTAGAACTGGCCAGTGCCGTAAAGCAAGATATGCCTGTACATTAAACGAAAATTTTTGATACAAAAAAATCTTATTAAAAAGACTTCCAGATTAGAATCTTCCTTTTAAAATAAAATAGTGGTTAGAAACGCAATCAAACAACTACTAAATGCTGCTTTGATAGTGTATTGGTTTTTTTTATTGAACGTTTGTATAAGTTTTAATAAAAAGGACGTTGAACAAATTAAAAGTAATTTCTCTCATTACTATACTGCGTTTAACGAACAGATTCAGGAATCAAATTACTGAAACAGCCTTGATTGCCATTTATTAATAAAAAATTTGGGAGAGTTAAAATGGCTATGTATGATACAAGTGCTAAAAGTGTCTGCTAGTGCACGAGACATGAAAATTATTAAACGAAGCCGTAGGCTGAGTTTCATAACATGTCAAGTGCAATAACACCTTTAGCACGAGTTTGCATACAATATTTTTTCTACGACTTTACATTTGCTGTTATTAATTCATAAATATCGATTTAACAAAGGTTTACATTTTTCACGATTATAATTTCTCATAATAAAAAAAGTTGCCATCGGTGACTATTTCTGCAGCTAGTAGTTGTCAAAAGTAATTATTTAAAACACTGTACCTCTAATGAAAGTGTACCTCTAATGAAAGAAGCAGCTAGAGTAACTTTATAACCTTGCTTTCAGTTTAAAAGACATAAATTCAAAATCAACTGTTTACTTTTAGCACGCTGATCTATATGTCATTTTTAGTTTGACAAGCTTATTGGTAACAAACCTACTTTTAGTAGGGGTCGTAGAAAAAATTGTTTAATTTCAACTAAAATGGAGCTGTGTACAACCAACTACCAATAGCCAATATTCAATTCAAATTTAACACTCATTTGTGGGAGGGCCTTCTACTGAATATGTTCGTTAAACTAATAGTATAATATAAAGTGCCTTGATGTCATTTTGATGTATTTGTCCTATAACAGGGTACGGACAGATCGTTCCTTCCTCTCACTCTAAACTAATTTAGACAGAGGGGACAACGATCTTTCCAGCAACTGAGAATAATTAAAACAGTTCGAAAAAATTAAACTTTGTTTCAGTGAAAAGTACCTATACATCTGAAGCAATTTTCAACAAAATGATTTGTCTGTGTTTAACTTGTTATGTGAATGTCATTTTATGTATTAGATTCGATACAAGGTTTTGGGAATTAAATGTTGAAATTGATGTTAACAAGCAGATTTTAGTTGCGGCAATTTGTATTATTTCCTTGATATAAATATAGTTGTGTTAACAGATTGTTATTAATAAAATTTGTGCTTCCGTAATTGTTCATAATTGTTTAAATCGATCTTTAATATATTGCTTGTGTTTCTACATAAATGTTAGTCGAAATAGGAAATTCATCGAAGTGTAAATTGTAAAAATGTGAAAACTGTAAGAACAATAATTAATTTTCGTAAATGTAAGATTTTCAGCATAAATGAGTAGCTAATGGCAGACATGGAAGTGTATTACTGAAATTATACATATCATTTACTAACGGGTAGCACCCTTATATCAAGGAGTATTAAAGCCTTACATCTAGAAATATGCAACGATTCTAATTCACATTCTGTCTTTCAAAAAGCTGTTACTGAGGATCTGAATATGTACAGTTAATTTAATACTAATACTTAATTGTTTTTGTATGTGATAAATTTACAAAATGTGTTCTTATTGAAATTGGTATGCAATTCTCTCTATTACATGTTCATAACTTATAAACTGTGAATTTAATGTTGATTTGTTTGTAAATGTTTTAATTCCTAGTTACGTACATTGCAGACGGATGTTAAAGGTGTCTGCCTATATCGACGATCTCACTTTGCAATGATGTATTAAAGTTTCCACAATAATAGTCACAATGTGCCAATTGCTATATACAATATTAATTCTAAATTTATATTGTTAGACAATATTGACTGTCAGAAACAATAAATGTAACAATAAATTGAAAAATGTAATAGAATTATGTAGCAGAAATAAAAGTTACATCATTGAATACCTCTTATTTAAATAAATTGAAAAAAAAATAAAACGCACTTTATTTTTAAAACTATGATGATACACATTTGCAGTAAATCATTAAATATCAAAGCGATTTTATTGTAGTATCAAAGAGCATATAATTAGAAGAGGCTGAGCCTTATGGGGTGCAACGTATTGGTTGTTAAATGGGTTGCATACCCACATGTCTCGAATATTTTGTCAGCAATCAAACGTCCATTCAGTTTTTCTATCTGACACCAGTTGACATAACCATAAAGTCACCCAGCGCGAAGAAATTGACCATGTTGCCACATTGTAATACCGTTCTAAGAAGGTAGTACAGATGGGCAAAATCGAAGGAATTTTACAATCGAGATATTCGAATACGAGAGAATTTAACAATCAAATGAATCACTCTGAATAGGAATGATTTTCTCGTATTCTGTCAAGAGCTTTAGAGGTGTGTAGCATTTAAAAATTGAGTATTTTTTACTCGAATTTTGCCACCGAAATAATTTAAACTCAACTTTTCCCACTTTAGCAAATGTAAAATTTTACACAACTTGTTTATAATCCATATTTTAAGCTAATTCGTGTTCAATGCTCATTGTTGGTAAGTCGGCTAAACGTTGTTAAGCCGTAGCTCATACGATAGTTAATTGTAAATAAGTTTTAAATAGTTTCAGTTTCTAATATTAGTGTGCTCCACTAGCTACTGTTATAGGTAAAAAATGCAAAATTCTTAGTGCCACTGCCACATTCGAGAAAATTCATTTTGCAATACAAATTTTTAAAATTTCAATGGAAGACAGCAAGTTTGAATCGCGTCTAAATCTTTATAATCACTAGTTTTTAAATATTTTTTAACGCATCATTTTGTTGTGTTTCTCGAGCAGCTTTTTTGCGATTGTGCGTCGCGGAAAGACGGTGTCTTTTTTAGACTTTTTTAATAAAAACGCAAAAAATATACGAATGATATTATGCTCGTAATAATATAACAGAACAAAGTGTGAGACCTGCAGGACTTACCAGTTTGTTGTAATGCTATACTTTCATTTCTCATGAAAGCATTTTTGTTCTGAGGGCGTTTCGTCGAATTCTCTATTTTAGTGATTTAACAGCATTTTTCGTACGAACAACTACTTATTGACGATCATTAACACTTGAAGCAGCTTCAGTGAATCGATTTATGCTACGATAAACAAACATTCGGCTGATACCAAGACGGCCGGCGCAAAGTTTTAAATATTTCTTTACCGCCAAATATAAACTACCAGTTTGACCGTTTATACTAAAATAAAATTAATCATGGCCCCCTGGTAGTGAACCTAAACTGCATAATATATTGTAATGGTTTTAGTGTAAGGGTTTGATATCAGATAAAAAAAGGATAAAATAATACAGCATTAAATTACAAAGATGAATTTAAGTATTAGAAGGATATCAAAATTATTAATATGTATTTGGTAAAATAATGAAATAGAATTTAAATTCAATTGAATAATGCAATATAAGAAACAGTGGATTCTAACATAATTTAATTATTATCTGAAATAAAGTGGAGGATTCATATCAAATACCTATTCGAGAATATCATTCAAAATAGTGGGTGTTAAATAAATATGATACAGATTATTAGAATGGTCAAAATAATTTTGGATTGAAAAAATGTAATACGTTTGAGAACGGCTAAAAGTTCTAAAATAAACCCTTTATAAAATGATTTTGAATCTATTTGATGTGGTGATGTTAAAGAGAAGTTTGGATATAGTGAGAGTGCCATATGTAAAACAGTTATAATCTAGAAAAGTAATTTCTGGAAATGGATGCAGAACTAAGTTTATTATCAATTAATTACATCATATGAATTGGATAACGGGCTTGTTTTACCGGAAGTAGCTTACATCGAGTTTGTTAACAGAGTGAACGTCTTATGGTATAGATAAAAGGTTTTTCATCTACTGGAATTGTACTTTGCCAAGGTTGTTATTGAAGTGACATTTTGTAACTTGCATCTAGTCGAGGTTCGTGGTACTAGGTTGTCAACGGCGTGTGAATTTTGGAAGGAAGACGTGGATGGCGTTTGCTTCTGATCAGTTTTGACAGTTCTGTTGGAGAAAAGTGGTAGATGCCTTGTCGTGTTTGGCTGGGAGGTGTTTGCGGTTCCTGGTGGTTGGTTACATTCGTGCTGGGATTTGTCTGGACATTGGGAGATTTCTGTGAGGTTACCGGATGCATTTGGCTTGGTAAACGAACATATCAGGGTGCATAGACAGGTGACAGGCTACAGGTATTTATGTAATAAACTGAAAGTAAAACATAGAAAGAGTGACGTGAGGTAATTATAAAAGGGAGTACTTACTATTTAATATTTGTTGAATGACAAATAGTGTAACGAAAAGGTATTTGTAATTGATTTTGCACTTGCATAATTTGAAGTGACATTGACAAACGTACAAATTGTCACAGAATTTAAAATTAATTTTCAGGAATAAAAGCAGTCTTCATTATGCGTTAATCTGACCTGTATTTCTTAAGAGTAAATGTTTTCTACTGGAGCTAGAGATATTTAATAATATTGATAATTCATAATTTATAAAAGGGTAAATGAGTTACTTAAATTCATTTTAAGAGAATTGATTAAAAATAAGCGAAAGTAAGAAAAGTCAGGCGTAATAGCTGAAGCATAATAAATATTGTTATAACAAAACCATTTACATACATAAAGACCATTGTAACATAGTCAGTTAAAACAAAATGTGAATTGTATTCGAAAAAATAAAACACAGGTCGAATGTTTCAAATATCAAATAACAATCTTTATTTATTTTGTTGTTTGCAACCTAGTAATGTGTAACCAGGTTACATGTAGGTAAACCACTACACAGCTTCCCCCCCCAAAAATATTTGATTTAGTTATGTGGAGGTTTTTTTTAGAGAAGAAAAAACTATGGAGAACTATAAATTTAGCAGGTAGTTATCCCTACCTGCAATTAAAACAACTAAAATATAACAATATAAATCACATAACACAGGTAGCTGCAACGATTTTTTTAAGTGCGATCTTGTAGCTGTTGCTTTGATTGTTGTCTGCAAGCGAATGTGTCTTGCAGAATTCTGAAATCAGAAACGATATGAAAGACAAAAAGTCCAAAATGGTGATGCACAGTCAAATAATGTAGAGCAATATGAACATATTACTGCAGAAAATGGTAATAACACACTTTTAGGAGACGTTTTAGAATTGGTACCTTTGAACGAACCTATTCAAGATCTAATCGAACACAAATCTACACATGTCCAAAATGGAACTGTTGTCGAAGACGAACTTGTGGCTGAAGATGAACCTCAACCTTCCACTAGTTTAGCTGATCAAGAAATGCTTCCAAATACAACAGAGGCTCAAAACCACAGTCTTTTGAAGATATTTTGTTGGGATTTGTAAAAAATACAAAAGAATATCCAAAGGTACCTACAAACAATACATAGACCGTCTCAAAAAAGAAAAGGAAGAGAGGGAGGAAAAAAAAGAAAGTCTGAAACAAAAACAAAAAATATACAGAAAACAAAGATTGTTAACCCTGTTAAGCCTACGACAAAACAAAAAGGAAAAGGTTATCGATACCGCCGTCAAGCAGTGAAGAATCCTATGACTCTGAGAATATTGTGGAGTCTGACGATGAGGATTCAAACTTCGTTACAGCGATTCCTGGAGACTATGTTATTCTCAATTTTAATGGAGACTACTATCTAGGCAAAGTTATATCACACGATTTAGAGAAAAACGCAATTAGAGTAAAACACATGACACAATGTTCAAAAACCAATGCATGGCGTTGGCCAGAAAAAGAAGACTGCATAGATTATGACTTAAACGAAATTGTCAAAATAATTAAAGAGCCACAAGAAAAGAATAAAAGAAATATGTTCACTGTTCCAGAAATGGAAAGATTTCTCAATTAAAATGTTATTTCTAGTATATTACCCTTACTTATTAAAACATTTTGTTTGTCTCTTTTTCATTTTGTATTTTATAAATAATAGTAATTTATTATACAAGACGATAAAGTTAAATTTTATCCACGAGTGAATCGTTTAACGTCGAGACGAAGTCGAGACGTTAATGATTCAAGAGTGGATAGAAATAACTTTATCGTCGTGTATAATACAATATTTTTTTCTATAGCAAGAACTTTAACAATTTCAAAAGAAAATAATGACAGTCAATCACATTTCAAAATGTCAGTAGCTAGATTGGGTTGCTACGATAATACGAAGCTGTCATATTTAATTTAAACAAAAGTTAGAAAATTAAATTACTTTATCTATCCTTGATGTTAAAGTGCTACTTTATCTACCCTTGCTGTTAAAGTAAAACTTGACCTTTTGTTTTGAGTTGATAAAAGCACACTTTAACAGGTGCTATAGAAAAATGACTTTAATTTTCCACATTTTGTTTATTTATTCTCCGCTATGTTCAAAAGCCTCATCTTACAAAGTTGAATGCTCAGAAACGGTTAGAGATGAAGAAATATGGTTTTCACTAAAAAAACAAGCATGTTTCTAAAATTGGCCCAGTTACCCCACATTTAATTGCAATTAAAGTAGTACAAAAATAAGGTGGGTGGCCCAGTTACCTCGGAATCATGAGGTAACTGGGCCCACATGCAGGTAAACACTTTCACACTTTCAACAAAATATTTCGGAAATTAAATTAAAAATTCCAAAATCCTCTTTGGAGTGTGTAATCAACACTCTAATAGTTGTACTACTACAATTTTTATACAGTAATACTCTAACTTTGATTAGATAATTAGAATTAAATTTTAATAGTTGTAAAACTAGGTCCCAGTTACCCCACCTTGCCTTTCCAATTCTATATTATCAAAAACAGGTGTATGTCAAGGCAATAACCATCCCTTCAAAACTTTTTATAACTTGGTTTGATAAAGGAATTAAAAAAAACTAAGAATACCTAAATCATCTCTGGTGTGCAAACTGTTACAGAATTATATATTTACAAGTAGTAGATGTAGAGGTAAACACCACAATAAACTGAAATTGAACTAACATAAAAAAACTTCACCACTGAAATAAATTGACAACAAGTTGAATAATGTACACTTACTAATACTTACAATAAAAATGCCACGAAGAAAGACAACATGACTACCGAAATCACATAGTTACACCTGCATTCAGCGCATTTGGAAAACTGAACCATATATATAAATTTCGAACACCTGGACCTGGATGAGGATGTAAATAAAAATTGTGTGTTATGGAAAGTATCACATAGCTGAAATAGACACGGGCATGTGGAAAAGGTATATTTCCTATGACAGAATGGTAAAAAAAGCAGTGGCAGCCTTAACGTTAGTCGGAAGGACAACTAACAAAGCGGGTGAAATACATCAAGCTCATAAAACAGGGAGGAACAACTGCAGTGGTTGGATGGCATGATGAAAGAACTAGAAAACAGCTACAAAATGCTTAATACTAAAATATATTATGAAAAAATACAAGAACAGAAGAAAAAAACAAGGCAGAGTAGAAGAGAAATAAAAAGTGAAGAAGGCAATATTGAGTATAGTGAAGACAAACTTAGAGATATTATTATTATTGAAACAAAAGAAGACGGTGTTTGATTCACACAGATGCGTGCATCAAAACCTTTTTGATTATAATTAATCACGTAATTCAAGTCATAACTGTTTTATCTCATTCAAAGGTCGTGGTAAAGTCAAGTTTGCATCTTGCCGTATTTGTTTGCCTCTGTTAATGTTGGAAAGGAATTTGTAAGCTTCCCTTAATGGCTTTTAAGCGGATGGATACATTTTCTAATAGAACTTAAGCCGACTTAGCATATTTGGGAATCATGGGTTTATGGATTTCTTTCAATTGCCTCATTGAGAGAGCTTAGCATTAAGATTTTTAGAATAAGTATTTATTCCTACGTGCGACGCTCCGATTGGCTACGCAGGATCGCCTCAGCCAATAGTGTTTGAGCTTGCCCCTCCTTGAATTGGCGAGTTCGCCTCGTTGTAAATTCAGAGTTAGTTAGATTCAGAGCCTCGAGGAAGCAAGTTCAGCTATGCTTTGTGCTAGTTTGCGTTTCGGTCTAACTCCCTGGTAAAGTCGTTTCCAGGTTGTTTTGTGTTACGGTTACGCGCAATTCGCTATTTTCGCGTGGCCAATCCAAGCGTGTCACAACAGTTGAAGCTTTTGTAAAAAACCATCGGTCCATCAGTGACGTTTGTAATCGTTGTTACTCAATATACTCGTGTTTGTTAAGTCTTGTTTCACTCCAACAACTAACTGAACCCAAGTTAGGGTTATTAAGTGGCAGTTCCCGGCAATCCCATTGAACCGGAACTCGCAGTGGATTAATTGGGGGCCCCATTCGTGGAAGCCTCTTATCAAGTTAATCGTACAAAAAACATTGGTCCTTCGAGCCGGATGTGGAAGAAGCTAAAAAACGCGAGTGTACAAGTTTCCAGTAGCTGGTGGATGCAATTGCTCCAACATCGTTTCGTCGGAGAGCGCCAAGAAGCTTCGCCAACACCAGGAAATTCAACCATCGAGAGCTTACACCGAGTCCAGGTCCCACGTCAAGCGGCAGCGATCGGCAGCGGGTTGGTTTTCTGTTCGTCAAGAAGTTACTACGTTCTCAAATCAAAAGTAAGTCCTTTTCCATTACACCTTCGTTTAGTGCTGTTTTTTGCTTGTGTCAGTCATGGTGGAAACTCGTTCGACATCAGCGGTCATGTCGGAAACTCGCACTTTAACCACTCGTTGCAAATTCATAAAAGCCCAAGTAGATCGTTTCAAAACTCTATTTCATAGAATTTCTTCGTCCAGCCCCGTGAAGGCTCACGAGGTCGGCAACTTGTCAGAAGAGTTTAGTTGTTTCCAAAATTTGTTGGATGAGTATAAGAAGTCAATGGAGGGCCTAATGGAGGCCGACGCTGAAAACTTTGATGAACTTTTCAATGAATTTGACTCTTTTATGACTCATTTTAGCGAGATTAGTAGCGCAGTAAAGGAATTCTTATCAAAAAATAAGATCAGTTCGGGTATAAAACCGAATGTAGGTCAAAATTCTTCGCAAAGTGGCCCTTCAGGAGAGCTCGCTGGATTAAGATTACCACCCTTAGATTTGCCTTCCTTTTCGGGGAAATTCGAGAATTGGGTTCAATTTCATGACTCCTTTACGTCGCTTATTCATAACAACGTTAATTTGACCAACGTTCAGAAATTTTACTATTTGATTTCTTCCCTTAAGGCAGAAGCTGCTAGTTCAATCTCGTCGTTAAAAGTTACCAACGATAACTATACCATTGCTTGGGACATTCTAGTCAAGCGATTTGAAAATAAGAAACTGATCGTAAAATCAAACATAAATGCGTTATTCAGTTTAGAGAACGTAAAAAAGGATTCACATTCGTCTGTTCAAAGGCTGCTCGATAGTGTAGTTAGAATTTTGGAAATTTTAAAGGCGTACGGGGAACCCACAGTCGACACCATACTAATACATATCATAGTTTCGAAGCTCAGCTCAGCAATGCAGACTGACTGGGAATTATGCAAACATGCAGGACAATTTCCTACTTTGCGAGAGTTGTTAGATTTTTTAGAGAGCAAAAGTCACTTATTAGGTTCGCTGGAAGCTGCGAAAATAGGTTCGAGTTTGGGAAATCAGGGATCCGAGCAAAAAAGTCATGCACGCGCTCATGTAGCCAGAGAGCAAGGTAATCACTCTTGTGATTTTTGCAAAAATAGTAATCATTCGATTAGCGCTTGCGAATCATTCTCAAAATTGTCGGTAAACGCTCGTATCGAAGAGGCGCGTCGTTTGAAATTATGCAACAATTGTCTCAAGCCCGGACATTTCGTGGTAAAATGCACATCGTCGAGATGCCGCGTATGCAGAAAAAAGCACCATACTTTACTGTGTTTGCGTCCAAAGCGCGACGCGCACGAAAATACTTCGTCGCCGCGTCCTGGACCGCCAGAATCCAGCAGTGACGCACGGGAGGTCGGGGCCGTCGCCCCGAGCGAGGCACCCGTCGCATCCGTTTCAGCAGCCTGTAGCCGTCCTGCAATCGCGGCGCCAGCGCAAGTTTTATTGTCCACGGTTAGCGTATTCGTAGAAGGATCCTCCGGGTCATTTTCCCGGGCAAAAGCTCTTTTGGACCCCGGATCCCAACTTAACTTAGTTAGCGCCGACTTGTGTCAAAATTTGAAAATTGAGAAAAGAGGTAATATCACCTCACTGTCGGGTGTTGGTGCCAGGGCTCTGAACGCTGAATTCAGGGCAAACGTTCGAATCCGCTCCCGCAACGGGAAGTACGAGGACATTTTGAGCTGTGTTGTGTTAGACAAAATTACGGACCCTCTGCCGGCCCTTGCTTTCTCGTTGAGGGATTTGAAGATCCCACCAAACATTGTGCTAGCCGATTCAGATTGTAATACACCGGGAAAGATTGATCTTTTATTAGGCGCGAATGTCTTTTGGCAAGTGCTCTGTCAGGGACAGGTGAAATTGGGCCCAGAGAAGCCATTCTTAACAAAAACTCTTTTTGGTTGGGTTTTAGGCGGAAACATGAATGTCGAAAATCGAGCGCTCATGCTTTCAAATAGAGTTCATTTAAGTGTAGCCGGCATCGAGCACGGCATTCAGAGATTTTGGGAAATCGAGGGGGCTTACGGTTCATCCGGCCGACTCTCTGCTGATGACAAATTTTGCGAAGACCATTTTCAATCGACTACGAAACGGGCGTCGCCGGAGCCGCGTAGGTTCATCGTGAGCATACCTTTCAGGAAAGATGCTCCATCGCTGGGAGACTCGCGCGGTATAGCGTTAAAGCGTTTCTATTCATTAGAAAACAAATTGTCAAAAAATCCCGAGTTGAAAACCGCGTATTCCGCATTTCTCAAAGAATACGAGTCGCTTGGTCACTTGAGCAAGGTGGACGACGAAGCGAGCCTTCCTCATCCTCGGTTTTATTTACCACATTTGCCAGTCATAAAGGAGGACAGTTCAACGACCAAACATCGCGTTGTTTTTGACGGCAGTTGTGCGTCCTCCTCCGGAGTATCGCTTAACGACCTTCAACATAAGGGCCCAGTGGTCCAGCAGTCGTTGTTTGCAATTCTTTGTCGCTTTAGGCAATTCAAGTACGTGCTGAAAGCAGATTGCGCCAAAATGTATAGGCAAATTCTCGTGGACCCCTCGCAGACGCAATACCAATTAATTTTATGGCGTGACGACAAAACCTCAGCGGTAACATGCTTCAAATTATTAACGGTCACCTACGGTACTAAATCAGCCTCGTACCTAGCAACTAGGTGCTTGATACAAATCGCCCAGGAAATCGATGCATCGCTTCCAGAGGCCTCATTAAGAATTAGCCGGGATTTTTATGTAGATGACCTACTGACTGGTTTTGAAAATAGGGCGGAAGCCATAAAAACGCAATTCGAAATTAGTAGCGCTTTGTCGGGGTACGGGTTTGAATTGCGAAAGTGGGCATCCAACGACAGTGAAGTAGCTAGCGCCATTGGTGTAGATCGCGGCAGCGTAGAGCCCATTTCTTTGACGGAAGACGCCACGGAGAAAACTCTCGGCATTTTTTGGGATACTCGGCGGGACGTGCTAAGTTACAGAGTGAACCCTAGCTGTTGCAAATCAGTTACCAAGCGGGCTATACTCTCTAGTATGGCTCAAGTATTCGATCCCTTGGGGCTACTTGGTCCAAGCGTTCTAACTTTGAAACTTCTCGTGCAACGGCTTTGGCAGTTGAAGTTGTCATGGGACGAAACGGTGCCCATGGAGATGCGCTCCAGATACGACGAACTCCATTCTTCATTACGCTCTTTGGGCTCGTTGGCAATTCCGAGACGGGTAATTTGCGATGACATAAATTCAATAGATCTCCACGGATTTGCGGACGCGAGTTCTGTAGCCTACGGGTGCGCCGTGTATATACGTTGCGTTGACGCGCGCGGTAATGTCACCACCAATTTGCTTTGTGCTAAGTCAAGGGTCGCTCCATTAAAAACAATATCCTTGCCTCGTTTGGAGCTTTGCGCAGCCTTACTGTTGGCTCGTTTGATTAAAACTATACTCGATTCCTCCGCATTTAAATTTGACCGCGTGTACTATTGGTCGGACTCCACCATAACTCTGCACTGGATAAATAAGGATGCGAGTAATGGGAAGACGTTCGTCGCGAACCGGGTGTCCGAGATTCACGAACTAAGCAATAGGGAAGAATGGTTTCACGTGCGTACAAATTGCAACCCGTCCGATATAATTAGCAGGGGAATGTTACCCCAGGAGTTACTCAACTCACGCTTGTGGTGGCACGGGCCAGAGTTTTTGTCACAGGCGGACCTAAAACCCCAGCCCGTTAAAATTGATTCGGGTGAGCTAGCAGCCCAAGAGTCGCGCCCAGTAGTGGCCACTCTTCACCATCGCGTCCCAGAATTTGAACTTTTCAGGCGCTATTCCAGTTTCACCGGTGCCAGAAATCAGCTATCGGAATTAAAAAATATCCTGTCAGGCTCTAGTGAGCAATGCATAAGGGAAGAATTGTCGAAACATAACATTAAGTGGAATTTTATTCCGGCACGCTCTCCGCACTTTGGCGGCATTTGGGAAGCGGGGGTAAAGTCATTGAAATATTATTTAAGGCGAATATCTTGCAATGCAAAGTTAACTTTCGTTGAGTATTACACCATGCTGACTCAAGTGGAGGCGATACTAAATTCCCGTCCACTCTGTGTTCTCCCTACCGACGCCTCATTCCCCGAAGTCCTTACTCCTGCCCACTTCTTGATCGGTCGGAAGCTGACTTCGTTTCCGGAAGCCCAACTCCAGGGCATACCGGAAAATCGTCTCAGCCGCTATGGGCTGGTCCAGCGGCTGTCCCAGCAGTTTTGGGATCGTTGGTCCCGGGACTACCTCCACCTCCTGCAGCGCCGGCCTAAGTGGAAGTCCTCCAGCACGTCTCTAGCCCCCCAGGTGGGCGACGTGGTACTCGTCCACGACGAGGCATCTCCAAGCTACCGTTGGCCCCTGGCAATCATCTCGGCCACATATCCAGGAGCGGATGGTGTTGTGCGTGTGGTGCAGGTGCGCGATTCCCGAGGGAATCTCCTGAAACGCTCGGTGCGTAAAGTGTACATCCTACCCAAAGACGATCATTGCGATCAAGGGCAATAAACATTGACTTTGCTCTTAGTTGGTAGTTTTCGCTAATTGAACATTTTGCTAGGTTTAGTTGTTTCTTTGCTTGTATTCATGCTAGTTGTAAGTTATCTGTAAGGCTCTTGGATTATCATCTGTCATTAGTTCTTGTTATGCATTTGATTATTTGGTAGTGTTAGATTTCAGTTTAATTTTGGGATTTAATCACGTCGTGCCATATTCGGCACTTCGGGGGCGGCATGTTTGATTCACACAGATGCGTGCATCAAAACCTTTTTGATTATAATTAATCACGTAATTCAAGTCATAACTGTTTTATCTCATTCAAAGGTCGTGGTAAAGTCAAGTTTGCATCTTGCCGTATTTGTTTGCCTCTGTTAATGTTGGAAAGGAATTTGTAAGCTTCCCTTAATGGCTTTTAAGCGGATGGATACATTTTCTAATAGAACTTAAGCCGACTTAGCATATTTGGGAATCATGGGTTTATGGATTTCTTTCAATTGCCTCATTGAGAGAGCTTAGCATTAAGATTTTTAGAATAAGTATTTATTCCTACGTGCGACGCTCCGATTGGCTACGCAGGATCGCCTCAGCCAATAGTGTTTGAGCTTGCCCCTCCTTGAATTGGCGAGTTCGCCTCGTTGTAAATTCAGAGTTAGTTAGATTCAGAGCCTCGAGGAAGCAAGTTCAGCTATGCTTTGTGCTAGTTTGCGTTTCGGTCTAACTCCCTGGTAAAGTCGTTTCCAGGTTGTTTTGTGTTACGGTTACGCGCAATTCGCTATTTTCGCGTGGCCAATCCAAGCGTGTCACAACAGTTGAAGCTTTTGTAAAAAACCATCGGTCCATCAGTGACGTTTGTAATCGTTGTTACTCAATATACTCGTGTTTGTTAAGTCTTGTTTCACTCCAACAACTAACTGAACCCAAGTTAGGGTTATTAAGTGGCAGTTCCCGGCAATCCCATTGAACCGGAACTCGCAGTGGATTAATTGGGGGCCCCATTCGTGGAAGCCTCTTATCAAGTTAATCGTACAAAAAACATTGGTCCTTCGAGCCGATGTGGAAGAAGCTAAAA
>OW679194.1:234821751-234962761 GCA_940337035.1 Agriotes lineatus | reverse complement strand
GAAACTATTCCAAAAATTCCTTTGAATATTCCATCGCCTTTCAAATCTGCCTTATTTTGGCCTGAAGTACCAAAAAGTAATAAGCCAAAGAGATTAAAGGAAAAAGTTCCTACTGTGGTTACTTCGTTAAAATGGAAAGAATACCATCAAAAAAAAGATGAAGAAAAAAAGAAAAAAGAAGAGGAATTGAATGAACGAAAAAGAAAGAGAGCTGAAAAAGCTGAAGAAAAAGCACTACAAAAAAATAAGAAAATAAATAATGAAGACAAATCGGAACATTCTGAAAAGAATACTACTTATAAAAAAGATTATTTCGTCATTGTAAAATATGAAAATGAGTACTACCCAGGAAAGATATTAAATGTAACTGACTCACAAGTTCGAGTAAACGTTATGGTAAAAAGTGGTGTAAATGGGTGGAAATAGCCACAGACGCCAGATGTACTGTGGTATGAAAAACAAGATGTTATCAAGATAATTACAGAACCGGCAAAACTGAACAATAGGGGAACCTATACCGTAGAAGAAATAAAAGATTACAACACTTTTGTTAACTGATTTTTCTTGTAATTTCTGACAACTTTGTTATACACGTTGTCCCCAGAAATTTTGAATACGAGTAATGCAATGCAGTGTTTCTAGGCACTGTGATTTTGTTCTTCTCGATTATTAAAATAGGTTGTCATGACGAGTAATGCAATGCAGTGTTTCTAGGCACTGTGATTTTGTTCTTCTCGATTATTAAAATAGGTTGTCATGATTGTTATGAGAGTGGTAACTAAGCGCCAAGTAATGCATTCAAATGCCCGTATTCAAAATTTCTGGGGACAACGTGTATATTAAATGTATTAGTAAAATTACATTTTGTTTAATAAACTCAGTTAATTATAGGTACTTTAAATAATTACTTATGTACTTAACTAAGTATGTACGTAATTTCTTAACTTAAAAAGCAATTGTCATGCACTGGGTCAGCAGTTAACAGCTACTGGGACACAATACTTTTATACATATCATGCACTGGTACATTTCAACATTTGTTACTTTATTTTAATTATTACATTTTTGAGTTACTATTTTCACAAAAACCAAATTTATTTAAAAATTAAATACTTTGAACAATATCCTTCATGTAAAATTTCGACTCATGCTGAGTAACAGATTTTTTGAAACATTTTTCTTTGGCGCAATAGTGTTAAGTTATCATCTACTGGTACCACTACCTTAATAAAACAATTATCGAACTCAATGATTGAAATTAAAATGAAAGAGAGTAATACCTTTAACTAGCTTTATTGTTACTCAAACGTTGACCATTATTCAATTCGGCTCTACTATTTGAACGGGGTACCCCACTTAACTTGAACCACTAATATGTTTAATGTTTACACAGCGTTTTTATATGCAAAATATCATCAGAAATCACTTATCTGTTGGTGGTTACACTTGTAAACGTTTAATGTTTCCAATGACTCCTATTAAATGTCAGCTTGACAGCCCCAAATCGTCAGCTGTCACATGCGGCAAGTAGGCCCCAAAACTGTCTGATGACTCTCAGCAGACTAAACTTTCTGTAGGTTTTTGCCGCCCAATACTAGTTGCTATAATTCGAATTTCAAGATAAAGTGAGGCAGACGCCAAATAACTATACGTACCCTGTTAACAGGCAATAACTATGCAAACGTTAATCTGTGGTTTCCTAAATCGCTTCTAAGCTCGAATCTATATTCGTCGGAAAAGTGATACTTGCTTCTAAAATCTCCTACCAGGACGGTTGGCCAGTAATATTTCCTATTATAACCAAACCATTTGAAATGGCGAGATTATCACCAAATAACCCACGAAACTTCTTGCACGTTCAAATGCTGTCACTCGTTTTTATTCAAAACAAAAACCGTTGTTTATTTTCCCCCTCTAGTAACGACCATTACCAATCTGATATTCATTTTTATGAGCTTTTATCGCATTAATCCCACTTGATCTTTTATTCTCTAATTATATAAGGGAAACTACTAGTATAGTGCCAAAATGCTTTTAGCACATAACAAACGCTAGAAAAGTTACAGCTTATAGAATGAAAAACCAACTGCTTTGTATACATGGTAATTCACTAACGTCTTTACAAACTTTTGACAACAGAAAGTAGATTTCATTTAATTTCATTGCATATGAGCATAGGTTCTATCATTTATTCAGAAGTTATAGTGATTGTAAACAATAGTTGTTTGTTTATGTCAAAACTTTCTATCATGATTTGTGGAAAAAAGGTGCCAAATTTTAGGCAAGTTTTAATAGCAAATTTCAATCTTTACGTTCAGGTTTCTCGAAAACTACTATTCTCAGTGATTTCAAACAAGAGTAGCTAGCCTTTGTATGTAAAAGTCTAATTTTTTTCTATTATCTAACCAGAATTGACTAAAATTTTACTCTCGAAAGGTAATTTGCAAAAAGCATAATTTTTGATAACATTTGTTTTCATTCGATTATTTTGTGTTAGTTACACCTTCTTCTTCTTCTTCTTCTTCTTTCTCTTCTCCCAGTATACCATTATGGTGTTGGGATATTGAGCCAATCTTTATATTGTCTTCTATTCCTGGAAAGGATTCAGATTTGTTCTATGGTTTTTCCCTTTTTCTCAATTGTTTCCTTGATATTGTCTATCCATTCTTTCTTAGATCTCCCCTTTGTTCTTCTTCCATCAGTTCTCATCTCAAAAAATTTTGGGTATCTGGTGTTGTTCATTCGATGGAGGTGTCCGTATCATTGTAGTTGTTTTTATTCTATTTCATCTACTATTGGTTTTTGTTCTAATTCTTCTCTTACACTTCTATTTCTCACCCCTGTCTCATCTTGTTTTGCCTATTACACACCTTAGATATTTCATCTCTGTGGCTGTTACACTCATTCTGTGTTTGGTCAGCATTGTCCAGGTTGCAGATGCATACAGTAGGGTGTGCGTGTAAATTGTTTTATACAGGTATAATTTTGATTTTTTTACTTAGTTCTTTTTTATTAATCAGTCTGTTGTTTATTTGGTAGTATAGTTTACTACTTTTGCTTATTCTGTTTTTGATTTCTTCCATCGTTGCTAATTATCGTTCCAAGGTATTTGTATGTATCTACGTTTTATAATGTTTTATAGTTTTTTTGTATGTTTATTTCTAGATGATTCTTCCATATATTGATATTTCTCTGTAGTTGTTCCGGATTTCTTGCCAAAAGCAGTATATGATCTGCATATAGCAGATCTTGCGACTTCACTGGATTTAGGTTATGGTATCCAAGTACCGTTTTTCTTGTTTCCCTTTTGTATGTTTTATGTATATTGTTCATGTATATTACGAACATAAGGGGGGTTAGGCTAATGTCTTGTTTGATTCCTCTTTCCATATGGAATTCCTCTGAAACCTTTCCGTTTAATCTTACTTTTTCTGTTACGGTCTTATGTAGTGCTTTGACATTTCTTTCCAGTTTATTACTTATTTGCAGTTCTTTAAAGGTTTCCCATATTTTCTTGGGACTAGGTCGAATGCTGCTTTTAAATCGAGAAACGCTATGTATAGTTCTTTGTTTTTGTCTAGGGTCTTTTTTATTATTGCTCGTAGGGTATATATGTGGTCTCGCGTTTGTCGCCCGGGTTGGAACGCTGCTTGTTCTTCTTCTATTTTATCTTCAATTTCTCTTCCAAGTCTTTTCTCTATTATCCTGGTATAAAGTTTCAATGCCACTGGGGACAGACATATTGCCTTATAATTGTCACAATTGGTAGTTTCCCCCCTTTTATATATGGGTATTATAATGTTCTTCGTCCATTTTTCTGGAATTTTCTCCTTTTTCCATACCTCTTGGAATATACGTCTTAACCATTGGATTACTACTACTCCTCCCTTTTTTAATAGTGAAGGGTATATATTGTCTTCCCCTGGTGATTTTCTGTTTTTTGTTTTCTTTACAGCTTCTTTCACGTCTTCATTTGTTTCATTATTTGCTTCTTCTTTATTCACTATTTCTTCTTCTGTCAGGTTCTCTATATCGTTCCCCCTAAACTTGTTCGCATAGTATTCCTTCCAGGTTTGTAGTATTTCTTCTGTATTAGTTTGTATTTGTCCTTCGGGGTTTCTAATATTATGTATTTTTGGTAAGCGGTTTCCCTTTAGTTTTTAAACTATTCCAGAATTGCTTTTGATTTTCTATATAATTCTCTTCGATTTTCTTTCCGAAGTCTTCCCATGTCGCTTTTTTGGATTCTTTCACTGCTTCTTTTGCTTCATTCCTTTATATGATATATCTTCTTTTACTTTGGTCTGTTTTTTTCTCTTAGATCCATCCGTCCTTTTTTTCTTTAATTTTTATTTTTACGTTTTCATTCCATCGTTTGGTTCTTTGTTTGTTTTTTTGGTTTTCTTGTATCCTTTTTATTCCGCATACTTCTGTTGCTACTTGCAGTATTGTCTCTTGGAGTGTGTTCTATCTTTTATTTAGCGTCCATGGGTTTTCTTCCCGTTGTTCCTGTTCTAGTATATTTAGCTTTTCTGTTAGTGTTTCTTCATATTGTTGTGGCGTGTTTAAATTTTGTAGTGCATGGAGGTTTATTTTATTGCAATTTTTGTATTGTTCTTCTTTGGGTTTTTTGGATGTTTGTATCTGCTACTAGTAGTTTGTGGTTTGTACTTAGTTCCACTCCTCTTATGACTTTCACGTCATGGATGGCGTATCTCATGCTTCGTGTGTAGGTAATATAGTCAATCATGCTTTTTTGTCCTAATTGTTCCACTTCGTAGGTAATCTTGTGGATATTTTTATGGTTGAACCATGTATTCCCTATTAGTAATTGGTTTGTGATACAACATTCTAGCATCAAGGCATTCTCATTTATTTCGCTCTCCAACCCGTGTGCACCCGTTGTTCCATATCCTTGGTCTTTGTCAGCTCCTATGTGTGCATTCCAATCTCCCATTATCAATAGATGTTTGTTTGTGTTTCGCAATTTATCTATAGTACGTTGTAGTTCTTCATAGACCATGTCTTTATCATGGTTAATAGCTGCGTTTGTTGGTGCATATATTTGTATTATCCCTATTTTTTCTTCTAGTTCTAGATTCATGGTTATGATTCTGGAGTTTATGGCTTTCCAGCTGGTTACTTTTCTATCTATCTCTCTGCTTACTATTATCCCCACTCCTTCTGTTGCTCTTTCTCCTATTGGGGGCCAGAGTATCTAAGTGTATATCCGTGGTCTAAATATTTTGATCCACTTCCTTTTTTCTTATCTTTTGATATTCCGAGGATGTGTATCTTGTATTTTTATATTTCCTCTACAATTTCACATTCTTTTCCTGTAAGGGATGTAATATTTCATATACCAAATCGTACCCTATTTATCGCTTGTTGTCGTCTGTTAATCCGTCCAAATCCGAGGCTCGGTGAGTTTCTCTGAATCATAGTACCTTCAGTAGGTGATCAGCCTGATGAGAAGGGCCCCGTTACCTCGGGACAACTGGCCTTTGGTCCACGGCTGCTTATACAGGGTTGTTGGAGACACTAACAGTTATTTGTAACAGCGGTAACGCCTCATTTTTCGGTTTAGAAGCAAGTAGCTGTAGAGAAAAAAATGTAATGATGTTGTTCAGTAGTTACGCAATTATTATTCAGATTTTGACGTTATTAAAAAGCCTATGAAAAAAATAAGTGTATTCTTTCTGGACCTCCGTGACTGCGTGTGAGTAAATAACGTCGAGGCTGCGGGGTGGCGGCTAGCTACTCTTCTAGGCGCGACATTTAATTGGCGACCGTGACAGCACATTGCAGGGAGCGGAAGACTGCTTGGAGTTCGTTTGTGTTGTGCTATCGTTTACCAGCGCACAGCGAGCTTGGTGCAGGGTGAAGGCAAATCTGTGATTGTCGAGATGGACGCAGAGAAGAAACGCCGTGCGGTTTTGCGGGCCGCATTTACCCGTGTTGCAAATCAACTACAGCAGGTGTTAGGAACCGCGCAAGTGGACATTATCGAAGCGCAATCCTTGCAGGAGCTTTTGCAACAGAAGGCAGAGGCTTTAAAGGTAGTTGACAATGAAGTATTTAGCCTCATGCTGTCAGAAAATGCTAGTGAAGAAGATTTAGCCGCTGAAATGAATAGCTGTGACGAGTATGCAGTTCGAGCTGCACAGCTAAGAATCCGGTACAACAAAATAGCATTTGAGAAGAGTGAAGTGTCATCAGAAAGGGCTCTGAGAGCTGCAAGTGTAGCCATCCAAGGAGCGTCTGGTGCACACAAGCTGCGTTTGCCAAAAATTGAGCTGGTGAAGTTCGGGGGAGAAGTACGAGACTGGTTGCCTTTCTGGAGCCAGTTCAAGAAGATACATGAAGCCACCGATCTCGACCCCGATGACAAATTTCAGTACCTGCGACTGGCCATTACCTCGAACACGAGGGCCCAGGACTTGGTCGAAAGCTTTCCAGCCACGGCAGACAACTATGAGAAGGTGATCGATAGTCTAAAATCTCGCTTTGGAAGGGAGGATCTCCTTGTTGAGGTATATGTGAGAGAACTTTTAAAATTAGTTCTAAATAATGCTATGCATAACCAATCAAAGTACGGCATTGCTACATTGTACGATAAAATAGAAACGCAACTCCGATCCTTGGAGACATTGGGCATAAATACAGATACGTGCTCTGCAATGTTGTATCCGTTAGTAGAATCATGCCTACCAGAAGAACTCTTGCGAGTCTGGCAAAGATCCACGAATTTTTGCGAGAAGCCCGATGCTACTCTTAAGAATAGACTGGACCGCCTCATGAATTTCTTGAAAGCAGAGGTAGAAGGCGCAGAACGCATTTCACTTGCAGTAGAAGGTTTTGGCTTAGGTTCACACGACGGCAAGCAGAAGGCCAACAAACGCAGGACTGTTGATCAGGGCATCCCCACAGCTGCAGGGTTGATGAATAACAGTGTTCCCATAACATGTATATTTTGTGAAGGTAATCACAACACAGAAAAGTGTTTCAAAGCTCAAAAACTTTCCTGGGAAGAAAAGAAGAGTACGCTCATGAAGAAAAAGGCATGTTTTCGATGTGCGAAGGTTGGCCATTCTAGTCGTAGGTGCCGCGAACGGTTACGCTGCATGGTATGCGGAAGACAACACATTATACTTTTGTGTCCGGACTTAAAAGATAAACCGAAAGAAAGTGATAAACGGGTTACAACAGAAAAGCAATCTGAAGTTCAAAGTGACTTTGCTACAGAAACTGGTTTAGCGAATTGTACGGACGCTCATGTATTTTTGCAAACGTTGATTGTCAGAATGCGTAGCGAAAGCGGGGAACGAGATGTCCGAGTGATTATTGATACGGGATCACAGCGTTCTTATGTTTTAAAAAGTGTAGCTGAAGAGTTACATTATCAGCCTATACGAACAGAAACAATAGTTCACGTCTTGTTCGGCGGTGCTCAAACGGCAGAGCAACGACATGCATGTTATGACGTTAGACTCATGAGTTTGGACGGTAAATTTGCTTGCAGATTTGAAGCACTGGAACAACCTGTCATCTGTAATGACATTCCATCAGTTGTTGCTGGTATTTGGTCGAAGGAGCTACAAAAAGTTAATGTTCGCTTAACCGATAAAAGAGGACGCCAACCAATAGACCTACTTATCGGAGCAGATATAGCTGGGAAAATATTAACTGGGAGAAGACACGTCCTTCGATGTGGTCTAACAGCAATTGAAACCCTACTGGGATGGGTTTTAATGGGGAAAATTCCCAATGGTAGGCAATCTCATAGTACAACCATGGTAGTGGCAAACATGCTGAATAAAGATGCTTCTATCACAGCATTATGGCAATTGGATATCCTTGGGATTACAGATCCAGGTGAAAGGAAAACCAAAGCTGAACTTGAACTAGCAGCAAAGCAGCTGTTTGAAGAAACTGTTTGCGTCACCAAAGAAGGGAGGTATGAAGTCAGATTACCCTGGTTAGAGGGACACCCCCCATTACCATCAAACCGTGCATTGGCTGAGAATAGACTGAAATCCACAGAGAATAGATTGCAGAACTCAAATTATTGGGAGAAATATAATGAAGTTTTCTCGGAATGGATACAAGACGATGTCATTGAAGAAGTTCCTGCTGAAGAATTGGATCGTCCAGCACATTATTTGCCACATCGCCCAGTAATCAAGGAGTCTAGTGCTACAACCAAAATACGTCCTGTGTTCGACGCGTCGGCAAAAGAAAAGGGTAAACCGTCTCTCAATGATTGTTTGGAAAAGGGAATCAACTTGATTGAACAAATACCTACAATTCTTTTGCGATTTAGAAAACACAGAATTGGGGTAACTTCAGATATTAAGAAAGCGTTGCTACAAATTGGTTTAAATCCAAATGATAGAGATTTTCTTCGATTTATGTGGAAAACGGCAGATGGAGAAAAAATCATTTTTCGACATAAAAGGGTCGTTTTTGGAGTGAACGCCAGCCCATTTCTTCTAGGGGCGACAATTGAACATCACCTCAAAATATGTTTAGAGAAATGCGAAGAAGATAGTTACTATTCCAAACAGACGATCGAAATGTTAGTGAAAGGTTTCTATGTAGACAACTGTGTAACCAGTTTACCAAACACAGAAACATTAGAAGATTTTATATCACAGGCTACCAAGTTAATGGCAGAAGCAAAGTTCGATTTGAGAGGGTGGGAGTTTACTGGCCAAAGCAATAATGGAAACACAACTCTCCCACTCTTGGGTTTGAATTGGAACAAGACAGTCGATACACTCGCTTTGAGTCCCGTGCAGGAAGGTGAATCTGAGGTAATAACAAAAAGGGTTATACTTTCGTTGGCGCAACGAATATTTGATCCAATAGGGGTTACCAGTCCCGCTACGCTCTGTCCTAAAATATTGCTACAAGAGATGTGGCAAGAGAAGATCGGCTGGGATATGGAAGTAAAAATCGAGAGCCAGCGAATATTTGAGAACTGGAAATCCGAACTACCCTTTCTTTTCAAAATTGAGATTCCGAGATGGTTAAATGTTGAGCAAGGTAAAGAACAGAAGCTTAGTCTACACATATTCTGTGACGCGAGTAAGTCAGCATACGCATCTGTTGTCTTTTTGAGAGCAGAAACCGAGGGCACCGTTAAAATACAACTGCTGCAGGCCAAGGCTAGGATTACACCAATTAAAAGAATGTCCATACCTAGATTGGAATTAATGGCAGCTACCATTGGAGCTCGTCTGGGTTCACAGATACGGGAGGTGCTGAGTATGGATATGCCGATTACGTATTGGTCGGATTCTACTACTGTCATCAGCTGGATTCAACGAAAAGAAGAATGGGGGATCTTCGTATGGAATAGAGTAGCCGAAATTCGTAGCTTGACTGCAGCAGAGAAATGGAGACATTTACCAGGGGTGCACAATCCGGCAGACCTGCCGTCACGGGGTTGCTCTCCTAAGCAACTTTTCAACTCAAAATGGTGGGAGGGGCCCAAATGGCTGTATGGAAATCCTGAAACATGGCCGTCAGTGGATGCAACCTATGATGAGGAAGAAATTGATGTGGAGCGCAAGAAGAAGTTAGTGACTGCCTTTCTGAATGTTGATAATTCTCGTATCTGGCATCTCGACTATTTTTCCACCTACAGCAAAACTATACGAATGATTGCTTGGATTTTTCGATTTGCATACAACTGTAGATATTCGGACCACAAAAGAGATGGTGAACTGACTGCTGAGGAATACAACGCTTCAGAAAAGTTTATTTTCAAATTGGTGCAGAGCGAATGTTTTTCGGATGAAAGCGACAAGAAAATAAGTGGCCTCAACACCTTTAGAGATGAAAATGGCCTAATCCGATTGAAATCCAGGGTATCTAACAGAGAAGATACCGAAAACTACCGTTTTCCTATTGTTCTGTCATCTAAGCATCCATTGACTAACGGTTTGATCATGTATACACACGTCAAAGCATGTCATGTAGGGACTCAAGGTCTTTTGAGTTTGCTGAGGGAGAAGTTTTGGATTCTTGGAGGCAGGCGCACCATTAGGTCAGTAATTTCAAAATGCGTGGTTTGCAAGAAGTACGACGCGAAACCTCTGATTGTCGACCCACCACCGTTACCTGTGGACAGAGTGCGCGACGCGGTAGCCTTTGAAGTGACAGGAGTCGATTTTGCGGGCCCAATGTACTTGAAAAATGGGGATAAGGCGTGGATATGTCTCTTTACGTGTGCCGTTTTTCGCGCTGTTCATTTAGAACTAACGACATCCTTGTCAACATCGAGTTTTCTTCAAGTCTTGCGTCGATTTGTATCGAGACGGGGAAGGCCTAAAACGATCTATAGTGACAATGGCACTAACTTCTTAGGTGCCGAAAATGCCTTATCGCTACTTGACTGGAACACTATTACTCGTGAGACGTCCGTTCATCGCATCTGTTGGCGTTTCAACCCACCTACGGCGCCATGGTGGGGAGGGTTTTGGGAACGTTTGATAGGGTTATTAAAACGATTGTTACGAAAAGTGTTAGGTCGTGCTCGTTTGGACTATGAAAGTTTGTTGACCCTTATTTGTGACTGCGAGGCCGTGGTCAACGCGAGGCCTCTTACCTATATTTCTGAGGACTCTAAAGACTTAGTTGCTTTAAGTCCGTCGATGTTTCTGCGCGATCAAGTCGAGTGGGGCTTACCTGACTGTGACACAGTAGACAGTTCTTCTTTATGTCGAAAAGTGCGAAAAATTCAGACATTGCGGGAAGACCTACGGACTAGGTTCCGTATTGAGTATCTCGGACAATTGAAGCTACGGTGCGACAAAAAGACTGACCGTCCAATCGAAGTTGGGGAACTAGTTCTTATAGGCAATGACAATAGCAAACGTTTAAATTGGCCAGTTGGACGAATCTCAGAAATTATACCGGGTAAAGATGGCAAGGGACTCTACCGCTACAAAGGCTGTACCCATTGGAGTGTTGCAGCGTTCCTGAGTTCCAGTTCGAGGAGGAGAATGGGCAGTCGAGCAATGATGCAAGGGGAACGGTGAATGTTGAAAGCAATAATGAGTTCCTTTTCGAGCCCAATTTTGTGGTAGAAGATAGTGTTGGTTCGGGAGTGTCTAAGGTGAAAACGACACGGTGCGGTCGTGTTCCAAAAATTCCGCGACGCTTTCTGTAATGTATTTGTATTATGTAATGTATTGTATTGTTTGTAATGTTTCTTTATATTATGCAATGTTTCGTTATATGTTTTGTAGTATCTCTTTGTGAGAAATGTTTTGCTCACTCAAAACACTCCTCAGGTGGGAGAATGTTGGAGACACTAACAGTTATTTGTAACAGCGGTAACGCCTCATTTTTCGGTTTAGAAGCAAGTAGCTGTAGAGAAAAAAATGTAATGATGTTGTTCAGTAGTTACGCAATTATTATTCAGATTTTGACGTTGTTATTAAAAAGCCTATGAAAAGAATAAGTGTATTCTTTCTGGACCTCCGTGACTGCGTGTGAGTAAATAACGTCGAGGCTGCGGGGTGGCGGCTAGCTACTCTTAAGCGCGACAAGTAGATTTAGCTGCGATATTCTTCTCGTTGGCCATTTCAGAAGTATGGAATTTTGTGAAACTGTGACAGATATGCCTAAAACTTGCTCTGAAAAGTCGTTTTCACTACAACTAACGATTTGAAGAACTGCGTTTAAAAATTAAAAGGGTTGTTCAGAGTACTAGCACTAATACGTTTCTATGATCGCTTAGGATATTATTTAGCGCAAGAAGGCAGGCTCTTTGAACAAGAGCTAATTTAAACTTCTTGAATTTTGTTGTTTGAAATAAAAATAGTTTTATTTTTGTTTGCATATTTTTTTTTACTGAGTTAGTTTGTTCGGAAGAAATTATTTCTTTCTTCAGAATGCGTTTTACTTTAAGAACTACCTTCTTTTACTGTACTGTTAATCTCTAAAAATCCTGTTTTTCAACTCTGAATTTATCACCTTAATTAATCACAGAATAACAGTAGGTACCTCATACATTCTATCTGTGATATAATAATTAATTTTAAAAAAATTACACTAGGCGTCTGCGTTGAACAATTACTTAAACAATCAACGCAGACGACCCGTGGATTAATATCAGAGTACCTTAGACCGACTGTCCATCGGTCTTGGCGTATGTTTAGGCAATCGTAAATTCGCCTTGATTTACTCGTGTTCGCAGTTCATGAATTTTCACTGTATACAGGGACTCTAACACGGCGTAGAGACCCTGTATATAGTTCTATATACAGGGACTCTAACACGGCGCGATTCGCAGCGCTACTAGCGGCGGGCGGTGATTCTCGGAAGCGCAGCCGTAGAACTAAGCCAGTGCTGCCGATTGATACATAATTTTGGCAACATCATGCCATAATTTTACGTCAGGCCAACGGCAACACTGACTTTTTAGTTTGTTGCGGGTTACCGTTAAATTCGGTTGTATTATATGTGCTTGTGAAAATGGATAGGGAAGTTTCCAAAATCGACACTGCATCCATCTCGATGCACTGCAAGTGACAAACTACCTATTTCGGTTTCACCTGGCAACGCCGGCGGTAGCGCTGCTGAGCGACTTAGCAGTTCTGCCTGCTACACAGTAGCGCTGCAATAACGCGCCACACAATCGCGTACCCTGCCACTCCACGGCGCCACTCTGCAGCGCTGCAAAAACGCCTCGTGAGAAGCCGGCCTTAGCCTATCGTGGAGGTATGTGGGTATCTCATACTAGCATTAATGTTTTGGTTGAACTTTTTAACGTCTTGCACGAATTATCAGGCTGCGCCAAGTTGGCCTTCACTGCGTTAAATATTAAAAGAATTGCATTTGGTCCCAATTCACGGAATGGTACGCTGGAATCTACAAATAACGAGGTTAATTGCTAGTACAATTAATGGCAGTGAGATAAATACTTACATACCTTAACTAATAACTGGTGAGATTATTTTTCATTGTGAATTAAGTATAGTTTTGGATGTTGTGCGATATTTATATATGTAAACACTTGCATGATAGGGGTAAGAACTTTGTTTGTTAATTTTAATGTGTTTTTTAGCCCTGAGGAAGGCAACAAAAAATTGCCGAAACGTTGGCCTTGTATCAAATGGTATAATTGTATAATAAAGAAGTCTAAATTAGTGCTCATGATTTACTATTCAACATCATCAATGATGCAATTTGGGTTGTTTTCAATTCCTTTCACGACTGTTGGACTGCAGATATAAGTGTTTGGAGTAATTTGGAGATTTTCTTTAAATTTCTCATCTGTCTCTTGAAAGTACATCTATAGGTTGTAATCCACAGCGAAGATCCCTTTCGGTACGTCGATCACCCAGTAGGACCCATTGTTAATTTGGAGAGGAATTGGTGTCACGTTGATTAAGGTATATTCAGTTTTTTCTACTATGATGAAGTATCCTTAAACGTTGATGTAGATGTTATCATGTCCGATGTCGACCTTTAGGATTGGGGCCGGTAAAATTTCTAAGTTTGGGGAGAGTTTACTGGTTGCATTTGCGAGGATTTGCTTGATTTGGGCAGGCGTGATTAGCTCGTATAAATTACCTTGTTGGAAATGAACGTTCAAAATGTTTGCATGGTAATTGTACAGCTCACTAATGACATTGGTGGCGACTTGGTACACACTGATAATGTGGATGTTCAATCGGTTGGATTCGGTTGCCTTATACCATTTGTCCATGTTGTTGATTGCCCTGATTCCTTGGTTTAGTTTCTCTTGAAAATGTTCCAGCTTCTGATCGATTCGTTTTTCGGTTTCATTAAATCTTGAAAGTGCTGACAGCAAGAATTTGGATTGTTGACTGTCCATTTTTATTAACTCCTGTTATATCTTGATAGACTTCGTCGTTTACTCCGAAAATTGACGTGAGTACAGTCCCAAGCACTCCTCGCTTCTCTCGTCTTGTTATGATATCTTCCATACCAGTCTTAATCCATTCCATATGCCTTTTTTGTTCCAGAAGATGATGCACCAGTGTCTTGCATAATGTATCTTCGGACAGTTCTTTTGCAGAGTTGCAGAGATTGTCGAATTTGTCCACCATGTCGGTAACTGTTTCGAAGTCTTCTTCGATCTTCCCCCTCTCGAACTGGATTTCGATCCTGAATGTTCCTTGTTCAATCTTCCCGTGTCCAATATGTTTTGGATGTTGAATTCTGCCTTACTTAATGTATTCGTAGTAAGGAGAGTAAATATGAGTAGAAACATTTTCCATTTGGACGTGACAGTTTTCTTTGGCACTGGGAATGATTGTGTGTGGGTTCTGTTGGCCGAAATTTTCTCTTCAGACTCTGGTTCCTGCGATTCTTCGTTAGTTGTTGGTAATGGAATGATACTGCCTATGGACCGTTTTAATTGATGTCCTCCTGATTTCTGGATTGTTACCACTCGTACAGATCCATCGGTTGCAGGATGAATATTGGTAATTTTTGCTGAGAGCCATTTACTAGGATTGATATTTTCTTCTTTGATTAACACTAGGTCACCAACTTGTATGTTCTCCACCAGTTTCTTCCATTTGTTTCTTTGCTGTAATCCATGAAGGTAGTCTGAGCTCCATGATTTCCAAAGATCTTGCTTAATTTTTTGGATTATTCTCCAGCGATTTGACAGATTTGTTGATATTGGTGTGCTGATTGGGTCCGGTGGTGATATTATCTCTCTTCCTATCAGGAATGGCCTGGTGTCAATGCAATGGTGTCTTCAATATCGTCGCCTTGTGGGCACAAAGGACGTGAGTTTAAGCAGGCTTCGATTTGGCAAGCAGAGTTGTCAATTCTTCAAATGTTAGAGTAGCGTTGCCAATGGTTCTTTTTAGATTATGCTTCATTGATTTCACTCCTGCTTCCCATATCCCTCCGAAGTGTGGGGCTACTGGAGGGATGAAGTGCCATTGGGC
The DNA here is from genome assembly GCA_940337035.1 of Agriotes lineatus. Lineage (NCBI taxonomy): Eukaryota > Metazoa > Arthropoda > Insecta > Coleoptera > Elateridae > Agriotes > Agriotes lineatus. The sequence continues at coordinate 234,947,816 of OW679194.1, read as the reverse complement.
ACCAATGGTGGATAAATTTTCTTGAATAACTGGGCCTTCCATTGCTTGACGGATCTCCTTGTTCAAGACTTTTCTTGCTCCGACGAAATTTGTTCCGTTGTCGCTATAAAGATGTGCACAGCGTCCTCTTCTGGCGATGAACCTCCTGAAGACTGCTAGGAATCTCTTAATTGTCATGTCGCTGACGGCTTCTACGTGTATTGCCTTGGTTGATAGACAGACAAAAACAGCAATGTACCCCTTGGATGAAGAGTGCCCTCTTCCCTTGGATGTTCGAATTTGTATTGGACCGGCATAGTCCACTCCTGAATGGAAGAATGGCGGGGTTGAATTGACTCTGGTTGATGGAAGATTCCCCATTAATTGCTGGGCTGCCTCTGCCTTGAATCGGATCCATCGAAAGCATTTCTTGATGCTGGAGCTGACAGCTTTCTTCGTGTTGATGATCCAATATTTTCTTCGGACATAGGACAGTGTGAGTTGAGTGCCACCGTGTAAAGTGCGTAAATGTGCCTCATGGATTATTAATTTGGAAACATGATTGGAATAAGGAAGGATAATTGGGTGTTTTTCATGGTAGGATAAGGTTAAATTTTCTAGTCTTCCTCCAACACGGATGATTAAATGTTGATCGATGAATGGATTGAGATTGGCGAGTTTGTTATTGGAGTCCACACATTTTCTGTTTTGGAGTTGAGATCCTGTTGCCCTCAGAATAGGATCACTTCCTTGGACGAACTTAATGAGTGTGAGGATGGTGTCTTCCATTTCTTTAACTGATAGACATCCTGGTTGAATGGAAAGACGCCTACACTTCTTGATGAATCTTCGGCAGTAGGACACGACTCGTACCATACTTGTCAGAGACGAAAAGCGATGAATAAATTCGTTCTCGTCTTGATGAACTGTAGCTTGATGCATAGTGTAACCTTTCGCTTCTTCATTGGTTGTTGCGGTGTCGGGTTGACACTGCCATAACTCTTTGTTAATTAACCAACTTGGTCCGTCCCACCATAGTACATGTTCCGTTAATTTCCCTGGACTAGTGCCTCTGGAGATGATGTCTGCAGGATTTTCTTCGGATTTGACGTGGTTCCAATGTTGAGCCGGAATCAGACTGTTGATTTCGGCTACGCGGGTTGCGACGAATGTCTTCCATCTTACTGGATCTCCCTTTATCCATCTTAATGCGACCATGGAGTCTGTTCAGGCGAAGGTAGATACCTTAGGAATGTCCAGTGCTGTGATTACCCTTTGTAATAGATTGGAAAGTAGTACTGCTGCGCAGAGTTCCAGTCTGGGTAGAGGTGTCTTTGCTCGAGCTGGTGCCACCTTGGATTTTGCTATTAATAATGATACCTTGGATTGGCCTGATGACGTGATGATTCTGGTGTAGACCACGGCCCCAATAGCTCTTTCGGAAGCGTCATAGAATCCGTGCAGTTCCAGTTGGGCTTCTTTTTTTGGTAAAAAAGCCATTTTGGCAATGTAATTTCTTCCACCGATTTGAGTTGAGATTTGAACGTTTCCCATTTGCCCTGGATACTTTCTGAAACTGGGCCGTCCCACTTGATATTTTCTAGCCATAGCTCTTGGCTGAGTAATTTAGCAGTGATAATGATGGGTGCTAACCAACCCAATGGGTCGAAAATTTTAGCGACTTCGGATAATATGGTGCGTTTTGTGGATTCCTTTCGCTTCTCATCCACCTTGAAGCAAAACACGTCTTCATACGGAGACCAATGGACGCCCAATGACTTCTTTACGCCGTCCTCACTTATTTCGAGGTATGTTTGCTCCTTCAATTCTTCGGGTAGTTCTTGTATGATGGCTAAATTATTACTGCACCATTTGTGTAGAGTAAAACCTCCACGTTTTATAAGGAAATTAACTGACCTTGCTGCTTGATTGCTTCTTCTAAAGTGTCGGCTCCGGAGAGCACATCGTGCACGTAGAAGTTTCTCTTCACAACTTCTGCTACTAATGGAAATGAAGATTTCTCGTTCTCTGCTAATTAGTGCAAGGTTCGGATGGCAAGATAGGGAGCTGATGCGGTTCCATAAGTGACTGTGCATAACCTGTATTCCCTGATTGGCTGTGATTGATCGAATCTCCATAAGATTCTTTGATACTCCTGGTCTTGGCTGTCCATCTTGATTTGTCGGTACATTTTCTCAATGTCCGCAGAGAAGACGACCTTGTGAGTCCTCCATTGGAGTAGAACATCGACCAGCTCTTGCTGAAGTTTCGGTCCAGAATACATGATTTCGTTTAAGGATTTTCCATAAGATGTTTTGCTCGAAGCGTCGAAGACGACACGGAGCTTGGTTGATAAACTTTCTTCTCGGATTACGCCGTGGTGTGGGATGTAATACTTGCCACTGTTTTCCTGTTTCTTTTTTTCTACCCTTTCCATATGTCCTAAATCCAGATATTCTTGCATGAATTTCTTGTATTGGATTTCTAGATCTTGATCTTGTCCCAGCTTCTTCTCCAGATGCAATAGTCTTGCCAATGCTGAAGGTTTGGACCTTCCCATGCTCACTGGAGTTTGCTTGAATGGAATTTTCGTCTCGCTGCACTGTGTCTGTGAATTTATTCTCACATACCTGATCGTCTGGAGAAATTTTTCGTTGAGTGGGAACTTCTTCTATGTTCCAGAATTTTTGTAACTGCTCGTCTTCTTCAATTTTGGCAACCATGGTGTTGACTTTAATGCTATCGTTATGTTGTCTCCCAATGGTTCCAGATAAAATTCAGCCCAGCTCAGTATTCTGTCCCAAGATGCCATCCTTTGTTTGAGTGGTTCCTTCTAGAATTATTTTGGAATATTCTTCGGCGCCTGGAATTATATCTATAGGACCACGTTGGTTGAAGGTTGGGTCGGCGATGAAGATATTGCTCCAGGAATTGATATTTATATTTGGGATGGGTGATGAAGGCATGGCTTTTGTAAATTTAGGAAGTACTAATAAATTGACAGGTAAGGAAAAGTTACTCGAAAATCTAGGTGTGATCAAACCTGGAATTTTCCAGTTAGCAATTTTTGGCTCGCTGTTCCCGATTCCTGTGATTTCAGCTCAAACTTTGGTCATGGGTAACGCCAATAATTCGGCTGATGCTTCCGTGATAAATGACCCCTGAGGCCCGGGATCTATTAATACTCGTAATAGATGAGTCATCCCGGATGCTGCCTTTACTTGAACCATTGCTGTGGTGAGTAGAACTTGGCTCTCCTGTGCACCTAAATTGGCGGTGATGATGTCCGACTTTGGCTTCTTCCCTGGAGCGTTGGAAGTCTTCATGGCTGCTGCATGAGCTGACGTCCTCATATTTTGGACAGGGAGCGGCCTTGATGGTGGCTGCGCATTATGAAGCAGTGTATGATGCGGGAAGCGACAGACCCTACAATTAAAATAGGCACGGCATGGTATATTTGAATCGTGCCGCAAGCATCCATAGCACAATCGATAGGTTTTTACTGCTTCTTGTTTTTCATGGGTAGGTAGCCTCTGGAATTGACTACAGTTGTCGATGTAATGATCTCCATGGCACAGCTTGCAATTTAGGGATGCGGAAGCGTAATTCTTCTGTGGTCTTTCCTGCGTTAGCTTTCGAGCTCCATCAATGGATTCCAGGGATTGGAACCGCACTTGCAGGAAAGCCATTAAATTTTGGTGATCCTGAACTTCGTTTGGGCATTGAAGCGACTGCTCATATAATTTGTTGGTTTCAGGATCCCATTTTCGAGCGATAGCTCTGTTAATCCACGGACCCCAACTGTCGGTGGAGATGCTTAAATTTTTGATTGCCTCCACACATTCCTTGATGGGGTCGTGCAATCTTTTTAACACTTGGGCTGACTCTTTGGAGAGGACCGACAGATCGAATATGGTGTCTAGCAATTTAGTTAGAATTTTGATACCTTTGTTGCAGCAGATTCCAGGCGGTGTTGTAGTTTGCTTGGGTAACAGCTAGATGCTGAATCAGTCGGCTTGGCTCTCCCTTGACATGCGTCTTTAGATATTGCATCTTGATGACATCGTCCATATTCTGGTTGTCATTTACTAATTTAGTGAACAGGTCCTTGAAAGTGGCCCATTTCTCATAATTTCCCTCGTATATGGGGATTTTGACTTGAGGAAGCGAGATGGCTGCTGCTTGCTCGTTCCTTGTGGGTGCTTGCAATAAAATAATTAAATTTCTATACCTGTCTTCCAACATAGTATATTCAGGACTGAAGTGCATTTGTTCTGAAGCCATGTCGTTAGACATAACTTCTTCGTCCATCTCGACCACACGATCCCATTTTTCTCTTAATTCCCTTGTCGTGATGGCGGGTCTCCCTAATTCTTGTGTTAGTTCGGCGTCGTCCATCGCTTGCTTAAAATTCTGAATCAGAATCTGCAGTTTTCGGATACGAACCTTTTTCTCGGGATTGGCCACCATTTCCTCTTGCTTCCTACTTACGGAGGGGTTTGAAATTTCAGTTGATTTTGAACAGCTCTGCAAGTAACTTTTTGCTTCGCCGTATATGGCTTTAATTTGATCGTAATACCCTGTTGTAAAATAATTATGAGTTGGAATACTTAGCTGCCCCATTTCTGCATGATTTTTAGTTGCAATGTTCCAAAGTTCGTCCAGCGTCTTGTTGCGACTGGCGATGTAGGCTTCGTTTTTTTGTTTGGCAGGGTCCTTTTTGCTGTTAGACAATACTTGTTTTATCTTCTGAGCGAGATCTTCTTGAGCGACAGCTAATTCGTTGAATTCCTCCATGTTGTTAGCCATTTTTTTGGGACCTGGGTGGTTGGCAGATGTTGTCTTCTTCTCGGATGCTGGTGACCCTTGGGATGTGTTTGTTCTTTAGTTGGAGACAGATTCGGCTTGAAGGACCATGAACAGAATTGCCTGGAGGCTGATCAGGTCTCCGTTGCTTTGCGCTGGTTCTATCCCTAATTTTAAGTACATAAATGAGACTGCATTTATGTTTTAAGCTAATGTAGTCAATGGCACTTAAACAGACGACAGTAAACTACCCTGAGGGACGCAGCCTCACGTCCCAATGGTATTATGGCTTAGTAGCAGGGTAGCGACGTAGTGAATGAATCAGACATTAGATGCAGATTGATTTTATTATAAAAATAAATGGTCTATTTATACAAAACAAAATAGCATAGCTAAGTCACAAAACAAAGTTCAATTATTGTATAGATTACTAGAGCGCGTTTAAAGGTACGAAATAGCAATTCAGCACTGTAAGCTGATTGTATTTCCGTGTGCGTTTGCAAACCAGAGCGGTGAACTTGGGTTTAGTAGGTCGCTTACGGCGTGAAATACCAAGTTGCAGGTTTGCTCCGGTCTTTAAACTCGATGCTTGCGAAACAAGATTGGTTTTTAATATTTCATATATGTGAACTGAAATTTGCTTGTTTAATTCAAGATTAAACAGATCTAAATTAGAACTTCTGACTGGATTTCGTAAATTTTTTTATTAAAATTTATGTGTGTTTAATTCAAAATTAAACACATTCCAAAGGTCACTTTATAGGACCAGTGCCTAGAACAATAGAGACAGCTTTAATAGAATGCATTTCCAGTTTTTGAATAAATAATTTTTGTAAAAGAGTAATTATTTCTTGGTTAGATTTCTGTGTCAACTCTTATGAAACACGACCATGGAGTGTAAAAGATTACAATTTACAACTATCCTGTTTTAGTAATCGTAGTAACATTTGCAGTTCATATTATTGCATTTTTTGGTAGTTTAACTACGTAATCCTTTCTATTCTTTATAATTGTAATTAATAAATAGTATTATTTACAACAATTTTAATGGCAATAGCAAAATACGTTATCAAACTAAACCCATTTAACATTACTTACCTCAAATTAAGGCAGCATTTGGTCTATTATACGTACATCGTTTAAAAACATGCGTTAGAAATTTCAAGGAGTGATAGTGTTCAACAAAATGAGCTCATATGAAAATCGGTTCCTAGTTGCCCTTTAAGGAAGCTGCAGTGATAAGAAGGGCAATAGAAACAAAATTCTCCCAATCTTATTATCCTTATTATCTTATCTTATTATCAGAAACTACCGCTTCTGAATCGTAAATAGTTTTTACACTCACCCAATCCGGCATACAAAATTACATCGTATATGCCAATTTCCACTAAATGCATATTTTCCATTTTGCTTTGTTTTTCGATTGCCATTCTCACTTCTGTAGTTTTCTTAAGGGCAGACCATACCCTAAAACTGCGGAGCTAAAAAATGCCTATATTCTGGTATAGAATTTATTTTATGATTTTCATCTGTACAGGGTGAGCAAATTTCGATGTTCTCATAGAGAATCTCGATAACTATAAAAGATATGGAACAATAAATCCCCTCATCCTGGATCTCTTTCTTCGAGAAAAGCTTAATGGCAAAACCAGAATGGGTGGTCGTGTTTTGTGTTCGAGTTATAAACAAAAGTTCTATTTTTTGACTTTTCGTTTTGTGGCTCTATCCTGCCTATTTTTGAGAATAGGCAAAAGTAATTCCCACCTTCTTCTGGCGCTTTTTTGATAGGCATGTAGTGGTGTATCCAGTTTTTTAAAACAAGTTTAGAATTTTTATATTGAACTCATTGTTGGCGATATCAGCATGAGAAAGAGAATTTTTCTCTCATTACAGTAATATATTTCATAATATATAATATAACATACAGGACCCGTTGTAAATATGGGCACGTATGGATTTTTTTTATTATCTATTTATCGGAGCATGTTATTTTGATAAAAGTTCTTGCATTCTTTCAAACTAAAAATTCACTTGCCAAAATATATTTTTTCGTATACGAAGGAGGTTCGAAAATATGAAATGGCTGAAGAATAAACTACCCTTATTTTTTAAAATACAGAGAAATGCTATATGAAAAAGTTGTTTAGAATTGAAAGAAGGTGTCAAATATGAAGTCACAGTCACCTCTTCCGAAAAACGATGCTCATTTTCCTATTTTTTTTCTTACCACCCTGTGTATTACCAAATGAGGTGCTTCAAAGTTATTATCGGATATGATAAGTATGGATTGTCAAACTTGAGTTCGCTCTTAGCAACCACAAAATTACATTAACCGAAATTAGTGATAGAAAATTTCATTATTTGTGTCCAAACTAAAAATCAGGTATCTTAAAAAAATTAATAACAAACGATCTGAACATCAATAGGAATTCAAAAAAATTATAATAAATATTTTTAAATAATATTTTTGTGCATTTTGAAAGTTAAGGGTACTTTATTCTCGAGAAATTTTATATTTTCGAACCTCCCCCGTATACAAAAAAAGATATTTATATTATGGAAAGTGCATTTTTCGTTTCAGAATATGCAAATACTTTTATAAAGACAAAAATTTTCTGATAAATTTATAATAAATCTATTTTCCATATGTATTGAAATTTATGATGGACACTGTATAACATTAAAATCAACAATCTCACTTTATTAATTCTTTCAATCAAACGATCGGTAACAACGCAATGACAGGTATTTTGTGTAAACAGTTATATTTTAAAAGACACAAGCCCTAAACCAGAAAACGAAGAAACTATTAAAACTACTTTGTCTATTTCCCTCATACACTTTACGCCAATCAAATCTTTTACATTCCTAAGATTTACACAATCAGATCCCAATTATGTGATAATTTGCACTAATGCAAATTGGCTCGTCATCCGATTAGTGGCGCGCATGGATGGATTCACGAGATTCACACTGTTTCTACCTACTATCTAGCGAAACTACTGCTAAGGGAACGGGCTTGGAAAAATTGGAGGGGAAGAAGACCTTGTTAACTTTTGTTTGGGAAATAGTGTGCATAACAAAATTGTCGACAATTTGGCATGCACTAGGGAAAATGCGAGTTTTTGCTATAATGTAGTGAAATTGAATAACTCGGTCCCGGAAAAAATACTCTTCCTTACGATGACGGCCAACTATAAGCTCCATATAAAAAAAATCAACTTTATGGCCTAACTCGAAATTCGAAACCTTTTTTGGAAAATTGACTACGCCACTGCATTCTCATCAAAAAAGTACCCGAAAATGACTTTTCTCTGTTTTTATAAATAAGCGAGATATAGCCACAAAGTTGTAACGTTTCGACCAGCGGGAACGCGTTTTTCTGAATTAAAATCAATTCGAGCGTTCTCCCCTAGCAATTTCTACGTTACGTTACGAGTTTGAATTTTTGGCCCACGCGGCCAAGTACGTCATCGAGAGATCGCCGCTCCACGTATGCGCTGCTCCCCCACTTAGAATATCCGAAGTGGTTGCTAGATGCACGAAGCACGAAGAGGGGCCTATAAAAGCGGCTTCACGACCGTTCCACAGGGGATTCCTTCTCATTCATTCCCGAAATTTCTCCCAGATAACTCCCCGTTCCCGTTTTCCTGATCCTGATCCTGTCCGACCGTTTAAAGAGAATTCTCCCTTTACATTTTGGAATCCGGTATCCTTAGTATTTCCTGTAGCTAAAGTTGAACCGACGACTCCAATACTGGAGGCTGTGTTCCTAGCTAGCACCTAAATAAATCCCTTCCTGAAGGATCAGCTCTCTGAGGCGATGCTCTTCAATGGGGAACCGTTTCGCTGATTAAACCAATGCATGTTATAACCTGGACTCAACGTAAACTTTTAGCCCAAATTGTCGTTGGCTTCCCATTCCGTCGCATCCCGCACAAACACACCGCCAAGTCACCGGGACTTGCAGCACTATCCTGGTGTCGTAAGTCAAAAATCCTGACAATCGAATTAACCCATATTTGCAGTTACACGTGCTTTCGACATTAAACCTGATATTAGAGCCCGAAAGTTGGCACTGCCGCGAATCAGTTTTGGCGAATCGACTTCCCGACCAGTGGCGTCCCGTCGATTTTTCCAAGGCTCGAACTGCCGGACCATCGACACACGGATGCAAGATGGATTTCCGGGACGTAAGAAACTCGCAACAGGACGTCCCGTAAAATTGTTCAATTCATTGTAAAATACATTTTATTTGGTTGTAATGAATAATAATACTTATGTTTGTAAATGCATTACATTATAATTAAACTGTCTAAAATTATCCTGGTGTTTGTTTATTGATCTCAAAGTGTATATCTGTCTGAACCAAATTAACTCCGACTGAGAAAGCTACCCGATGGTGATTTATTAGCCCTTATGAGCAGAAGGACGGATTGTTACAAAGTGAAAAGCAAAAAAATCGAACTTTCTTTTATAAGTCGGAAACAAAAGACGATAGCCAATTTTGGTGTGTACCATTAAGCTTTTCTCGAAAAAAGGGGTAGAGGATGGGGGTGGACCATATAGTTATCGAGATTCCCTAAGAAAACATGGAAATTGGCCCACCTTGTACATTCACGATTTAAATTTGGTTAATAACATATTTGCAGAAAAGTATTTCCTCAACTACTAGGGCTGAAAATAGATCTTTCGAAATATTCTGTCTGAGTAATAAATGATTTTTTCCATTTTAATCAGTTTGTAGGTTACAAAAATTGTGGCAGAAATAATACATAACAGAAATATTCATATTTTTTCTATAGAGTTGAACAATACAATGAGTGCATGTTGTCACAGCATTCACAATATAAACACAATCAAGGCTACTGAATAGTATAATTCCGCCTGACTGTAATGCTTTATGCAACTACTTGTTTCTACTCTCGGTCGTGGGAAAAATAGTATATAACAGGTGGCGCAAAAGTCATCACCCTATCGGAAGATGCTCTCATTTTCGCAAATGGCGTCTTATGTCATTGCGACTTTGACATTTGTGAAGTAAAGAGAAACAGAATACACGTAAACAAACCATGGCTCGCTATACTCCTCAAGAACGCGGAATAATTGTGTCAATGTTTTTGACAAATAATCCGTCAGTAGTTTTGGCTCAACGTGAATTTCGTCGTCGATTTCCTGGTCGTGTGGGACCAATTGGGCAAACACTGTGGCGCTTAAACGCTTGCCTCGAGGAGACTGGCTCAACACGGGACAGTTGCAGACGTGGCCGGCTCCAGAGTAGCCGTTCAGTCGAGAATATCGCTGCTGTGGCTGCAGATGTCCAAGAGGACCTTCAAACATCAACCAGACGACGGGCCACGCAATTGGGCATCAGTACACGGTCTTTACAGCGAATTTTGGTAAAAGACTTGAAGATGTTCCCGTACAAAGTGCAACCGCACACATTGCACGAGCGGCAGTGGATATTCTGGAGCAAGCTTTTCCCTGCCGCTCAATCTCTCGTTTTGGAGATTTGAACTGTCCCTCAAGATTGCCCAATTTGACCGTTTCAGACTCCTTTCTTTGGGTTTTCTGAAGTCACTGGTCTATACGAACAAGCCACAGATCTTGGCGGCCCTAAAGGGGAACATCTGACTAGAAATGGAGAATTTATCGCCAGAAATTTTGAGAAAAGTCATGGAAAATGCTGTGAAACGAGGCCGAATGTGCATCAACTCTGGGGGTGATCACTTGACTGATATTATCTTCGCGGTTTAATGAAAAAAACATTAAACGTCTAAATAAACATAATCAACAAACAGAACCAATTCCTTTTTTTCTATAGCACATGTTAAAGTGTGCTTTTATCAACTCAAAACAAAAGGTCAAGTTTTACTTTAACAGCAAGGGTAGATAAAGTAGCACTTTAACATCAAGGATAGATAAAGTAATTTAATTTTCTAACTTTTGTTTAAATTAAATATGACAGCTTCCTATTATCGTAGCAACCCAATCTAGCTACTGACATTTTGAAATGTGATTGACTGTCATTATTTTCTTTTGAAATTGTTAAAGTTCTTGCTATAGAAAAAAATATTGTATTATACACGACGATAAAGTTATTTCTATCCACTCTTGAATCATTAACGTCTCGACTTCGTCTCGACGTTAAACGATTCACTCGTGGATAAAATTTAACTTTATCGTCTTGTATAATAAATTACTATTATTTACAAACAAAGTTACTGCCTTAGGAAATCGAGTGAGGACTTTTGCGCCACCTAGTAGAATTATGTTAGGGGAGAAAACCATTTAGCCTTAGGTGTATTTGTCGCTCGTGGGCTTCGCACTTGGGTTGCAAACTTGCACCTTGGGCGAATTATTATTGCACTGCCTTACTGTATAATGTATTATTATTTATTTGAAATTTTAATAAGGATTTTATAAACTTTTACACGGAGTTTGAAAAGTAATGGTGATAGTAAAATTAATCTTACATTTTTCGTGTTTTAAATAAGAATGCGTAATTACACTGCCAGAAAATGTTTTTTAAGAACACAATTTGAAGTTAACCTAGCTAAATTACAGTTAATTTGCTTTAACGAATGTATTTTGGTATTACATGTATAAAAGTAGCCATAATAGAAAGAAATCTTAGATATTTTAGAAAATATTATTTATTGTGGTAGGTAGTACAAAAATAATTGTTTATGGTATACGATGCTTAAATACATTGTAAAGAATTTACCGTACAGTGGGCATAAACAGTTTATATGCAATAAGACTGCAAAAAAAAATTATTCTGCCAAAAATAAGTAACCTTCCATGGAAAGCTGCGTGGGCTAAGACAATATTGACAGTCAAAGTTATTTTTATCACCTCTCATGCAATTAACGATCGTTGGCTTCAAAACAAATTTCGTTATGTAAATTAATAACAACAACTGCTGCTGCAACATCTGTAAAAGTCATAGACAGGGTTATTAAATTTCAGGAGCTACCATTGGGACTTCTAAAACGGTAAGAAATACAAGGTTGGCTAAGTCGGTGTCTATTCACAGCATCTCATGCTGAATAATATTTAAAAAATAATTTTGACTCAGCAGCCCTAGCTTAAAAGTCACGTAAAAAAAGTACAAGTTCGTTTTTTCGTTATGTCGACATTTATGTTACTTCGAACGTACATTATTCGGGCACTTTTTATATAATAAACAAAACGATTTTAGCTTTTAATTTCTTTTCACAATTTTTGTGATTCTTACCAACTTTCCCATTTTAAATGGATATCAAGGATGACTACGATTTTATTATGAATATTTTATTTTATTCTCTTGATTGTAGAGTTGCTACAGTTATTTTCATAATAAATGAGATATGTGGAACATGTTTTTTAGTAGACCGTTTCTTGTTATTCAGAAAAGTGTTTTCATAAAAATGCTTAACCACTAAATTAAATGAAAATTTTGGTGAGAAATTACGAAATTGCTTATCCTACGTTTGTTGTTCGACACAAAGTTTAAAGTTGAATCCATGTTTGTGTCAAAATTTTTTATGGGAGATAGATTTTCCGCTGTACAGTGATGAACATTCTGTATCTTAAAATAATCATCATTTGAAAATGATGTATATTGTATTATGTAATATAATGGAATTAATTTAGTTGCTTACATTTTACATCTTATTGTTTTCTAATAGATACTTACAACTATTAAAAATTACTGCCTACTGTGTACGAAACTTTTATTCAATCAAGTAACATGTGCAAAACAATTTTTAAAGTACGAATTAATCGAGTTGTGATTTGAAACTAATATTTGTTTTTCGGATTAAGCAACCGCGGCGACACACAATACTGTAGAAACTGATTTGCCTGTAAGGGCTTCACAAATAGATTGCTTAAGTAAATTGAATAAATCAATAAACAAATTAACTGATATGACAGCTGTCCTGTCAAAAAATTTCAAATTTCAGGCGAGGTACTAATTTTAGATCGAATACACAAGCTGTTACAAATCAAACTCGACCTATTAATGTTCAACAATCACCCAGAATGTACTGTTATACAGTGTCCGCCAGAAAGTCGGCATAATATGGGAAAACATTTTATTTTTGATTTTCCAAAAAAACTTTTTACGTCAGTAATTTCTGCTTGTCTAAAAACCTATTTAGCCCCTATCATATATACCGAGTAATTTTTACTTATTTAGAAAATGGAGTCTTTCGAAATTGTCAAAATCCAAGAAGTGCTATTTTTCGGAAATTAAGTAAAATTACAATGAGATTTTTTTAGAGTGTGTTATGTTTAGCTAACTGAACAATCTCAGGCTTGTTTGCTGCCGAATTGTGTGACAAACGTCACTTTGACGTTTGGCACACAATTTAGCAGGCCGTGGTCTTTACCGATACTTTTTACTTCCTGCGGCCGTAAAGAGGTTGCTTACAGTCCTTAAAGAAACCTTTAACAAGTAGGTATTACAAAAATTCATTAACTGTGCTAAATATTTCTCATAAAAAGCGCCTTGCATAAAAAACGTAAAAATTATGCAAACATACTAGCTTTCGGTAGTAAAGAAGTAATTAACATTTTATATTATTTTTTCTAATTATAAAACGTACAAAAATGATTTTTTATATTATGTCTTGGTATGTGAAATTTTGAAAATACATATTTAAAAAATAGAAAAATTTATTTTTAGTTCAAGTTAAAAAAAATTGGTGTTTTCTGGCCTTGAGATTGTTCAGTTAGCTAAAGATAACACACTCTAAAAAAAATCATTGAAATCTTGCTTAATTTCCGAAAAATAGCACTTTTTGGATTTGGCAATTTCGAAAAACTGCATTTTCTAAATAAGTAAAAATCACTCGTTATATGTGATAGGGGCTAAATAGGTTTTTAGACAAGCACAAATTATTGACGTAAAAAAGTTTATTGAAAAATCAAAAACAATTTTTTTTACCTTATTATGCCGACTTTTTGGCGGTGAGAACAAAGCAACACGGTGCAAATCGCCGCGCCGCGCCGTGCTGTTTTCATTAAAAAAGCTAAATTTCCATCTGGAAAAATCCCCCGTTTTTCCAGAATCGCAAAATGAAGGGGCAGGCTTAATTTTATTATTCGACCAGCGAAATAACATAAAATTCATTGTTGATACTGGTTAAACGATCTCGACTATTCCAAAATCTTCCTGCCTGATGCTCGCGTGATCACAAGAAAATCCTCATTACCCACAGCCGTTCTTGCAGCTAATGACACTCGGATAAATATAGACGAGTGCGTGCAGTTAACATGCCAATTTTCCAAATATTCAGCTAACTGGTCTTTTCATGTCGCTAATATTACAAGAGCTATCCTGGGTCTGGATATTCTGGGAGCTCACAAAATAAGAATAAATTGTGTTAACCGGAAACCTTTCTACTGAAAACTCCAGCCTCGATACAGGCGACCGGTTGTCGGTGGGTCACACCGGACCACAAACAAATTTTTGCGTTTCATAGATTCTTACGATTCACCAAATGTTGTCCTACAGTCTATCGTGCTTTCTTTCACCTATGGCTTGGCCTTCTGGAAATCGAAATACCACACAGCCCGTTTCCGCATGGTTTACATTTAAGCTGCAGCATCAAACTTTGATGAGTTACCCGCCGCATCCTGCCACAGAGTAGAATTTGCATTCACAACGATTGCAAATGATACCGCTTGTGCTTAATAAAGCTGTAAGAGCTTGCAGTGTGAGCAACAGTCCTTGTGCTTCGATTGTCGTTACTGTGTAATCAACTAACAATGCTTCCACCAGTGATATATCAGGTAGTCATGCTTTATCACAAAATAATTTTCCTATTATCCCCAATGGTATACCCAATGCGTATCGCTCTTTATTGAAAGAATATCCATCATGGTTAGATGAATTTGATGTTAACGCTCCTATTAAACATTATGTAATTCATCGTATAGAAACTGTAGGACCACCGAGATTCATTAAATGCCGTAGATTACATCCTAATCAACTGCTATTTCTTGAAGGTCATTTGAAAGAATGGTAGACGTTGGCATAATTGAACGATCCAGCAGTACCTGGACTTCTGCAATACATCTCGTGGCCAAAGCAGACTGTTCATATCGTGTGTGCTGCGGCTACAGACCGCGGAATGCTGTACCAATTCGAGAAATGTTTCCTGTGCTGTTCATCCAAGATGTCACATATCGGATTGCTAGAGCAACCATCTTCACGAAGTGAAAAAGGCTTAGTTCCCGATACCAGTAGCACCGAAGGTATGGACACGCCATTCATAATAACTCCTCTTGGAGCATTTCCCTATAGGCGGCTCAACTATGATCTATCAAATGCCCAGAGTAGCTGGTGCAAATTGACGAACAAAATATTTATAGGGATGTCTTTTGCATTTTACCATCTGGGCGATATCTTAATATCTAGTGGTAGTGCCGATTTTCTGGAGTATAATGGTTTTGCGGAAGGAATTACTCCTCAGATTTTAAAGGTTGACACAATTGCTGTGCCCTCAACACAGAAGCAGCTATGCAACTTTATAGGAATGATAGCCTACTATCATGGATTCATTCAGAAGTATACTAAAATTCTGACATCAGTTCATACTTTAGTCATTCCGGGCAGACGCAGCAATAAAGCTGTTTCCTTTGGTAATTGTTATATTAGGTCTTTTGAAGCAGCTAAAAACGCTTTAATTAAAGCTACACTGCTTGTGCACCCGGTAGAAAACACTCTTATTAGCATTTCGTCAGATTCTTCGTATGTAGCAGTTGCTGAGGTACTTCAGCAGCTACAAGATGGTATGTAGAAGCCTTTAGCATTTTGCTTAAGGAAACTCACCTCAGCAGAATGTAATACAGCGTATTTTCCCGAGAGCTATTAGCAATTTACTTTTCTCATAAGAAATTCCGTTATTATGTTGAGGGTAAACGGTTTTCCATATATACGGACCATCGTCCTCTTACAGTAGCAATAACCAAGTCATCTGGCGATAGGCGTAACTTCGGAGGGGCAAGGGGGGCGGTGGCCCCCCCAAAATTTTGATTTTAAAGTGCAAGTGTAGCATTTTTTTTGCAATATAGGTTTAAAAAATTTGTGAAGTCTTGATTTTGACCCCCCCCCCCCCCAAAGTGATGCCCCAAGTTACGCTCATGCATCTGGCGACCACCTATAGCGCAATTTTCGCATGTTGCAATATATTTCGCGTTTTGTAGCAATACGTCAAGAGCTGTGAGAACGGTACACCAGATGCTTTGACATGTATTTTCTTAATTAATTTATCTTTATCGGTGTTGTATTTGGACTATTAACCAAATTAATTTTAGTATTGTTTAGAGCTTGATTACGATATCAGTGCTGTAATAGCTAGGTATTATCGCATTCAGTTATATAACCCTAATCTTGTTGAATCTCAGCTTCGAAGACGATCTGACACAGGCTAAGCTCCAGGTTTAATTTACTCTGGAACTGCATGCCAATTTAACCACAGCTGGCCTCCGCATACAGGCAAATAAATACAACGCACAACTGGCCACAAAATATTTACTTTTATCAAAATCGGGAAGCCAACTAACACATAAGCTTTCAGCTTGGCTTTCCCAGCAAACACTAACAAACGACTCTCTAGGTCTAGCAATATGATTTACAATTGTTTATCTGTAAGTGTACATACTTTGATCTTAATTTCTTATTGTTTTTGCAAATGTTGTTCAGGAAACTCTAACCTCACAATTGGTCTCACTTTTTCACTTTGAGTTAATAAACACTGATTAGCATGCCACCAGCACATTCTGGTAGTCTTCATTAATTCTCAGGTTGCTTCTTGCCCTTTGCTTGTGTGTCCCTTCTTGTACTGATTTTAAATCCCTTTAGCTGCGTCATCGATTGTTGGCATTCCCATATGAATTCAAACGCTGCATTAATCTTTTGTAACGCTTCGCAACACGTTTGCAATAAAGCGGCTTCATTATCGTGTCCTGACTTTACACAATTAATCTGTCAGTCATCATAAACTTAGCTAGATTTGCCATATTGAGCACAAATTTGAATACAAGCTGATCGCAATCCTGACGATATTGTTCTATACAATTACTAACCTCTGTTAATTAATTACAATTATTGTTAATCATGTTTTATGTAATTATCAATGTGTACTAGTGACTCTTACTGTTGAAATAAATACAATACCAATTCTGAGCCTCTTGAAGTTATCATTAGCATTTGTAAGTTAGAAATGCAACCAGAATTGCTATATGCATGATACCATTACAATATTTGTTTATGTACTTTTTTTAATAATACAAATTTTTTTATTTAATTTAGCCATCAAATGGTTTTCCCCCACTGTAAACTTCCACCAGCTATAATTAAATCCACGAAATGTTAACAGCGTATGGTCAAATACAATCTTTTACTTAAAATATCAGCAATCATCTGTCGAAGGTTGTACATGACCTTGTAGATTACTCTGCCTAGCAGGTACTATTCTTGGTTTTAAACAATTAATTATGTAGATTTTTATCGATGACTTTCAACACGTAACAAATATTTGTTTCTCGTATCACCCCTATTACTCATAGTAAAAAAAAGAATCTACATGTTTAAGGTGTTTACCCTGTATGTATTGGGTTCAAAATACACCTCTTTCAGTCAAGGATAAAAGTATAAGCTATATGCATGATATAATTCTTCTTTAAATAATAGTTCTGGAGCAAAAAGCAGACCTTTTTTGAAGATGTTCAACTAGTACCTGTCGATTCTAAAATGTGCCCATAATATTAGGGCAAAAACTTACGCTGTATGCAAAATATAACGTAGTGAATTAAAGCAATATTAGAATTTTAATTTTAACGTAGCCACTAGACATCTGAACATATGTAAACTATCGTGTACCTCCAACAACTAGTTTTGGAGCTGTAGTACTTATAGACAAACAGACCGACATACAGATAAAGCCCTAACTCGTCAACGGAGAGCTGTAAACCCTGGTTCAAGAAATTTGAAATTTGGCAGGAAGGCTTCTTTAGTTGCGTAAAGAGGTACTAAGGTATTTTAAAAGATTCTCTTAAGGCCTATGAAATATCACCTTAGTTTTTGCTTGTGGAGATTCCCCATATAAATGCCTAAAACACGTAATTAAGGATTTTGCTCGCATCAAACTCTAATGGTGCAAATCTAGTTTCAAGGGTGCATTCCTTCCTATATCCTGTGTTTGTTAAGTTGCAACGTTCTTTTTTGGCATATAGATGTCGTTTTAAAGTCGTTAGAAAGTGTTCTAACGCCTTAGCGTGGAAGACTGGCGACGTCTAAGGAAGAGAAGAGTGGAGTATTCCTGGCGTTTTCAGTAAGCAGGGCCTTCTATACAAGTTAGAAGCTTAAAATATAGTAGTTGAAATTCAAAATACAGTGTAACCAAAGGATTGTGCGTCTAAACCCCAAAATACTCGAAGCGTCCGGGAACCACGACATTTGGTAGAATGCAGTGGATGGAACGAAAAGTATTCAACGGCCACAAGGCTGTATTGCTGTAGCATCCCCAAAATTTCATCTACAATCACGATTTTTTCACACGGTATATAGCACGGCTTAAAAATGGGTCCGTGCTCTGTAGCGTCCACAAAGATTTGACACTACCAGAAAATCTCGATAACCCCGTGCAACAAAGGCAAATTTCTCTTTCATGCACTGCAAGAAATCAGCATAGCACCCGCTGTGTACTTTTGGGTTAGGATTCACGAAATCGACGGAAGATTTCCGACTTGTGAAACGGCGTTCAGCGAATTCGCATCCCAATAAAAGATCGAGCTCTACACACACTAAGGCATAAAAGTGCTCTTTTAGCGTGGTGCACTTAGAAGGAAAATCGAGCAGCGAAATTGTACACACATCTCATCCAACCAAATTTTTATCGGCAACGAAGAATTTTTCACCGCCATCTAGCGGCTGTCAACTGTATCTAACGGACCTACTGTTGCCTACCCACTACGAGTTCAGGGGCTCATAAGAGCGAAGTAATTGAATTCTGCACTAAAACGGTTTCGTTATAATAGCTATTTAAGTAACAAGGAATATAAGCACCTATTAACATTTGAGGTAGGCAAGTACAAGCCAAGGCAAAGCCGCGGCTTGTTGCCTTTCGTTGTCAAGGAAAAGCAGCAAACAAATATAATCGCAGAATTACACGTTTTGTTACTATAAGACTGTATCACTGACTTACATGATCGACAGCGGGAAAAAATCGTTAAATAGGTATCCAACAAGGTGCATAGTTAAACATACATAATCGTTTTCCTCTTTTACCTTTCGTCATAGAGGATGATTCTTACTGGACGAAAGTACAGTGGTAAGTATAATTTAACTAAAAAAAGCTCTACTAGTTAGACATTTTTCTGAAAGCATACAAAGAAATATGTGCCTGAACGAGTATCGTAGCATACATCCTATCTCCCGTTCAGTAAAAATAGCACATTTTAGGTTCAATCCTCCGTGTTATTTTTAGACACAACATTTGAAACGTTGATCAAGAATGACGGGCTGTTTAAAAATGCTCCCTGCTGTGACCTAAGTAAGTACTTCTATTATTAATACAATATTTCTAGTTAATTAAATAATGGTTTTATAACAGTTTGCAAAATTTTAAGTACTACGGGAGTTGGGAGCCAATTCTATTTTAAAAGATGCCCCTTGCAATTCTAACCTCTACGAACGACGCCGACAAACATGAGTTAGATATCACTTCGCTTGTGTTTTATAACAATAAATTGTATAGTGGAGCTGATGATGGGAAGATTAAGGTCAGATGCCCGTTGTTCCTTGAATATATTTATAATAATTTTGTACTAGGTATGGGACGAAGAGTTAAACTTGCTAGGCCAATGCCAAGCTCACCCGTGTTCTGTTTTTTCGCTGGCTATTGGATTTAATACGTTGTATTCATGCTCCAATGATGGTTCCGTAAGGGCATGGTTTTTAGAAAACTTGAAAAGAAAATTTACAGTATTTCAGGTAGAAAACGAGATGTATAAGCTCTGCTGCAACAGCGGGAAATTGTATGTAGGCGATGATCTTGGATATGTAAGATTATCTTCAAAATATATATTTTTAATTATGTGTACATCTAACAGCATTACAACTAACTCCCAATAACGAAAAATAGCATTGCTGTAATTAATAATAACATTTTGTGGTTTCAGTGAAATTGTGATAACCTCTGTATTAACCGCCGTGAAAGCTTTAACGAATTTGTTAACGTTTAATCAATTATTCTATTGATGTAGTTACTGAGCATTAGTTTCATCTGTATACTGTTGGATTCTAACAGATGGAGAAAGTTATAAAAAGAAATATTCATATGGTGTATAATAGCTATTTATGCAACAAGTGCTAAAAGTTGACGTTTATGCACGAGACATGAAAATTATGAAACGAAGCCGAAGGCTGAGTTTTATAACATGCACGCGTTGCTAGAATAACTTTACAACTTCACTTCCAGTTCGAAATTGTAGTTTTATAACCTCACTTCACTTTTAGCACATGGGCTAAAAGTAAACAGCTGATTTCTTTAACCACGGTAAACTATAAAACGTCACATTTAGTGAAACAAGCTAGCGCTAAAAGGCCTACTTTTAGTGGTGGTCGCAGATAAATGTAATTTTGTACATTTTTGATAAACAACCATTTTATATCTTCTTAAAATAAATGACGCGTATTTCAGATTGTCTAATTTAAAATAAAATGTTAAATTTTGAAACAAAAAAGTATACAGCCAAGAGGTAACGCATTTGAGCTTGTAATCGGCAGCTTTTTTCATTTTCGGCGGCTATACTCGATGTTCGTGCAAGGGCATTATTTCCTTAAAATCAATGGGTTAGACTAGCGATCTACCCATTCTCGACCAAAGAGGGCCCATAGAAATAGATTTTCTGTAATTGGTAACAAACTGTAAACCTATAGTAAGAGGAAGAAGAATTAGAAAGTGTTGTCCTAGTAAAGGAGTGAGAATAAAGCAAATATGTATGTATATACAGTGTGTCCAGCATAGAATCAGTAATAGAAAAATTATTGGGCCATCAGCTATTGCTTTGTAGGTATCAAGGTACGTTGGTCAGAAATGACAAACGTTAAATTAATTTCTAATTGTTTTCATGTTTGGCCAATCGGGTACCTCGATGCGTACACAGCAATAGTTGGTCCATTCATAATTTCCCAATGGTAATTTCCCTATGTCTGATACTCTGCGAGACACACTGTATATTAACGCTTAATAGTAATGATAAACATAGCGTGTGTTCCAAACAAAAAAAAACTCATTTAGGGTAGGTCTTGGAAAGAAAGATAGTCATGTCTTAACATCAGTCACTGTGACAGGTAAAAGTTTACGCTACATTAAGTTTAATTATATCAAGCAAAAAAGGAAAATAACATGGCATTTACACAACAACAACGAGGGTAATAATCATAATAGTCTATACAAATTGTGTTTGGTCAGCTTTTTCAGTATATAAACAAACAAAGTTGATGAAACATCGAGTTTTATTGATACAAATTATGTCGTGTGCTAAAAAAAACTCGTTAGCAGCATGCCATGATCACATTGAAGTTTGCCGTAACGTGATACCCATTGAAGCAAATGAACTACCATAAGTCAGAGAGAACGAAATTACATCTTGACCTTGAACTAGTTTCCTAAAAATATAGAAAACACTTAACAAAAACAATTTTTATTGACTGTTATGATTATTACAAGCAAACGGCGCGCTACGCGCACGTGAAATAGGATACGCGAAAGGTCACGCCCCGAGCCGAGCGCTCAGATAAGAAAAACAAAACCTAAACAAATATAAACATCTGTGAAGCCGGAACGTGAGATGTGCCACGGACTCACGGACACACGGACACACATTAAGGAAAATTATATTATAGATACTCGTTGTTGTTGTGTACATGCTATCTTATTTTCCTTTTTGCTTGATATAATTAAACTTAATGCATTGTAACTTGTAACTGTCACAGTGGCAGATGTTTCATAAACAAAATGCAATCTGACATTCACTTACAGACTTAAGTTAAGATATGATTTTTTATCTTTCTTTCTAAACCTACCCTAAATGAGTTTTTCTTTAACACGCGATACTAATTCTTATGTATATGAATAGAAAAGATGTGACATATGTAAAAATGAATCATTCAAGATTTATTTAAATTTGATGCATTCACATAACTAAAAACCCAAGCTCTAGTTTTGTTTCTGATGCTGTTAGTTTAAGAGCTGCTTTACATGCTGTTCTACATACACTTTGACATACACAAGAATATTCATATACCTACTATGTACTACAATGTATGCAGTTTCTCCTAGCTAACCGTTTCTTTTTCAGAATGATTTACGGCTTTCTAGAAACATTGCTTTATAAAAGCTTTTAATCATAGAGACATATGGCGACTAATCAATCTTAACCTAGTGTGTGTGTGTGTGTGATTGTGTGCCAGAGAGAGAGGGAGAGAGAGAGAGAGAGAGAGAGAGTGTGACGTTGGGCATTTACTATGATAAAAGCTACATCAAACAAATGTAGTTATAGATATTAATTGTAGAATTTCATATAATTTATTTCAAATGCAGGAAAATCTTAAACTCATATTGACAGAGTAAAACTTCAGATGCCATGAATAGTTGCAAAGGAGAATAAGTAGTTGTCACGTTTATGTAGATTGGAAGACAACGCTACTTCTCCCACATTTTTGTTTTTTATTTTAAAACACGTTTGATATAATATCCCAATATCATAAAAAGCCAAGACTATTCGATGTTTCGAAGAAAGATAAAATAGTAATTTACGATACAAGTGCGTAGAGCTACTTTTTAGGCACGAGTGGGGTAGCTTTAAAACGCGAGTGAGCGAGCGTTTTAAGCCCCACGAGTGACTAAAGATGCTTTACGCATGCGTATCGTACAATATTTTATCTACGATAGAGTCTAGAAAACACGGTAAATATAAAAAAAATTAAATGTAAATTAGGAGTACCAGCAACCGGTCGTAATTTTAAAACACGTTGCTACTGACGACGTGAACTAATGAAAACATGTTATTAAACGGTCGTTTTACAAACTTACAACTGCCAACTAAAAGGCAATTTTACACACTGTCGTAGATAAAGTATATTAGAGAGCGATAAAATAAGATTTTGTGCATTATCTATTCTATTAGGCTAGTAAATGTAGCAAGTACGAACCGTTTTATAATTATCTTGCCTTTGTGTTTGAAAGCCTTTATTTCTTTGCTTATAGAGAAACTGCGACTGTTTCTCTCAAAATAATTTTATTTCATTTTATAGCATACGTTGGGTACATGGATAAAAAAGCCAAAAAGCGGCACTTTTTGATTGGAACGTACCACTTTCTGTGGTCATAGGTGATGCCAAAAGATAACTTTCCAGATAGGGAACCACTTGATAATCCGCGTAGAATACAAAAATGGCGGCCATTAAAGATGGCCGCCATTAACCGCGTATTGGCGCACAAAATTTTTTTGTATCTCAGCTCCTAATGGTCTGATTTCGATTATCTTTTTTTTTGTTTGAAACCTCTTGTGAAGAGAAAACTTCTTTGTCCCTGTACATTTATCTCTACACCTTAAGAGTTCTGCATAATTTTCAAAAACCTGAACATTTTACTTTTCTCACGAATTTCATTGATAAGTAACTTTTTAATTGTGCTCAATATGCCTTTTTTAACCCACAAAAAAGAGTTTATGTATATGGGGTTCCGTATATGCCAAGAAAAACTTGCTTTCATAAACAACATTGATTTTAATTATTTGGAAAACATTTATTACATTAAGGCAACAATCTTCTACAAACAAAAACGACTAAATACTTCTATACAGCTCTTATGACTCTAGATCACGCAATCATCTTCTTCATCTTCCAATTCATACCTGGAATAAAATAATTATTATATATTATTATTATATTAGAGAATTGGATCAACAAACCAATATTATGATCTTGAAATTGTAAAACGAATTTAAAAATAATCAATTAAACGTATACATTTTATTGTATTTACTGCTGCATTGTCGACCCCCAGTGTAGTTCATGCAAAGTAGCGTGCATGGAATCTTTTCCTTTGAACAGGAGCATCGTGCACGACATCCGGAGCAACTACACTTAACCAATTCTCTGCAGGCTGCCATAATAGAGGGAAGAGAAGACCAAACAGGCGTCCACTCCCCAGCAACCATGGTCCATCCCCATCCTTCTGGCCCTGGAATGTTATCTATCAATGAGCACGCACGACCCATAACTTGTCATGCCTGGTATGCTGAACGAAGACATCGCTGCCTTAGCGTATCTTGTGTTGTGGGCAGACTTTCTAGAGTGCGACTTTTTAAAGTAAAGAGAATCTTTCTAACATGATTGACTGAGAAGTCTTTGTAGTAAAGCAAAACGGTGTACTTCTCCAGAACTTGAAAAGTCTCGTAGGAAATAGACTGTTGTGGTAGAGAGATTGCTTGGAAGGCTTCAACAGCTTCAGGAAATGATTTCCACACTTTCCAGGCAGTCTGTTTCCCTTTCATTGCAAATGATGACGTTACATCTGATCCAGTGAATGCATGGAATCATCTCAATGCAACAGCTTTATGTTTACCCATACTTTAAAACAGGGCATCAATGCTCATGTATCTCTGACCCTTCCCAGCACCAAAGTCAACCCACATCTCCTAAATTTTCGCAGTATTCAGAATGCGAAAGAAAGAAATTGCCAAAACAACTACATCAGTATCTTCTGTGCAAATAATTATTTTTCTTGCTCCATATTCAACACTGTCGTTAGTGTGGCAAAAAATCTTGCCGTCTGCTTCTTCCTGTGAATGCATGGAATCCTCTCAATGCAACAGCTTTATGTTTACCCAAACTTTTAAACAGGGCATCAATGCTCATGTATCTCTGACCCTTCCCAGCACCAAAATCAACCCACATCTCCTAAATTTTCGCAGTATTCAGAATGCGAAAGAAAGAAATTTCCAAAACAACTACATCAGTATTTTCTGTGCAAATAATTATTTTTCT
Organism: Agriotes lineatus; assembly: GCA_940337035.1. Taxonomy (NCBI): domain Eukaryota; kingdom Metazoa; phylum Arthropoda; class Insecta; order Coleoptera; family Elateridae; genus Agriotes; species Agriotes lineatus. The sequence goes on along the minus strand of OW679194.1, from coordinate 234,922,978 downwards.
TGCTCTATATTCAACACTGTCTTTAGTGTGGCAAGAAATCTTGCCGTCTGCTTCTTCCTGTTGCATGCATTGTACTCCATCAATTGAAGTTTTATCCGGCCGAGGTGCCCTCAATCTTAGTACTGATGTGAGCCCATTCAGTCTTCAAAAATGCATGTTTACTAAGTAGCTTGAAGAGTTATGTCTTATTCTGATCGCAGCAGAGGAAGTCATTCCAATTTTTTGTTAGCGTACTTCCTTGTGCTACTTGGCGACGAAGACCAACGCCTCTCTTATCTCTCCCACGTTTCTTCAGACAAGTTTTTGAATAAGTATCCCAAGAAATATGTATTCTGTCTGCATAGAATATCTCAGGATCATTCAAAAATCTGTTTTTGAATTCCGTATCACGGTATCTAGTCCGGGATGTTTTGGGTGGAAGAGCATGCGCTAGTGCTGCTTCATCGTAAATTATTGTGTCGGAGAATCTTTCGAATTGTGGTGGACCAACGGCTTCTTGCAGGAGACCCACCATTTGAGGAAAGCGAAGGTGGGGCACTGGTATTTTCATATCCAAAAAACTTGTCCAAATTCAAGTTTCTGTTTTGACTTACAATGGAAGCCCTAGAGAAAAGTTCAACATCATTTCTCAAGTCAGAAATTGTTGGGGAGGAAACCTTTTATCGAGCAAAGCCAAAGAACTTAATCCGAGTTTGTATCAAAGGAGCAAATACACTCAGTTTTGCTTCTTTACTCAAACGGTTTTCTACATAGTTGTTGTACAGTTGTAAGGCGTTTTCTTCAGCACCAACCAAAGCTTTTGCCCGCTCTTGATCCATTATTATATTTGTGTCCCAAACCACAAGATCACATGAGTTTTTCTCAAAACGGTTTCCGAACCGAAGAAAGCTTATTCTTCAATCTTTTTTTTTTTTTTGGTCCTGACACTTGCTCTGGTAAGCAGCGTACTGTTCATGGTGAACAGACCTGTCAGCACTGTTAGTTTTGCTTGTTGGCTCAAACTCGTTGACAATGCTAACTAATTGTGGCCCAAACAGCATCCATCTTCTGAACATGACTAGATCTTGCAATAGAGACCTACAGCACCACCATTTCCTTTCATGAGGACGTTGTTTTGCTGGTGAGCTTGATCCACCGCGAGTGCAGAAAAAGGATTGTTGATTTTCTGGATAACAAATTGACCTTTGCAAAAGTATTCGTGTACACAGGTTGCTGTGTTTTTTTAGTCCTTCTAAGTCTTCTATATGGATTGGGGTATAATGGAGATGGTCCATCAGGAAACACCAAGGTGCTGAGGAGCGTGTATGTGTACAGTTCGTAGTTACCATCCCTAATCGACCGAATGAAATTCAGGAGAAGTATCTCTAAGTTTAACACTACAAGCCAGAATCTAAAAGTTGGGCAGTTTGAACGTTTTTCCTCAATCCATTCTTCAAATGATATCTCTGGATTTCCTTGCGTAAATGCTTCTTTGAGCAGACTGTATAAAACTGCAGTAGTCTTCTGATGAATTCTTTTTGCTTTTGGTAACTTTAAGACACGCTTCCGCTCCTGCCTCTGTCTTGATTCCAGAGTTTGCCACCAAACTAGTCCAGCCACTACCTTTGAGAATCTGGCCAAGCACTTTCAAAGAGGCCTGTTCAGTATGAAAAGCTCCAAAAATTGCTAAAAACTTGGATTCACCGTAAAAAGCAGGCCAGTTCCACTGGAATTATTTAGTCAAAGCAAATGGAGACTGGTCCACACATATGACAGGAGTTTGTTCTGGATTTAAAAATGTAGAATTTTTTTTTATTGTTCCATTCCATACTTCACCATTGACGGTGAAGAAGAACTTCCATTGTATAGGGGTAAAAGAGAACTACGCGTTAATTTAAATGATGAAGAGACTTTTCTTAAAGCTTGGATCGCTGCCCAGGAAAGATCTACATACTCATTCTGAAATTGGCTCCCTCGAGGGCAGTGTTACAGGTTTGACATCAAGCTATGTCATTTTTCTGTTACTTTAATCAACATACAAGAAATACTTGTGACAATTTTACTAAGCTCACCAAATGTATAAAAATAAAAAAGTTTCCTTTTCACAAGTGCTTCCAAACAAAAAAAGGAAATCGAAATCGGACCTTTAGGAGCTGAGATACAAAAAAATTAGTGCGCCAATACTGCGGCTAATGGCGGTAATCTTTAATGGCCGCCATTTTAGTATTCTACACGGATTTCCAAGTGGTTCCCTACCTGGAAAGTTATCTTTTGGCATCAACTATGACCACAGAAAGTAGAACATTCCAATCAAAAAGTGCAGCATTTCTTTGGTGTAACCTACGTACTATAACAATTTCTGGGGTATGTAAAATTCAGATTCTATTTTGTTTATAAATTTACTTACCTTGAATGCCAAATTATTGGCTTCTTTATAGCTAAAGTGTACACAACTGTTTTGTGGAGAAAAACTACTGCAGTCGTTTAAAACTTTTTACTTTTTAGAAACAGGAAAATCAGCGTTGCCTTCAAATTACCTAAATAAACCGCATCTATGTACAGTCGGGGAATCAATATAGTTTACACCTTAGGTTTTCAGTATAGGTTTTGCAATAAATTTAGTTTGATACGTTAAGTGTAAAAAAATTTAAAAGTACTTAAGTTCACTTAAGGTGCCTCGAAATGATTTAAACAACGAGGAAAAACTTCTTCTACTTCTACTTCTTTTGTTTTCGTATTTTATCTCCTCTACCCGTTTTGCTATTCTATTTTCTCGCATTTGATTTTTAGCCATGTACGAAACTATTAGTATTTTATTTAGCTTCTTTCTGATGTACTCGTGTTTGATCCTGTTCCTTGTTGTAACTCCTTCAATTATTCTCAGAACGTGCATTACACAGGCTTGTAGTAAATCAGCTAGTACCTAAGGCTTTGCTCTATTTTTGTTTTTCAATTGTATGTTCTCTGTGTAAATTGTACCCTTTCTCCTGTAAGTACCTCTACAAAATGGGAACCTACTCCTTGTGGGTTACGTTAGCTACAGTAAGTTTATTGTTTTCGTTATTTTTCAGAAATCTCATAGTTTTCCGGGCTTCTGAATATTTAGCTTCATCTATTATTTGCTCTACGTATTCACTTCGTTTCTCCCAGTATGTATTCTTACTGTTGGCAATCTCTTGCTTTACTTCTTTATTAACTTCTCGTACTTGTGTTTTATATTGATCTCGTTATTCTAAAGCAATTGTAGAAATAAATGCTTTTTCTTGTTTATCTTTGTCTCTAAATCCGTGTTCTTTTATAGTGGGCTGTTTTTTTTTATCATATAGTCAATTACAGACTTGAATCCTTGGGAGTGTTGATGCCATGTGTACTTGTGTACGTCTTTATGCTGAAAGAAGCTGTTCGTTGTTTTAGTTCATGTACTGTACATATGCCCATTAGATTTCCCCCATTGCTGTTAATAACATTTACATGGGTCCATAACTTTGATATTATTCTGTCTGCCTACCCTTGCATTTAGATTTATTTCCATATTACCTGCATTCTCCTGTATACTATAGAGGACTTTCTTCATGCCACTAAATCAGAAATAAATGTCCATCCGGTTTAATTTCTTTTCACTTAGTTGTCTCGCATTGTATACCTATAAGATCTTGCGTTCTCACACCATATCTAAACCATTAGTTTGCATTGACTGTGTCTACCACTACTTTCCGCATTTTTTTGTAAAATTCTTTCATGACTCTTAGTTGTCTTTTTTTATATACTTAATGATGCAATAATTGTAGCAGTGGGGCACTTTTATGAGATTATCTCACTAGATGTGGTGTCTTTTTTTACCAATATCCCTGTAGATTTAGTTATACAGGTTGTTGAAACCAATTGTAACTTAATAGAACCACTAACTAGTATACCCAAATCACAGTTTATTAACCTTCTTAAATTCATCTTTGATTCAACATATTTTTCCTTCAATAATATTTTTTATAAACAAATTTTTGGATCCCCAATGGGCTCAACTTTTTCCCCCATTTTGGCCGAAATCATAGTCAATACAATCATAAAGGAAAGTATCCACAAGCTGACTTTTCAATTTCCGTTTCTTTACCAGTATGTTGATGATCTAGTTTGTGCAGTACCGGTCGACGACGTTGACAATGTGCTCAGTGTTTTCAATGGTTTCAACCCTCACATCCAATTTACAGTGGAAAGAGAAAAGGATAGGTCGGTCCCCTTTCTGGACACTCTGGTTATCAGAACGATTTCCAACACCATTAAACTGGATTGGTACGTTAAACTAACCAGTTCTGGCGTTATCTGAATTTCCATTCTATACACAACATTCGACATAAGTTGAATGTAGTGAAAGGGCTCAAGCACAGAATCTTAACGATCTCGCATCCGGATTTTCACGCAATTAACCTCAATAAATTAATCAATACTCTTAAATTAAATAATTATCCTATTTCTTTATTAAATTCTATCTTATACTCCACCCCCAAGGGCAGGATCATTCCACCAGAAAATTCTGATAATAATATAAATGATAAACCTCCACTTTTACAAAAGTCTCATCTACGTCCAAGGACTTTCTCATATAATTAAACAGGTTTTTCGTAAGTTCGATCATATTATCATTGCGGATAAGCACATACATATCATAAAAGATTGTTTCTCCAAATTAAAGGATAAAACTCCAGCTATCCTAACCCCTAATGTCGTCTATCAGATAAACTATAGTGGTTGTCCTTCTACGTATATTGGTCAAACTTCTCACAGGTTGAAATCAAGAATTACTCAGCATAAAAGCGACTCTCGTCTTAAACCCAAAGCCTGCGCCCTTGCTGGACATGTCAGCAGCACTGGTCATTGTATGGATTTTGAAAATACAAAAATCATTACCACTGAACCAAATTCTAGTCACCTCACTTTCATCGAAATGTGCCACATTTTTGGTACCAATAATACCTTAAATTCAAATACTGACATTGACCATCTCAGCGTCTCCTATCACCTTTTGTTTGCCATGTCCAACAATGATTTCTCCTTAGAATTTCTTCAACCGAGGCAGCCCAATGGGTAGATACTTTTATCTTATCATAATTTCTTTTTACTCCCTCAATTCTATTACTACTTCTTTAATAATAAATTTCTTAATAAACTCAATACGGTTCCACAATAAATTTAATTATATTTAGATCTATTCAGGGTCACTTATTAGATTGCATCGCACAAGCTAATTGGTCATTTCCGTTTTGAACGTCCCTCGTATTATTTGGACGCCTTGCGCTTTCGCGGATGCGCGGTTCTAACAACTTTCAGACACCTGTCGCTGCCTGCTTAGAAATAATTTTCAATACCACGATTTTTATCTAATTGACTGCCATTTTGGCCAAAAAGCTAATAAAATTATTGTAAATCAAATTTTAAATGTGTCAGTGAACTTTTAATTTGTAACCTGCTAGATACAGGATTAAGTGTAGTTATGTTATGTGCAGCCGAGCTCTGTAATTTTGGTGGCCTACTGCCTTTTCCAATGATTTTGTTCAAATTTGAATATCGTCACGTCCTTAAAAAACATGTGTTTTGGTTCCACAAGTTGTTAGGTAAGATCTTCACTCAAAATAACTTTTATGACAACGTTGCTTATTTGTAAATTTTTGTTCTTAGCCTTGAAAAAGTATTACAATAAATACGAAACGTCGGCGATTACATACAAGTGGTTTTATTTCAATCTAACCATTAAAGCTTGGTACCTGTGCGTAGTACTGAGATTGGAGTTATACCAACCCCTATCCCAGTCAAAGAAAAATATTTTACTGTGTATGTAACCACACAAGCTGTGAGAGGGACTATCTTTATATATCTTTACGTTACTACGCACAGGTACCAAGCTTTAATGGTTAGATTGAAATAAAACCACTTGTATGTATCGCCTGACGTTTCGTATATTTATTTTTATACTTTCTCAAAGGCTAACAACTTGTGCAACCAAAACACATGTTTTTTAAGGACATGTGACGATATTCAAATTTGAACAAATTCATAAAAAAGGGCAGTAGGCCACCAAAGTTACAGAGCTGGGCTGCACATGACATAACTACACTTAGTCCTGCATCTAGCAGGTTACACATATATATATATATATATATATATATATATATATATATATATACTATAAAGATAGTCCTTCTCACAGCTTGTGTGGTTACATACACAGTAAAATGTTTGACTGGGATAGGGTTTGGAAAAACTCCAATCTCAGTGCTACGCACAGGTACCAAGCTTTAATGGTTAGATTGAATTAAAACCACTTGTATGTTTCGCCTGACGTTTCGTTTTTATTCAAAACTTTATCAAAAGCTATGGACAAAAATTTACAATAAGTAACGTTGTTATAAAAGTTATTGAAAGTGACAGTCTTACCTAACACCTTGTGGACCAAAACACATGTTTTATTAAAAGCATGTGTAGATATTCAAATTTGAACAAATTCATAAACAGGGGCAGTAGGCCACCAAGATTACAGACCTGGGCTGCACATGATATAAATACACTTAGTCATACATCTAGTCAATTACACATTAAAAATTACTAGCACATTTAAAATTTGATTTACAATAATTTTATTAGCTATTTGGCCAACATGGCCGTCAAATTTGGATAAATTCGTGGTATTATTTCTAATCAAACAGCGACAGGTGTCAGAACAAATTGTTAGAACCGCGCATGCGCGGAGCGCAAAGCGTCCAAATATTACGAGGGACGTTCAAAATGGAATTGACCAATTAGCTTGTACAACGCAATCTAACATAAGACTAGTCAAAAAACGACGACAAGGGCTATGTCTGAAGGTTCTAAAAGGTGAAAACTACAAAAAGAGTCCTAATTGAGCACCCAAAGTTGTAATTCCACCACGGGAAAAAAGACAAATGAGAAAAATGGAGGAGAAAAGACCCTAATTAGATCTAAATATAACTAAATTTATTGTGGGACCGTATTGAGTTTATTAAAAAATTTTTTATTATTAAAGAATTAGTAATAGAAATGGGGTAGTAAAAAGAAAATATTATAAGATAAAAGTAACTACCCATTGGGCTTTCTCGGTTGGAGAAAATCTAAGGAGAAATCATTGTTGGACATGGCTAACAAAAGGTGGTATGAGACACTAAGATGATCAATGTCAGTATTTGAATTTAAGGTATTATTTGTACCAAAAATGTGGCACATTTCGATGAAAGTGCGGTGACTAGAATTTGGTTCAATAGTAATAATTTTTGTATTTTCAAAATCCATACAATGACCAGTGCTGTTGACATGTCCAGCAAGAGCGCAGGCTTTGGGTTTAAGACGAGAGTCGCTTTTATGCTGAATAATTCTTGATTTCAACCTCTGAGAAGTTTGACCAATATACGTAGAAGGACAACCACTACAGTTTATCTGATAGACGGCATTAGGGGTTAGGAGAGCTGGAGTTTTATCCTTTAATTTTGAGAAACAATCTTTTATGATATGATGGTGTTTGTCCGCGATGATAATATGATCGAACTTACGAAAAACCTGTTTAATTATATGAGAAAGTCCTTGGACGTAAATAAGACTTTTGTAAAGTGGAGGTTTATCATTTATATTATTATCAGAATTTTCTGGTGGAATGATCCTGCCCTTGGGGGTGGAGTATAAGATAGAATTTAATAAAGAAATAGGATAATTATTTAATTTGAGAGTATTAACTAATTTATTGAGATTAACTGCGTGAAAATCCGGATGCGAGATCGTTAAGATTCTGTGCTTGAGCCCTTTCACTACATTCAACTTATGTCGAATGTTGTGTATAGAATGGAAATTCAGATAACGGCCAGAACTGGTTGGTTTAACATACCAATCCAGTTTAATAGTGTTGGAATCCGTTCTGATGACCAGGGTGTCCAGAAAGGGGACAGACCTATCCTTTTCTCTTTCCACTGTGAATTGGATGTGAGGGTTGAAACCATTGAAAACACTCAGCACATTGGCAACGTCGTCGACCGGTACTGCACAAACCAGATCATCAACATACTGGTAAAGAAACGGAAATTGAAAAGCCAGCTTGGGGATGCTTTCCTTTATGATGGTATTGACTATGATTTCGGCCAAAATGGGGGAAAGAGTTGAGCCCATTGGGGATCCAAAGATTTGTTTATAAAAATTATTATTGAAGGAAAAATATGTTGAGTCAAAGATGAATTTGAGAAGGTTAATAAACTGTGATTTGGGTATACTAGTTAGTGGTTCTATTAAGTTCCAATTGGTTTCAACAACCTGTATAACCAAATCTACAGGGATATTGGTAAAAAGAGAGACCACATCTAGTGAAATAATCTCATAATCAGGTGGTAATTGAAAATTATTAATTTTTTCGCTGAAGGCGAAACTATCTTTGATACGAAAACTATTATATTCATTAAAGGCTTGCCCTAAGATCTCTGCCAGATATTTAGACAGTTTTCTATCTGGAGATTGTGTTGAGGACACAATGGGTCGACAAGGTGTGTCGGGTTTGTGTATTTTGGGTAAACCATACAATTTAGGAGAAACCGAATTATGACAAATTAAGCGTTTATATGTGGGGTTATCTATGTAATTATTATTATGCAAATCTCTGATTAACTTATTATTCCTAGTCTCAATAGACGTTGTGGGATCCTTTTTTAAGGGTTGATAAACCTGGTTATCTTGCAAAAGGGTCTGCATTTTGGAGATGTAATCATCACGCTCTAAGGCTACAGTGACATTGCCCTTGTCCGATGGTAAAATTACAACATTTGGATTATTTTTAAGAAAGATGTTGCATTTCTTTTCAATAGAAGATAAAGGATTATTTGTATTTTTATGATTTTTAAGGAAATCTGTAATGTGGAAAGCTACTAAGGAACGATAATTATTCCTTTCCTTATTATCCAAACTATTAATAATGTCTTCAATTTGAGCAAGATATTTATATAAGGTTGATTTATTATTCAAGCTAACAGGTAACCCAAATTTTGGTCCAAGTGCAAGGAAACGTTGTATACAATCAGGGATGACAACATTAGATATATTTTTAAACCACTTATCGGGTGTTACAATAGAATTACTTTGTGTTAAAGGCAGCCTCAAATTATTGAGTTTATTAATATTATTAGATTTGATTTTATTATAATGAAATTGGTAAAATTTGATCTGTCTTATATTAAAGGCATTGAAAATCTCTCGAGGTAGTAAACGTTTACAATTCTCTTTGGATATATGTAAAATTTTATGTAAATATCTAATGGTATCATTTATATCATTTAATTCTATTTTTAAAATATTGTGCAGTACATATATCCAAAGAGAATTGTAAACGTTTACTACCTCGAGAGATTTTCAATGCCTTTAATATAAGACAGATCAAATTTTACCAATTTCATTATAATAAAATCAAATCTAATAATATTAATAAACTCAATAATTTGAGGCTGCCTTTAACACAAAGTAATTCTATTGTAACACCCGATAAGTGGTTTAAAAATATATCTAATGTTGTCATCCCTGATTGTATACAACGTTTCCTTGCACTTGGACCAAAATTTGGGTTACCTGTTAGCTTGAATAATAAATCAACCTTATATAAATATCTTGCTCAAATTGAAGACATTATTAATAGTTTGGATAATAAGGAAAGGAATAATTATCGTTCCTTAGTAGCTTTCCACATTACAGATTTCCTTAAAAATCATAAAAATACAAATAATCCTTTATCTTCTATTGAAAAGAAATGCAACATCTTTCTTAAAAATAATCCAAATGTTGTAATTTTACCATCGGACAAGGGCAATGTCACTGTAGCCTTAGAGCGTGATGATTACATCTCCAAAATGCAGACCCTTTTGCAAGATAACCAGGTTTATCAACCCTTAAAAAAGGATCCCACAACGTCTATTGAGACTAGGAATAATAAGTTAATCAGAGATTTGCATAATAATAATTACATAGATAACCCCACATATAAACGCTTAATTTGTCATAATTCGGTTTCTCCTAAATTGTATGGTTTACCCAAAATACACAAACCCGACACACCTTGTCGACCCATTGTGTCCTCAACACAATCTCCAGATAGAAAACTGTCTAAATATCTGGCAGAGATCTTAGGGCAAGCCTTTAATGAATATAATAGTTTTCGTATCAAAGATAGTTTCGCCTTCAGCGAAAAAATTAATAATTTTCAATTACCACCTGATTATGAGATTATTTCACTAGATGTGGTCTCTCTTTTTACCAATATCCCTGTAGATTTGGTTATACAGGTTGTTGAAACCAATTGGAACTTAATAGAACCACTAACTAGTATACCCAAATCACAGTTTATTAACCTTCTCAAATTCATCTTTGACTCAACATATTTTTCCTTCAATAATAATTTTTATAAACAAATCTTTGGATCCCCAATGGGCTCAACTCTTTCCCCCATTTTGGCCGAAATCATAGTCAATACCATCATAAAGGAAAGCATCCCCAAGCTGGCTTTTCAATTTCCGTTTCTTTACCAGTATGTTGATGATCTGGTTTGTGCAGTACCGGTCGACGACGTTGCCAATGTGCTGAGTGTTTTCAATGGTTTCAACCCTCACATCCAATTCACAGTGGAAAGAGAAAAGGATAGGTCTGTCCCCTTTCTGGACACCCTGGTCATCAGAACGGATTCCAACACTATTAAACTGGATTGGTATGTTAAACCAACCAGTTCTGGCCGTTATCTGAATTTCCATTCTATACACAACATTCGACATAAGTTGAATGTAGTGAAAGGGCTCAAGCACAGAATCTTAACGATCTCGCATCCGGATTTTCACGCAGTTAATCTCAATAAATTAGTTAATACTCTCAAATTAAATAATTATCCTATTTCTTTATTAAATTCTATCTTATACTCCACCCCCAAGGGCAGGATCATTCCACCAGAAAATTCTGATAATAATATAAATGATAAACCTCCACTTTACAAAAGTCTTATTTACGTCCAAGGACTTTCTCATATAATTAAACAGGTTTTTCGTAAGTTCGATCATATTATCATCGCGGACAAACACCATCATATCATAAAAGATTGTTTCTCAAAATTAAAGGATAAAACTCCAGCTCTCCTAACCCCTAATGCCGTCTATCAGATAAACTGTAGTGGTTGTCCTTCTACGTATATTGGTCAAACTTCTCAGAGGTTGAAATCAAGAATTATTCAGCATAAAAGCGACTCTCGTCTTAAACCCAAAGCCTGCGCTCTTGCTGGACATGTCAACAGCACTGGTCATTGTATGGATTTTGAAAATACAAAAATTATTACTATTGAACCAAATTCTAGTCACCGCACTTTCATCGAAATGTGCCACATTTTTGGTACAAATAATACCTTAAATTCAAATACTGACATTGATCATCTTAGTGTCTCATACCACCTTTTGTTAGCCATGTCCAACAATGATTTCTCCTTAGATTTTCTCCAACCGAGAAAGCCCAATGGGTAGTTACTTTTATCTTATAATATTTTCTTTTTACTACCCCATTTCTATTACTAATTCTTTAATAATAAAAAAATTTTTAATAAACTCAATACGGTCCCACAATAAATTTAGTTATATTTAGATCTAATTAGGGTCTTTTCTCCTCCATTTTTCTCATTTGTCTTTTTTCCCGTGGTGGAATTACAACTTTGGGTGCTCAATTAGGACTCTTTTTGTAGTTTTCACCTTTTAGAACCTTCAGACATAGCCCTTGTCGTCGTTTTTTGACTAGTCTTATGTTAGATTGCGTTGTACAAGCTAATTGGTCAATTCCATTTTGAACGTCCCTCGTAATATTTGGACGCTTTGCGCTCCGCGCATGCGCGGTTCTAACAATTTGTTCTGACACCTGTCGCTGTTTGATTAGAAATAATACCACGAATTTATCCAAATTTGACGGCCATGTTGGCCAAATAGCTAATAAAATTATTGTAAATCAAATTTTAAATGTGCTAGTAATTTTTAATGTGTAATTGACTAGATGTATGACTAAGTGTATTTATATCATGTGCAGCCCAGGTCTGTAATCTTGGTGGCCTACTGCCCCTGTTTATGAATTTGTTCAAATTTGAATATCTACACATGCTTTTAATAAAACATGTGTTTTGGTCCACAAGGTGTTAGGTAAGACTGTCACTTTCAATAACTTTTATAACAACGTTACTTATTGTAAATTTTTGTCCATAGCTTTTGATAAAGTTTTGAATAAAAACGAAACGTCAGGCGAAACATACAAGTGGTTTTAATTCAATCTAACCATTAAAGCTTGGTACCTGTGCGTAGCACTGAGATTGGAGTTTTTCCAAACCCTATCCCAGTCAAACATTTTACTGTATATATATATATATATATGCCCTCATATATACTGCTCTAGAAATGAATTGGACTACCCATAAAAATTGTATTTATATTTAAACATGAATAAATCATTGAAGCAGCACTTTATAAATTTCTAATAATTAGCTTCAATGCTAACGTCGTCCAAATTATTTTCAGAAATTTCATATCTCTAAAATAACAAAACCAAATTCAAGGTTTTGAAAATATAGAACGTAATTGTGTTTTTGGAATTTTACACGGTAAAAGAATTTACACAATATTTATTTAGGTAAGAATATTTGTTGAGAACGAAATCGTGGGGATTCTAGAAATAATGCACCCTATTGTGGAGTTGTTGGCAATCGGAAACCTCATCTACACTGCAAGGGATCTGTACGTACTTATAACTGAAGTTGATTCAGGTAAGAGTTTCTGGTTTTGTAACGCATAATTAAAATAAATTTCTGATCTTATAGCGGCAAAAAGAATGACTACTTTGAAAGCAATTCCGGGTCGAGCTCCAGTTTGTATAAGTAATGGGATGATATGGTTTACTAACCGAACTGGGAGAGACATTCTGGTGCATGAAAATTCAAAAGAATCAGAATTCAAACCTGTAGGGCAAATTAAGGTCAGCACAAATTAATATCATTTACTTTTATTGCATATATTTTACCTTCATCTAACTGTTTTAAAAATATAGTAGCTTGTATCGTATTATATTGTAATAAAACACATTTTTTGTTCTAGGATGCCCATGAACTGATTATAAATGCTTTATGTGAAAGTGTATCTAACGACGATAAAAGCATCTTTAGCGGAGGATGGGATAAGACGCTTAAAAAATGGAAATTGTCTAATGACTCCTCTATTCAGCTAATGGATAATTGCGCTGTTGAAGTGGTTATAACTGCTCTAACTTCTGGATCAAATGGTGATGTTTATGTTGGTGGAGATAACGGACGAATTTTTCGCGTCAATAGCAACTCTTAATGTACGATTTTTCTATGTATACGTTAGTTACGATTAGCTACTATATGAATGTGATATGTCCATATATTATTTAGAAATATTATATACCTTTTTATTTGAAAACGTACAATACATATTCTCAAGCTAAAATAGCAGGTAAATATTTTATTCAAGCATTACGAATAAAAATAATAGTTTATTGTCTAAATATTACGTATAAATATTAATAGTAATATTCATCAACGAGATGGCAACTCTTCCGCAAGCATACAAAATTTAAAATGTTTTGTTTGATAATATGGCATAATAGTTATTTATGTATTAAGGGCGTAATCAATAGATTATAGCACGAGGAAATGTTTAAAGCTCGACGCGAAGCGGAGAGCTTTAAATTTCCCGAGAGCTATAATCGTGATTAGGCACGTGGTACATACAACGTTTTATTTCATTTTAGTCTTCAAAATGGATAAAATTCAAGGATTCAGTATTTTGGCTACAGACTACTGCGTCGTCGTTGTGCTGGCGCTGTGCATTTCTGGTGTGCTATGGTTCCTATGCAGATTGTTGGTGTTGCTATACTACATTGTTGGTGTTTGTTATACTGCTTAGCAACTTTATAGGCCCTAGGGCTATAAAAGCCATTTTACGCCCTCTATCGACGGCCAATAAATAAGATTATGGTTCCAAAATGAAATAAAATAGATTAACGATACCAGCTTGATTATGAGCATCTTAACGAAACGAATTTGATTGCCAAAACAAGGTGGTGAGCCTAGTTTTTGGGGCAATCACACGAGTCTCGTTAAGTGCCATCAGCAAATCTGTATTGTTCAATATTTTATCTTCATCAATAAATTCTAGTTTAGTGTATTTTTTTATATAAAAAGAGTGCAGTAATGTTCATTACCGCACTCAGTGCAGTTAATTTGGTTAATAGCCTTTAACAGTATAACACCGAGGAAGATAAACATATTAACATATTTTAATTGAACATGACAACAATAAATAGAAAAAAATACAAATATAGACATAGAAAATAAAAAAAATAAACACTAATATATGTAGAAGTTTTTCATGGTACTCCTACATAGAGTCGCATGGTGGAATTTGTTTCAATATGAATATAAATCTTAGATATGAGTTATAGTACGAAGCAATAAAACACAGTAGTTTTATCCACGTACATTTATTAAAAAGACCTTATCAAGACACCTCAACTATTAGCGTGATGGATCACTTCCCTGTTTATGAGTTATGGTGTCTAAAATATGAGATTAGGTTCATAACAAAGTGCCGATTTGGTAGTTCTTACCTTATTGTTAAATCCGGGTGCGCGGTGTGCTATGTTTAAATTCGTAGCTATTTATTGTGTGAGTGTTGGAAAAATTGGATAAGGTATATCGAAATATCGGCTCTATATCTTATTTTCAGATATCTCAAACATATAATCACGGCAAAATATTTTTCAGATCATTACAAATGACAGTTCTATTCATCAAAGGTGTTTTAATACATATCTGATATAATTTATATATTAGCACAGTAATAAGTAATTATCGAGTATTAGTTTAACACATTAATTTTTGTAAGATGATAGCAGCAAATATTGTCATTCTGGTTAGAAAATATTAGTGATACATATAGGCAACCCACACTACAACTGGTCTTTCAAAAACATTTTATGTTATAACTAGCTGTTCGACTTCGTTCGCGCGAGGTTCGTTATTTGTGTATTAAATAATGACTAATTATTTTCTGTTATCACATCACATAGCATCCCATCCTATCCCCGTGCCCGTCTCTTTCTCCGTCCCCGTCTCCGTACCGTCCCATCCCGTACCGTCCCTTCCCCTCCCCTCCCATCCCATCCCTTGCCTTTTTGTCCCGTTCCTTCCCGCCCCGTCCCGTCTCGTCCCGTCCCGTCCAGTCACATCTCGTCCCGTCCAGTCCAGTCCCGTCCCGTCTAGACCCGTCCCATCCCGTCCCGTCCCCACCCCTTCCATCCCTTCCCTTCCCTTTCTGTTCCGTTCCGTCTCGCCCCGTCCCGTCTCGTCCCGTCCACTCCAGTCCCGGTCCCGTCCCTTCCCTTATGTCATGTCCACCGTCTTGGACTTAAAAATAAATGCCATTTTCGCAATCAACGTCCCAAAAACCCTCAATAACGACACCCATATCGTATTTTAGGCTTATTTACCCCATTTCACCTCCTAAGGGGTTTATTTTCGGAAAATCACAAAATACGTGTTTGCTTATTTGTTTTTAGGAGTACTCCTACGAAGTTTCAAGTCGAAATGTCTATTTAATGTTATTTCTCTATACAAAATTGGAACCCCCATTTTACCCCTTTAGGGATTGAATTTCAAAATATCCTTCCTCATTCCTTGTATACATCTGTGCAAAATTTCAGCTTTCTAAGTCCAAGGGTTTGGGCTGGGCGTTGATGAGTGAGTGAGTGAGTCAGGATTTCAGTTTTATATATACAGATAAAGTGATAAATATGGCAAAAGTCAGGCATCTAATAGCTATTTATGACACTAGGCTGATAACTAAGCATTTATGGCCGAACTAGTACATCATCGAGCTGGTTAGGGCAAGACACGTGAACTAGCAAGACCATAAACGTGAAAATCGGTCGTGTGTCTTATATTTTCTTTTGTATACTGAACAGTAGCAAGAATTATTTGTATTAATAATTATTATTCCAAATTATTTGCTTCAAAATGCTGCGATTGGTGTTATACATTTGGCAGTACTGAAAATTATTTGTGATCTAGAAACTGATTACCACTTCTGGTCGGGGAAAACATTTTTACTTCAAAATTAGGTGTGTCACTTCTTCTTCAAGTGCCATCTTGGTTACAAAGGTTGGCAATCATCAAGGCAATACTTATTTTTGAAATAGTTGGTTAGATGTGCAATTGAACCAGACTCGCAAAATCTTTAGCCATGAATGGCGCCTTCTTCCCACACTTCTATGTCCTTAGATTTTTCCCTGTATTATTAGTTGGAGCAGAAAATACTTCTCTCCTCATGACGTGTCCCAAATACTGCAATTTCCGTTTTTTAATGGTGACTAAAATTTCTTTTTCTTTTTTCATTCTTCTCGGGACCTCTAAGTTAGTTATCCTGTCTGTCCATTTTATTTTCAATAGTCTCCGGTATATCCATAGCTCAAATCCTTGTAGTCTGCGAGTATTTAATTTCTTCAGCGTCCACGTTTCCATGCCGTAGAATAATACTTATAGCACGTGGCATCTTACTAATCTTGTTTTCAGTTCTAAACTTAGGTCACTACTGCAAAATACCCTCTTCATTTTCAAAAACGTTGTTGTTGCTTTTTCTATTCTAATTTTTATTTCTTCAGAGCAATCTTTATCCTTGTTTATAATTGAGCCTAAGTATGTATATCTGTCAACTTTTATTACAGGTTCGTTATTTATGTAAATATGTTCAATGTTTCTTGGTGGTGTTTTTGTGATTACCATAAATTTCGTCTTCTTTACGTTTAGTGACAGTCCATATTCTTCACCTGATGTGACTATTTCGTTGACTAGTATCTGTAAGTTATCAAGATTGTCTGCCAACAGAACCGTATCATCTGCATATCTAATATTGTTAACAGGAATACCGTTGACTTTGATTCCTCTTGTTTCATCTGCCAGTGATTTTCTCATTATTTCTTCCGAGTACATAATGAAGAGTGTCGGTGATAACACGCAGCCTTGTCTGACTCCTCTTCTAATTTCTATTTATTCTGTGTGGCTTTCATCTATCCTCACAACTGCCCTCTGATATATATATAGGTTGTTAATTATTGCAATATCTCTAGTATCAAGGTTTTTTTCTTTAAGAATTTGAATAAGGTGTTCGTGATGTACTTTATCGAAGGCTTTGTTGTAATCGATGAAGCAAACATAGAGGCCCTGATTCATATCTAAACATCGTTGTGTTATAACGTTCATTGCGAAAAGTGCTTCTCTTGTACCCAGTCTATCTTGAAATCCGAACTGAGTCTCACTGATATCCTGTTCTAGTTTTTAGTACATTCTTTTATGTATCACCTTCAGAAAGATTTTTAGCACATGATTCATAAGACTAATTGTTCTGTATTCTGTGCATTGTTTGGCGTTCATCTTTTTCGGAATAGCGACAAATGTTGATAGGAGCCACTCTTCAGGTATAATTCCTGTTCTGTATATGACGTTGAACAGATATACAAGAACGTGTATGTGTTCCTCTTCTATCATCTTGAGAATTTCAGATGGTAACCCATCCGGTCCTGGAGCTTTTCCACATTTTATACTTTTGATCGTATGTATGACTTCCTGTTTCGTTATTTCTGGTCCGCTGCTGTCTTGTTGGTTTGCTTGTTCTTGTTGATTTCTTAATATATTTGTATGTCTGTCGTCTTCAAATAGCTCTTCTATAATGTTTTCCATGTTTTTAGTTTTTCTTTCACTTCCGTTATTATTTTCCCGTTCTTATCACTTAGTACAGTGGCCTGTCTCTGTTTATTTGTTCCTGCCATTTCTTTGACCTTTTTGTGTACATTAAATACATCATGTTTTATTTCCAGTTGTTCTATTTCGTTACATTTGTTCTTATAGTATTCCCCTTTTGTTTTTCTTATTTTTGATCGTATTTCTTTCTGAATATTTTTGTTTGCATTAATATTGTTCTTCGTAGATCAACGTTTATTCATTAGTTGTAGGATTTCAGGCGTCATCCTTTCTTGTTTTGTTTTCTCCGCGTTTTATTTGATCACGATTGCCTTACTGGGTTCAATAAGAGCTTGTTTACAATTACCTCAATCTTTATTTATTACGTGTGAATTATTTAACACGTTGACCGCCATGTGAAGCACTTGTGCATCGCATGGCTCCTTAATATATGGGCCACGCCACTCACATGTGTTTCGCATGTTACTTTCACTCTAGGCCACGCAGCTCACATTTGCGCTGCACTATAGTCGTATTCTTATGAGAGATTAAGGAGTATGGCCTGGGAAACAAAACCTATGTGTTGGCCCGGCTCTAGACTAAATTTAAGACATTTTATACCTTATTTATAACATTTTTGACATGTATAAGCAAAAACGTTGTGGCCCCAGATATTCGAAAAATTTTTACTTATACGGCGGTCAACGTGTTAAATCGTGTGTCACTCACTTGACTTAATTTATTCTGGAAATTAGCTGTCCCAAATTAAGACAGATACGGTCATATGCAGTACGTGTAATTTTTAATCATCGCACCTTTGTATCTCTTTTATGTTCCACTCTTACAAATTACATATTATTGATACAATTTGAAGCAGAACGTGTAACATGTATCTTATTTGTTGTAATGCACGTAATTCTCTCGTTTTGGTGGACGTTTTAAACGTAATTATAATACCTTTAATAATTAATCAATAATATACCTAACTACAACCAGTTTCAAACTCGTTTGCCAATCGTTGTACATCTTGGAATTCGAAGGTTAAGATGTTTTATGCCAACTAAAGCACTTACACGGCGAAGAATATTTGCAGTATAAACACACTTTATTATTTGACAAAAACAGAACTGAATAATCAGTTATAAAAGTCTAACGGCCGGTCTTATAAAGGCCACTAATCTGACGTTAACTTTAATTCGCTGTTAAAACAAACAAAAGCGCATCAAAACCTTAGTGCTTATGGTATTTAATTCATTAGTAAACAAATTTTGATGAGCTTTTCTTTATTTTAACAACGAATTAAAGTTAACGTCAGATTAGTAGCCTTTATAAGACTGGCTGTAAGAGCATTAAAAAAACATGTTAATGTGTAAATTACGCTGAAATGAAAATTCAGTTATAATCTAAGATTCACTAGCTGTAGGAGTTGACGATGAAAAAGAAATATTGAAAAATAATAAAAATATAATAAATTTCATTTATTAAAATAAGAATCAATTACCTTTTAAGTGAACTTCTTGTGAATATTTTTCTCCGGGAAGATAATTGAAATTGCTAATAAATTCTTCTTCATGTAAATTCATTTCTTTTTAATTTATTTTACCAGACTTGTATAAATGCAATAACTATATAACATTTATAAATTATCTTGTATTCTTCAATTCTTTTTGATATTGTTATATCTCTTATCTAAGATTTATATTACCTCAGCACCACGAGGTAAACAAACCAATGTAGGTAGAGATAAAGAAGAAAATCCAGATGCACTAAATAATTGATGACTGAACCTTGTCGAATTCATTCCAAATATCCTCAATTTTCTTTAACTGTAATTTTAATTCCGTAATAATCCTATTATTTTCTTCGTAAGTTTCTATAAAGTTCGAAAAACGCGTCACGTGCCCTTTTAATTGGCCACGGCGACTAATCGCGGCCTTTAGTTCATCATCGTTTGGAATTTCGTAAAAATTTATGTTTTTAAATGACCGTCTATTTTAACACGTAAGTATAATATAACAAAATACCCACAAAATGTGTATTTTCTAATTATCGCTCTTTAACCTTTTTTGCAAATACGTGCTAGTTTATTTTGTTAAGAACTAAATGTCGACAGTATTTCAAGGTCAATAGCACAATACATATAAGGCTGGAATCAAAAGGTAGAATGGAATAGACCGACTTGTTTGTTTTTGTGACTGTTCCTGGTATCTGCAGCTGTTCAACGCTATGATGACGTCCCACATGGTTGCATTTGATATCCATCAGACGCCCGTAATGCGCTTCTGCACGTTAGTATGAAATGGCTCCTGATTACCTCGATGTCAGGCTTCCACGTGTTCCAGTTATTGCTTTTTTGGCTACCGTCCGGTTTGACTGGTTGCCCATTTACTTCATTTTACGTACGATACTTGCTGATCGCTGAATGCTTTTGTTTTACACTTGCTTTTTAATATGTCGTGTAACACGTTTTAGCCGTTTTATTTATGGGTTATCGTTCACTTTAATTTTCACTTAACTTGTTCACTGAGCCAAAATCCGGCTCGAAGGACCAAAATGTTGTGTTTGTTGTAAGAAATAACGTAGAGTGGACTGTATAAATTCGATTTATTTGATAGAGTTACACATGTTTTAACAAAGAAGCAGCAGTACTTCCTACCGCTACAAACACCGGACGTAAACTGAATTTTTAAGCGCTACCAACTTAAATGGCTAATGAGAAGGGAACATCCGGTTAGCATGCATATTATGACGGTTTATTTGCATTTGAAGATGAGATTAGACAATTTTTTCTTTACAACTTTGTAGTTTTTTTTATTTGATTAGGTGATAAATATACTCTATAATCATTCATCGTCCTTGACTTTGGATTGGTTTTTTAACTCTGCCAACTCGTGAACTTTTGGTGAACTTTGCCAGCCATTTGTTAGGGTACATAAACGACGTTACGACAACGCGCCAACTCATACAAACAGCCACGAAAAAGCTAGACGCCTACCGCGTACGATACCTCTCAAAACCGGGATTGCTGCCCAGTCCGTAACAAGAGATGCCGGCTAAACTACAGTGGAGCGAGGGGTGGTGTAACACAAAATAGCACCAAAGCAATGGCCTAATAAACGGTAAACAGATAGAAATAGATTAAACGCCACCAAATTCCATCAATATGAACGAGAATGCACAAATAAGCTCACTGAGCAGCCGGAAAGCAAATGAACCTACCTTTCAACTTTACACTTGGCAGAAACCCAAAAGCTAAACCGGGTAGAGTATGTGTGCAGCCTTGTGACTTCCAGGAACCGGAGGCTAGGGCGTTAGAACCTACCTTGACGCCCACAACTTCGTCCAGAATCCGCTTTACATCAATTTTACACTACAGACTGCTTAACCTGAAACTCAGCATGCAACACACAAAGAAAGTACAACGGTAGCGTTTAACAAATAGGTCTATTGTTCTTACATACACAAATATGGTTCTGGACAGTAATTAGTACACAAAATAGGTCTGCGGGCATTAATTATTATGCAAATATGGTTATTGCCTCTCAACTGCACACAAAATTTAGTTACAGACAACAATTAGCACGTGAAATATAATTACTGGTTTTAATTAGTACTCAAATATGATGGCTGGCATTAATTATTACGCAAAACATGATTGCTGGAATTAGTATACAGTGTGATTCAAATTAAATGCGCACCATTGCTATCTTCGCTATTATTAATTTTACAAAGTAGGTTAAGTTAGGAAACTAGTAGTGTTTTTGGCGCTGATTAATATGCAATTAATAAAAAAACAATCGAATAACGAGTGCGACAAAATTACAAACTTTTAGTTTTTTAATGGAATACCCTGTATATATTTCAAAAACTTGATATAAAAGAAGTTAGGGAAGATATTAGTTTACCTATATCAACAATACACCGTACTTACGAAAAATTCATAGTAGGCTGCTACTAAAAACTAAAACAATAACGTAACCATCAGAACTGTCAAAATCAATTTGTCGTACGTTTGGTTGTCGAAAGTAATTAGTGTTTATTTATTTCTTATTGTTTTGTTACTGTTTCTGGTTATCAGACTTAAAACAAGCCTGCAATGAATTTTTACAGTAGAATAATGTAGGTGTGCATTTATCTATAAACTGAAACTTGCGATAACTTCTTTAGTATTCATTTTAAGGCAATAGTGTATTAAGGCTTCTATATCACAAATTCATTATATTGTTTTTGAAAAATATAGTGTTTCATTTTAAACAAATATTTTTAAAATTTTGTCGCCAACGAGTTATTCGATCGTTTTTTTATTAATTGCATATTAATCAGCACCAAAAACACTAATAGTTTGCTAATTTAACCTACTTTGTAAAATCAATAATAACAAAGATAGCAATGGTGCGCACTTAATTTGAATCACCCTGTACATATAAAATATGATTACTGGCATCGATTAGTGCGTGAGATACGATTGCTGCCATTAATAAATAGTATACAAATAGGATCGCTAGCAATTATTATTACGCAAATATGACAGCTGCCATTAAATAGTAAACAAAATATGATTGCTGACGTTAGTTAACATACAAAATATGATTACTGGCATTGATTAGTGTGTGAGATATGATTGCTGCCATTAAATAGTACACAAATAGGATCGCTACCATTAATTATTACGCAAATATAATAGCTGCCATTAAATAATACACAAAATGTCTTATTAGATCACCTGCCGGGGTCGAACGAGTCCTGTCCACGGCACGGGGGTGTCGCAAGGCGTGCGAAACGGAGCGAGATGCTCCAACAAGCGTAGGCGTTGTTGATGATGACCCACAAATTCGTTCACAGAACTCAAGATGCGACAAAAATGACAAGGCCCGCATGTGAAAGATGACCAGAAGCACGCTCTTGAGTTTTTATCACACAGAAGTGGTCATATTGGCGACGGTCGACGATAGAACAAAGAAACATTTGGCCATAACCACTGGGCACCACAACAACCCTCTGCAACTCACTCTGTAAGACGCCGCCTAACGAAACACAGTCGGTAAGATGCCGCCTCCGACGACCAAAGCAGCGGGAGCCACACTCCAAGAACCGCTTGCAGTAATCTAACGAGATCCGTGACCAACTGCCAACTGCCAACCGACTAAACAACGCAGCCCAGAAAAACTGGAAGGGGCTGCCGCAACGCGCCCAGACAGATTGAAATCGAGCGAAAACCATTAATTTCCTCTCTCTTGCACTCATAGCCTGGCGTTTTAAATTTAATCTAGAAAACATGCTGGTATTCAAGTTCGCGACAGCTGCGAGCGATAACAAGCACACGTGTGCAGCCAGACAACCCGAAGCGGCTTCACAGCTGCGTGACGCTATAATACCAAAGCCTGCATAAAACTCTATACACACTTAAAGTTAAGCCGAAAAATATGAAAATCTTAAATACACACGGGGTCGTAATTTAGAAAAATAGGCAAATAACTCGTACATTCATACATTCTGAAAATGTCCTGACACATTTATTTAATTAAAAACTTTCTACTTTATTTCCAAGTAAATCCTTTCATCTATAATATTCATACTTGCAATTCTTTGCGATTCAACTACAGCATATATACGGGGTGTCAACGAATTTATTAGACAAATCATGACTTCTAGAGTATTAGGTGTATCAAAATGAGATTTGGTATAGGTAAATGGTATATGGAGAGGAAAGTTTATGCGTATTTTTCACTTTTCGGTCACTTCCGGTTTCACGGGAAATGGCTCCGGTTTCGAATTTTTAAATGTAACACCCTATATATTTTTACATTTTTGAATTTCTGAAACAATTCCGGAGTGGAAGGTCTCATTTAATATTGCATCTAGGTGGCCATGATCGGATGCAAACTAATCTAAGGACTTCAGGTGATGTCAGAAAATTACAATCGCAAAGTTTTAGTGATTAGTATGATAGATAGAAATAAGACAAGTTGGCAAAATCACATTTTCGTATCTAACCTTTTTTTTAATGGCGACCCTTTTTTGACCAGCACTTTCCGAAAAGTGGATTTTTTGGCGAATCTAACAATACTAATTTATTTGCGATTGGATTAAAAATAAGCTCATAAATTAAATATTTCTAAGCAAAATACTGGATTTATTTACTTTTGTCAAGTGTGCCATGGATAGCCGTGATGTATAATACCAAGGCGGTCTATATTGTTCCAGACCATAACAGTGGCTCTGTTGACAGATTGTGTGCTAGGCCTTTCCAAGACACACTGAGTTTTGTTTGTTTGAAATATATTTGACATTTAAAACTATGTATTTTGACAAGGCAGGTCACATAAGTTACACAAATGCTTTTGAAGTGTTATGTACCAAGCTGTAAGTCAACTTACGCTTCATCAGTAGCTCCATATGTTAGCAAGTTCACAATTCCATCTAATGGAATGGTGGCAGAAAAATGGAAAGAAATTTTACATTTAGAGAACTGGCAGATTGGAAAGGAATATTACGGTGAAGTGACGCACTACGATGTAAATAGTAGTGA
The DNA here is from genome assembly GCA_940337035.1 of Agriotes lineatus. Taxonomy (NCBI): domain Eukaryota; kingdom Metazoa; phylum Arthropoda; class Insecta; order Coleoptera; family Elateridae; genus Agriotes; species Agriotes lineatus. The sequence goes on along the minus strand of OW679194.1, from coordinate 234,898,679 downwards.
TTTTATAGATTTTTTTTCAACTGATATGTATCACAATGATAGGAATAGTGCACTGACAGATTTTTCATTTAGTGACCAAAACTAGTAATTTTTTGTTAAAGGTTGGTGAAGCCATGTTGCCAGATTGTGGTAGGCCATTCCAAAGGTCACTTTATAGGCCCAGTGTCATAGCCTGGAACAATATAGACCGCCTTGATAATACCTATTTTGCAGTTGTTTTTATTAAGTCTTCTCTGGAAAACAAAACACTTAGGTAATGGCAGTGACATACGCTTTATGAGAAGACGTAACGGTTTCTTAATTTTCGTTAAATTTCAGTTTAATTTTTCCTCAAAATAATGTATACTCAAAGTGAAAAAGTGGATATGTTATTAATATTTGGAGAATGTCATAGAAATTCAACGAATGCTGCTGAGTTGTATGTTCAGAGATATCCCAACTGGCACATCCAGCCCATCAGTATTTTCCGTATGTTGAGAATCGTTTTAGGCAAGAAGGAAATCGAGAGGCGAAAGAGACGTTTATCATAAATGAAGAGACTGAGATTAACGTTCTTGCTATGGTTGAGGTTGATAAAACGGTTTCCTTAAGAAAAATTGGTCAAGAACTGCAGATAAGTCATAAATCAGCAAGGAAAATACTGAAAAAGCACGGATATGGAGCATTTAAATATCAGCTACACTAGCATTTGTATGCTGACTATGGCGATAGACGGGTAGTGTTTTGTGATTAGCTGCTTCAAAATCATAGAGTTGATCTAAATTTTATCAACTTTATTCTATTTTCCGACGAATCCAGATTTACAAATAATGTTCAATAAGCAAAATATTCGGTACTGGGCTCAACAAAATCAACATAAAATGAGAGAGGGTAATTTTCAAGAAAGGTTTGGCGTCAATGTCTGGGATGGTATCGTTGGAAACAGAATAATTGGGACAATATTGTTTCAAGGTCACTTAACAGGGGTTAGGTACTTAGGCTTTCTTCAAAATGAAATCGAGGATCATCTTAATAATCTACCTTTAGCAGTTTTCCGGCGAATTGACTTCCAACAAGATGGAGCACCGCCTCACAATACCAAAGAAGTTCTTAATTACTTAACCCTGCAGTGGTCGCTCCAAGTCTCACAGACCCAATGCATACATTATATTATTGAGTGGGAATTTGTTAAAGGTGGTGTAATAGGGTTGTGCGTCTAGGTAGCTTCAAATTTTTAAACGTACTTGCTTCCCGATAATCGGCATAAGCACAGTTGTTAGTGTTCGTGAGTTATTTGAAAAAAAGTCTGTGAGACTTGGCGCGACAACGTTTGTGAATTTTTTTTGTCTTCTTGATTATTTTTACATTGAATGTAGCTGCAATGACCTCACAAATAATTTATGTTGCAATATGCATCGACGTTAGTATACCAAGACGTCAATATATACAAAAATTAGCTTTGATTCTAACAAATGACCAATTACATTGGCGATCACTGCTCAAAAGTTATCCACCGAAAATCCACCTAAGTAGACAAGAAGTAGCTGGAACCCCTACAGACCATCCAGTAGATGCCCCTAATAACCCCACAATTAAAAAACGTTGCTTTTTTCCAAAAAAAGTAAAAAAAGAAAAAAAATTCGTAAAAAAAATTGTTTTTCGCATGCAGGGTTTTTAAGCACTGCTTGTGCATCCTTAAACCAAAATGACGAAAATTAATTGTTTTGTTCTACCTCTTAGTATTAAAAACATTGTTCTGTCCATAAATGTATATAGAACATTAAAATCTTGAAATTCATCAGAGGCTGTGTTTACTATTATGAAATTAGCATGATTTACAAAAGCTTTAGAAAATAGAAAACAATAAATAGAATAATATTTTTTTACTGTTAGCAGGAACTGAAATATAACTGAAAATCTTGGTAATTGTAAATAAACATCTCATATTAAAATTTATTGTCATATAAATGGTTCTTAGTTTGTTGGGTCTAAGAGACTTGGCGCGACCAACGTGTCATGAAACTCAGAGCGCCCACTGCAGGGTTAATGGAGCATTTTAATAATAGAATTATTGAAACCAATGGTCCAGCACAGTGGCCTGCCCGCTCACCTGATCTCTCTGTGCTCGATTTTTTAATTTGGGGATATGTTAAAGAAAGGGTTTATGCAACAACCCCAGCCACCCTTGAAATCTTAGAAGAAAGAATTCTACGGATATTTAGAAGTATAACGCCTCAAATGTTACACAACGTGTGGAGAGAAACAATTGAACAAGCTGAAATGTGTCGTTAACAAGGAGGAACATTTAGGAACATTAGGAACATTTAGGTACTACAGTGAAATTTTTAATAGTTCGAATATTGCACTTTCAAATAATTTAAGTGCGTCGTTAAAGTTATTAGTTAATTTTGTTTAATACTTTGAACTCACTGTTTGCCAAAGATAATTGACATGACATACATCTAACGTAAGTAGCTTTTGTCAATCTTTCGTTGCTTAGAAATATTTAATTTATGAGCTTATTTTTATCCAATCGCAAATAAATTAGTATAATCCAATTGCAGATAAATTAGTATCGTTAGATTCGCCAAGCAACCTCTTTTCGGAAGGTGCTTGTCAAAAAAGGGTCGCCATTTGAAAAAAACAATAAGACACGAAAATGTGATTTTGCCAACTTGTCTTATTCCTATCTATCATACTGTAACGATCTTCGAGCCGGATCGCGTGCAGACAGATTAGTCAGCCTTCCATATCATTCCAGAACGACCTCGGTGATTAATGCGTGCGACACGTCAGCATTGCTAGAATAGTCGAGAATATCTCGAAGCTTCCAGAAGGAATCACCCGGCGATATATATAAGCAAGCGCAGCGGAAGAGCAGTCAGTCCGAATCTAGCTTTAAAGTGCGCGAAGCTTGCCATATAAATCATTCGTGTTTAAGTCGTGTGTAAATAAATAAAGTGTATTTGTTGTTAGAAATAGTTCCTGTTAGTGTATAGATAATTTGTGTTCCGTATTAATAGTTCTTGTGTCTTTGTTAAATCGTTAAGTTAAATTGCTGTAAATAAATGCTTAAAACAAGAAGCGGCATATAATTTTTAATAATCCAGAAAATAAATCGTAACATTTGGCGTCAGGTGTCGGAGTTTTGTACCGGGGGCTATAAAAAAATATTGGACATACATTAAATAAACTAATTGATTAACAAGTACCAATAAACGACAGTCAGATAATAAATTTAAGTGTGTGTTGTGTGCATGCCTGTGACGAGATCCCAAGGCAGCAAGATGGAAGCCCAATTACGCCAACTTTTCCAGCTGATGCAAGTTGGCCAGGACAAGGCAGAAAAGACGCAAGAAGAATTGAAAGCCGCCCAAAAGAAGGCAGAAAAAGCACAAGAGGATCTTAAGGAAGAGCTGAAAGCCGCGAAAGATGATCTTAAAGATGAACTAAAATTATACGGATGCCCCATCCGTATAATTTTATAACAGCAATAAAATAACATAAACAACAAAATATAATGCTTGAGTAAGAAAGAGATGACCATACGAAAAAATTATTTTAGTAGGCATGTTGAATTGACAAATGTCATAATTAAAATGAGGTTCAAGCCTACTCGAATATTTGCCACTATGTTTATATCTTTCTTATTCAAGCAATACGTATTATTTTCTTGTTCATGTTATCTCACTGCTGTTACAGGGAGTTTATTATAGCGCGCAATATGTGTAAATGCGTTTATTTTAAAATGCAATATGGAAACATTACTGACTATGTAAAAACATAATATATTGTACGGGGGAAGGCATTCTGTTGATCAAATAGTATAAAGACTTCAGTTTACAGCAAGTATGTGAGTTATTACATGTCCTGTTGTGTTTTCTGATGCTCTTTTTCGATAAAATTACGGTTCATATATTGCATTTTAAAATAAACGCATTTACACATGGCGTGGCGTACCCTTAGAAACCAATAGTAACAATCAAGTCCTTATGGAAATGGGAATACCACATTGCGCGTTATAATAAATTCACTGTATAATTATGGCTCCATCGGTACAGAAGTCAGTATAGCAAATATCGTAAAAACCTTTTGTTAGATTTTATCTCCAGCTGAAAATACTAGTACAGTCTCGTGTATATAGAAATTGTAAGAGAAAGTACTAAAATTCACACATTTTTTCCTTCCAAATAATGCAGCTACAGCCACGGCCAAAAAAACGGGACAGTTTTTTTTATCTAATTCTCAAAATGCGAAAACGATTACTGACACTGACAATTCTAATTAATAATTGTCAACAAAAGTCATTATTCAATTTTGAATTGAAATAGCTATTTGTACAATAAATTGGGAAAAGTGATGTTTTTCCGTTTTAGACGTGAGACACACGTTGTAAACGTAAAAACATGCTTTTCCCAACGTATTGTACACAAGATTTTGTCAAATCCGGTAAAAAATTACTCATTATTTAATTATCCTATAACATAAAATCGTTGCTCTCTTTCTTTCTGCCTTTCTGCTTTTCTTTCTGCATTTCTTTCTATGTTTGTTCGCTATCTCCTCCGAAGATACTGGACCGATTGAGTTGTACGATGGCGTAAAAGTTTGCTAATTTTGCTATTAGTGGAAATTGTTCTAATTTTGTAGTTAACATATATAAAAAATAAAGTTTGCATTGATTCTTTTTTGTCTTATTTTTCCATTCTAGTTTGGAAAAATTCAACTTTTCCGCATCCAATTGAGTATTGAAAAATCGAAGAATTCCTAACAGAATTTAACAAATACAGATAAAGTCCCGGTTTTTTGGTTGCGACGCATTTTGAGAATTAGGTCAAAAAAAGTGTCCCGGTTTTTTTTGGCAGCGACTGTATATAATTTTCCATGCAAATCTAGAAAAAATTACCATGCAACACATTTTCACATGGGAGTATATTGGGTCACCTTGCACTTTTAATAGTATAAAGTATGCTAAGAATAGCTAAATGGAGGTTTTAGATACCTATTTCTAGATACATCCTGCAGTAAAACGTAACCGAGCAGTCACTCAAATATTATCAGTTAGAATTTCAATGTTTTTGGAAGTGCTATTCGCTTTGTTTCCTCTGTAAATATAAAAGTAAAAATATAAGTGTAAATAATAAGAATACATTTAAGTGCTTTTTAATTGGGTGCTTTAAACAGCTTCCTTTATAACATGCCTCTCAACATTAAAACTAACGCAGGTGATGCCGACAAACACGAATTAGATATTACAGCTCTCCTGTTTCATAATAATAAATTATACAGTGCAGCTGATGACGGAAAAATTAAGGTAGTTACAGTTGTGCTCTAGTATTTTCTTAAATGAACACTACGGCTTTAATATTTTAGATTTGGGATGAAAATTTAAAATTATTAGGGCAATGCCAAGCTCATCCATGCTCTGTTTATTCTATTACCGTTGGAAGTGACACTTTGTATTCATGTTCAAACGATGGTTCTGTAAAGGCATGGTCTTTGGATAACTTACAAGAAAAGGGCACTATTTTACAAGAAGAAACTGAAATGTATAAGGTTTACTTTGATAGCGGCAAACTTTATGTTGGAGATGATGCGGGACTAGTAAGTATAGATTTGTAAACAGAGGTAGGTAGTATCTACTTATTAAATTTTCAAATGTGTGTAGATATAAGATTTTTTATTGATTATTCGTTAAAAGTAGGCATTTTACTAAAATTTGTGTGCATTAACAACACACTTCAATGAAATACAAGTTATTAGTGTACTTAACCTAGTTGTAAGCTTAACAAAATTGTGTTAAACATTTTTATTGGGAATGTAGTCTATGTTGCCTATTCTGAACGTTTGATGATTGTACTGGCACACCTCCTAATTATTCTCCTTAGCAAACACCTCCTAATTCCTAAGCAGCAATCGTATATTAATACAGCATAGTATTTGTTTTATAAAAGATGATAACTAGCACATCACTGATGATAGAATAATTTCAAGCCTTTAGAGCAGAACAGAACCCAATGCCAATGTGAGGTGAAATAACAATTATTTATCATATTTTACCATTGTAGAATATAATTAATTTCTACTAGTACTAGAAGATGCTTACTAAAACGTTGGATAATTACGTATAAATTTGCAGTTTATATTCAGTAACGCAATACCGTTATTGAATAATAGCGGAAATATCTCTAATGAAAATGTTGGTGGAATAACAGATTTGCATTCACGAACCATTATCTAGTGTACTAATAACTATTAACAAACTGCATTGCTTATTGTTACTATTAGAATACTACAGTTTTTTAAAAACACATGCAGGTTTATTTTATATTCTTGCCATATCATGTAACCAAGCATAGAAAATGCTTACTTTTAATAACCACATTCCACAGCAGAACAGAGACATAGCATTTTTATTGTTTACCAATTATTTTGAAAAAAATTTTAATTGGACAGTCAAAATATAAACAGAAGTATAAATAAAAAGATACAACTGCACAGAAGTACTAATAATAGTAAGTTATAAGATATCACTCTTATTTTCCTGTATTGTTTTTATATTAACGTGATTCAAAACGATAAATGTCATTAGTTGAAACAGTTGAACTGCTTAATGTTGCAGCGTCTACTCTATCAAAGTAAACTCAATTATAATTGTTTTTTAGCGTCCCTCGTTTCTAAAGTGCTTTTTTGGTAAGCGCCGTACCTGTTAATCAGTGAAAACAATTAGGTACCTACTAGGGATGTCGGCGGGGACCCGGGTAAGAGTCAACCCGGGTATATTTTCAGGACCCGGGTACCCGACTAGTTAATTATGTAATTTCTAGTAAGTCAGCCTTTTTCGGAGAAGATGATAAAAACTTAAAAAACAATAGGAATAAGCTCTAGAAAAACATAACCATGCAGTAATAACCAGAATCGCCCCATCCCATACCACATAATGTTTCTTGTTTCATATAATAAATCCCCTTCATGGAAATATTCAACCCGTCACTAGTACATACCATTAAATCGCGTCAGTATGGGATGAAGTAACATAAACATCCTCTGTGTGATTTTGATGGGAGAGTAAGTACTATTTCAATTTAGTTCAGTTTAAAACTCGCGGCGTAAAGAATGTTCCGATGTACGCTAACATTTTTGTTATATATTTCTGGTACCCTCGGGTACCCGGGTACTGTTGTCGGGTACCCGGGTTTGATTTTAGACCGGGTACGACATCCCTAGTACCTACTTAAAACACACAATATTAAAGGGCTTGCTTTGAAAAGTGGTTTGATACTCGTCAAATTAAACTGATATAAAGTGACAGTTGTATTGATTTAAACAACCTACTTTCTGAATCAGTACTACACAATATATAGCTTATGTCTATCTAATCCTTGGCCCTATTCGAGCAATCTTTTTGAATCACATATTATAATACATATTGCATTTTGCAAATTGCAGTTTGTAACTTATGCCCGAAAGCTTTTAATTTTGTAATAAAAATTGTTCATATATATATTTTTTAGTCCACTGTGTATCTGTACATGTTGTAGGTCAGAATTTTTGTTGACAATAAAATAGTGGGAATTCTGGAAATTATGCACCCTATTGTGGAATTGCTAGCAATTGACAATCTGATATATACGGCGAGAGACCTTTATGTCATTATTTCTGAAATTCATCCAGGTATTGGTAAGAAAACAATTTTTTTTTAAACTAATCTAAATTTCTCTAGATCATAAAAGGATATCAACTATCAAGTCGGTTGAAGGTAGAGCACCAGTTCGTGAAATAGGGGGAAAACTATGTTTCACCACTAGAAGTGGAAAAGACATTATGTTGCATGATAATTCAAAGCATTCAGAATTTAAACCAGTCGGACTAATCAAGGTTGGTTGTAAATTTAGTATAATAGCACTGGCATAAATAACTGATATGAATCACATCTGTAAATATACCTTTACCGCAAGGTGTCCCAAACACTTAAACTTAAATTTCTATGTAGGATGCCCATGAGATGATTATAAATGCATTATGTCCAATAACCACGGGTAGCGACCAATACTTGTGCAGTGGAGGGTGGGATAAGATAATTAAAAGATGGAAAGTTACTGATCCATCAGCTCTTCAGTTAACAGATAGCTGTCCTGTCGAAATGTGTATTACTGCCATCACTAATGGACCAAAGGGTGAACTGTATGTGGGTGGAGGTGATGGCCGCATTTTCCGTATTGACATTTCTTAAAATGCATATTATATTTCAGTATTATTAAAAAATGTTATTGTGATAAGTGTACAATATTAGAATATACTACTACATACTAACACGTGCAACTTTCTATTGCGTTCTAGATTCGATAGGTATGTAAACATGCTATTATTGGGCATTTGGACATCATACTATACCGGTAAAAGGTGGACTTTTAATAGGGGTGGTAGAGAAAGTGTCTTTTGCATTCTCACCCACACAATTTAAACCATATAGTTACACAAAGATATGTCAGCTTTATTGATTTAATATAATTGCGAGGTAAGAAACAATAATCCCTTCAGTGAAGCATTATACAGAGTGTATGTAAAAGATTGTCTGGCCAAGAGAGCTATAAATGATGCCGCTCTTTAAGAATTGTGGAATGTGTTACGGATTTTAACGCAATCTGTATTACCAGCCAGCGGCCAATTTATTTCTGTTAGTTTTTGCAGATTTCCTACATGGAACCTAAGATTTGTTTATTCTCATTACTGTTATAATAATTTTGATTGGATTAGCTCCAACTGCAATGGCTTATTTGCATTCATTATTTTAGCGTATTGGTATTACCGAACGGTGTCTTTGAAAATGGGTCCTGGAATTATTCGATGGATCCTTGCACAGGAGAGTATCAAACCATTTGAGGAAACAGATAGAGCAAAGGCCAAAACAGTCAATGTGTTACAGTACTTGCCACAAAATTGTTAGGAAGACGTTGAAAATGTATCTGTACAGAATTACTTTCATACACGAATTGCGACCTACAGTAGAATACTGTCAATGGTTTTGAAATAATTTGTATGATAATCGACTACTGGACCATAGTTTTTAGGGATGAGGCTTGGTTTCATCATTGTGAGTATGTTAATACCCAAAAACTAAGAGGATTTGGAGTACGGCAAATCCTCACGTATTCGAAGAAACACCATTACACCCAATGAAAGTGGAAGTATGGCTAGCTGTTTCTCACAGACGAACTATCAGTCCAATGTTCTTCCACAATACGTAATCAATGCAGCTATATACAAGGACCAAATATTGGAGGTGTTTAGCCTATTAACCAGTTAGATGATGAAGAAATGTAGTTTGGTTTTTCAACATGATGGAGCAGCAGCACACACTGCTTGAGAAAACTTCCAGTAGAATTTTACAAAAACCGTATCATAAGTAGAGGACTGCATCCAGCTTTTCCTGCACGTTCACTTGCTTTAACACTATTGGATTTTGCAATTTTTGGATGTTTAAAAAACAGTTGACCAATGCAGACTTCACACTTTGGAAGAACTCATGGAGGAAATAAGGAATTGCTGTAACGGAACTGATCAGCAAATGTTACAGAACATTTTCGAAAATAAATGTAAACGAGTAGAAAAGTGCCTTGAAAATAATGGAACATTTTCAAGTAGTGCTAATCCAAATAAGTTTTTTATTTGATCGTTTATGAATAAAACTTGTTAAATAAAGTTTGAGGATTGTGTTGGTTACCTTAAAGGTTAAAATATATCTTTACTAGTGATGTCAACTTTTGTTACTTTTCGGTACTTGTAACTAATCGTTACTTTTCGTTGTAGTATCTGTTACTTTGTATTCGTTACCGAGTACTCGTTTATTCTAAGGTTACGCACGTTGCAACCTGTTCGGATCGAGTACCTGAAAGTTCAGCGAGAGTATCCGTTGGTTTAAGATAGGGTGGCGAGTAGGTACCTACTCTCTGCACACACGGAGCTGCAAAAGCTGACGTAAACAAACAAAACTGAATGCTTACTTCTTTATTTCTCAGAATTGAGCATTGCGATTATGACTTATGCACATGTAACATCAGGAGTTGCATTTGTTACGCATTTAATATACAGTGTGGTCCATTAAGTGTGCAACAAATGGGACATTTTTTTATTAGTTGTAAAACCGAAATTTAAATACCGCCAAAAGTTAGTGCATGTTCGATAACCATATCAGATGCCCTTAGAATGGCTTCAAGTCAAACAATATACAGGGCAGGACAAAAAATATGAAATTCGTTCAAGAACAAAGTTACCTTATTTCAAAAAATATAGCAAAATTTTGTTGAGAAAAGTTGTTTAGAATCAAAAGTTATGCTCAAATACAAAGTCACGGCCTCCTATTCGAATTTTGATTCTTTTTTTGTAAAATTTTGTATTATCCCCGTATGATACATATTTTTATTATTCTGATTTTATTAAGAGTTTTTCATATGTAAATTATTATTAGTAAAGCATTTGCCTTGTTAAAAAGAATATTTGCGAAATTCTAAAGTTCTGTTAAATATCGTTGCAACAAACATGATGTGGACGCTTACCTAAAAAAATATAAATCCAAGTAAATTTTACAAATACGCTTCAAGTTGCTAAAAGTTATTTCAAAGGGATGTGGTTGTGGCTACTTTAAATACATAAAAAATCAAAATAATAAAAATATGTATCATACGGGGGTAATACAAAATTTTCCAAAAAAGAATCAAAATTCGAATAGGAGGCCGTGACTTAGTATTTGAGCATAACTTTTAATCCTAAACAACTTTTCTCAATAAAATTTTGCTATATTTTTTGAAATAAGGTAACTTTGTTCTTGAACGAATTTAATATTTTTTGTCCTGCCCTGTATATTGTTTGACTTGAAGCCATTCTAAGGGCATATGATATGGTTATCAAACATGCACTAACTTTTGGCAATATTTAAATTTCGATTGTACAACTAATAAAAAAAATTACCATTTGTTGCACACTTAATGGACCACACTGTATAAAAGAGGTGTTAACACAATCTGATTAAGAGGCCTGCTTTTATTTTGTTTTCAAAGTAACCTTATGGAAAAAACATGTGATAGCATCCTACCTGATAATAGTTTATTTGGGACATTACCTATTTTATTTCACGGTATTAAAAAGTATAGCTAATAATTTTTTTCGTAAAACTACTATGAAAGAAAACATCCCGGAAGTCTTGTTTGTATGTTAACGCATATTAAGCATTTCTTCGGGAAATTACCTATTTCATTTTAAAGCATTAATACAGTCCTAGCTAAGAACGCCAATCACTGTTCGAATGTGCTTATTGCTTAAAAATATTTTCATAAAACCTCTACGTTTTCAGATAGCATTCTAATTTTAATTCGCATTGTAAGCTGGCAAAGAAATAAAAAGCAAGGTTGAACTAAATACTCTTTGGTTAAACTACAGCGTTGAGTGAAAAAGTACTGTTTACTCAATGACTACAGTAACTGTTTTCAAAATGTAACGAATACTTTTGCAAGTTGATATCCATTACTTCGGATCTTGTTGGGTAACGAGTACTCGTGTACCGAATAGTTACTTTTTTTACATCACTAATCTTTACACAGTGAATAAAATTTGAAAGTTTTTTTGGTTAATCTTAAATTAATTAGTATTGGTCATAAAACAATGTTGCAGTACACTGCTTATTACATGTACATACCTACTTTGAAAGCTCTTTAGATCGGACAATCTTTTATAGACACTACTTAAGAATTTATATATTACTGCATCTACTTACCTGTAACAGAAGATGAACATGCAACTTTCTAAGAAGTTAATAAAGGTTTGTAAGGCAACTATCGCAACTCAAAATGTAGATAGCATAAATATTTATATTTTCAATTCTTTGGGGTTTACTTGATACATTTTTTTTTATTTTATACTCTGCACAAAGTTACTTTCATTAACTGCTACTGGGTTTGCTTATAACGTCCGTTTTGTTTTTCAGTACGTTTCTCTTTGACGGTAGCTGTTGACATCAACATTACTGTAGTAAGTACTTGTAATTGGTATAATTAAAAAAGTATTTAATTTTCAAATTTAGTTTTTAAGTAAATATTCAAAATATTAAGATTTTGAAAAACAAATAATCTCCAATGCAGTCTGTCAAGGCAGATAAGTATAACTTCAATAAAGCTTAATTTTGAGGCTGAGAATGGTAGCAATTCATTATTTTTGCAAGTTAGTGATATTCTACTGAAATTTGCTTTCCTATATTTGTCATTTGAACCTATATTTTAGCAATAGTGTTGATTTAAGAGACTATTTCCCACATCTCTTATTCTCCAATGAAAAGCCATGCTTTTTCAAAATTCAACCAATCGTGTGTTTTTGTAGTGGCAAAAAATCGAAATTTTCCCTTGGGATTTTGTCAGTTTCTTTTGCCACTTGCATCCACGGCAACCACCAAATATGTTGCTTTAATCAAGGTGGTATTTAAGAAACGTCATTTAAACTGTCATTGCGCATCAGTATAAATGTCAAAATGAACCGATATTTGGGAAATAGTCCACAAAATGTATTACGGGCTCATGATTTTGCTCGGTAAATGTTTTACTCACGATTTGTTGTTTTTTTTGGCAATGCCCCTTGACAAACTAATTTTGACAAATTCCCTCACCTTCGGCTCGGGAATTTGATCAAGTTAGTATGTCTTGTGACATTGCCAAAAACAAAATACTTTCGTAAAACATTTTTACCGGCAAAATCATTTGCCCTTAATACATTATTACTGATAAAATACTTTCATCAGCGAATAAATAGAGTAGAATATGCAATCCAAATTTGCACTTACAATGCTGCCTAGATTAGTATTTTAATAATATTTAACAAAAAATCAGACGAGTGATGACAGTGATTTTGACAAAAAATAGTATATTATGTTATTAGGAGCAAAAGTTATATTTTATGTGGCAAAGCTGGACGGTTTATCTGCCGAGCTTGCGACATAAAGATACTTTTGCTCCGAATACCATATAGTATTTTTTCTTCAAACGTTTTTATAACAAATTATTTACAACTTTGTGAACAAAATTCGAAGAAAATTACTCGATAATATTATCTGCCGCTGACGAGCGGCAGATAAAGTTGTCAGCCGCTTGGCAATAAAGTGACAGTTTAGCATCATCAATCCAGCAGTATAATGCCATATTTTACTGCCATTTGAAGAAAAAAAATCTTTTCTGCCAAGTTTGAAATTTTTCGGAGTACCTACTTGTGTGTGATAGTGTGATTTGTTACTTTTTTGTATACTGGTGTAGTAGCCATTATCTACCATCGTAGCAACTAGTGTGGTAGGTACATTTTCACTGCTTAGATCAGTAGCACTTAACGATACCTGTGATTCGTGTTATACGTGTATAATTGGTGGCACTGCCAGTCTATGTTAAATTCAGAGTTAGCAGGATAGGTTTTGCATCAGTTTGACACCGACTAATGAAAAATATACTTCAGTATTACCGAACATATAAACACGAATCATAGCATTTTGAAAGCAAATAATTTCAACAAATTATTTAGTGTCGATTGAAAGGATGCCTAATTATATCAACCGCTATCTCTAATTCTTTAGTGATTATTATTAAACTACTGATCCAGCCAGCTTTAGAATATGCCATTTGGATTGCATAGTCGATTCTATTTGTTCGCTACAGTAATTATACAGTCTTATCAGCACAAGTATGAACAGCCATCTTTGTTTGTCTCGCATATTCATTACAATGGTAATTTGAACGATCTTATTCATAAAAGTTATGGTTGTGTCCAACACTTAATTATGAAATATCAGTGATGATAGTATCGTAAGAAATGTTAAGCACTGAAGTTCGTATATTATAATGTAACAAAAGTTCTAAAATTAATGTTCTATGTTATGAAAAGTTTTTAATAACATGAAGCATGAAGAAATCAATTGTTGCAATTTAGTTTAAGTGGATTGTTTGAATATGTTTTGGTTGATCTTCTTACACAGTGTCTGTGGCTTTTTATATTTTCCGTAACTAAAACAATAGCCACAAAAGTAACTGAAGACATTATAGTAACTTTATTAAGACATATATATTATCTATTACAATTATTATAAAATGTTAGTTTGTTTGTTACGGACAAGGTCTAGGCATGCTGAAAATGTAATTTGTATTACTAGAAAATGGAAATAATATTTGTAGGAAAATGTAGATTTCTCATACTTTTCAATTCTTAACAAACAGTTATAAAAAAAATTAATTGCTGAACTATTCAAGCTATTTATTTATTATAATTTTAAAAACAATAACATAAATTTGTTGAAACATTAATTAATTTGAAGAGGTTTCGCCTTGGTTCCAAAAATTATTAAGAATAATACCTATGCATATGAAAACATCACAGCTATTTCAATATTTTTTATTACATAAAGCAACATAAATTAACTATATTTTTGAAATCCTAAATGAACACAACACAGTCATTGTGGTGCTAGTTTAGGTAGGCACTCTTTTGTATCACCCTAAAAATTTATGAAACTACAAAATTATGTTTTGTTAGACTACAAATCATTTTGTAGGTAACCTTTTCTTATTTCAAACATGCATTTCATTTCATGAATACGAATTTTACAATAAAACCTCTATTCCCTTTATTCACTGAAAGTAAAGACACCAATACTAAGTAGATCCCATTACTATGATTATAAAATAATTAAAATATTAAGATTTTCTGATTTATATTTTCGTTTTTCAAAGTAAACCAAAAAAATGGTAAACATATCAGAGTGCCATTTGTTTCTTCAATTAAATAACTTCAATGTGATAAACAAAGAATGAACACACTTTACTAATAAAGTATAATTTAAATTATAAATACTACGAATTATAATACAGAAATTCCCATTAGGTATTTGACACAAAGAGTTATTGTACTCATACATTACGTACTCGAGTTCTAAACTCCTATGAGGTAGTCTCTTTAGCTAAACGGCAGTAAACAACTATTATACTAAACGGACGATTCATCGATTACAGTAATGACGCGATTCGGAAAGGATTTCCATTTAGAATTGTTGGTCCTGTTCACACCATTAGTTTCTTCTTCGTTATTCGTTGTTGGCTGTTCATCAGTTGCTCCTGAAGCAAGTCTGGATCGTGCTAAAGACCATCTCCTACCTTTCCTGTCTAATATCACAGGCAATTCCGCTATAAGGTTATTCTCAAACTCGCTAAGCATAAGATAATTTTCTACTTTATTACATGAAGTTATGCAGTCTCCAATGTAGTCTAAATCATCTAACAGATTATCAGGAAGATCCATGTCAGCAATTCCTTCTTCAGAAATGCAAGTTAATTCAGGTTTATCATTAGAACCAACGATGTTATCAATAATGCCAGCAGGTTGGTTAGGTGCTAGATCAGCTCCTAAGACAAGAGCAGCTGCGGCTGCTCCTGCAGTTACACCTGCTTCGTTTTCGGGTTCTTGAGAAAATGACAGCTTCCTTCTTTGAGGGCAGTTCTCATTTACGCAAACGTGGCGAGTTCCGTTCTCTCTTGTATGCTTATGCCTAGCAATATTTCTTCGATGTAAATCAATAAGAAATAGAGTTAAACTGCCAACTAATACGCAAGTTGAACTGAAGTAGTAGCCAGTCTTTTCCCCACATTTTTCATTCATATAACCTGAAACAAAAATAACATTATTTTTATAGTGTTATGAATCAGTTCTTGACAGTCATGTATGAAATATACGCAGGTGTTTAAAAATTTCTATATGGTTACCTCCGAATTACACTTGGCGTTGTATAACGCACAATAATAAAGAAATAGCATAATGATATTTATCGATTAAAAATGTTAGATAAACGAATTAAAAATCGTAGTAAAAATTCACTACAATATCGAAATTAATTGTTAAATAGTAAACTTCGTACAACAAGCAAATACTACCCACCGCCTTGTATGAATAATATACTTATCAAATGTTACCTACTTTATATCAAGGGACCTTTTTCATAGATGTGAACTTAAAAATTAGATTAGCTATAATCTATTCATAATGTTTCCTCCTTCCAGTAGGCTGTTATACGTTTTTATTAGGTTGCATGCATGAATTGTGATAGATGTCAAACTGAGACATAAAAAAACCATGACAGTTTTCTAACTGCTTTATTGACTTTGTTGCAATTTTAATGCCAAAAATGCCGAACATTTTACGGAATGAGGCAAAAATGTAACTAGCTACAGTGCACGCCATCAAAAATCATTGAAAACAACATAAACCAATTTTTTGCACTACTAGTCTCAGAACGCACCGTTATTGGTCATACTTTAGGTCGTGAATTTGATTTTCTCCACCAAGGGAGAGAAAGTAAATAAACAATTTTCACCGTGGTAACTGATAAATTGCTAAGTTACCAAATATGACTATTTTAATTTTGACGTTTTAAAGAGCTGTATTGTCAGGTTGACAGTTAAAATAATTTCGAAATTTGTTGGAATTTAGGTATTAAGCCGTTTGGTAGTGCAAAAAATAGTATATACACCACGGTAGCGAATCGTCTTATAACCTTCGCGTTTTAGATACTTCGCGCTGCGCGCTCAGTATCTAATATGCGCTCAGGTTATAATACTGCGCTTCGCTACCTTGATGTATAATATACTATTGTCATGTCTAGTTAGTTTGCATGCCTACCAACAAAAAGTCACCCTAACATAGCCTGATGGGAGAAGGAAACATCGTGAATTGATTATAGCACTAAATCTCTCAAGTATCACAATCAGCAATACTGTAGTTTGGGTTGCCTATAGTAAGTCCTAAATCATGAGGAAATGTTTTCTTGGTATTCCAATATCGGAATAAACACAATGATAATATAGGCATGGTTACCCCGCTAATGCAGTGGTTTATGTATTTGTTTGTAAATTTGGTTATCACATACTATGGTTTTAAAAAATCCTTATTAAGGAGTTTTTATGTCCCATATTAACTAGGTTACCCGATAAGTATAGAGTGATGTATTGTTTGTTTACTGTAGTACAAGGTCTAGCCAGGCAGAGTAACAAGTATCTTAGACACTGACTGCTGTGGTCATATGGTCAAGTCGTACTAAGAATTTTGAGATCAAAATGCTTAACCACTAAGCTAACGAGCCCGATTAGTGATGGAATTGTGTTATTATCTAAATACTTAGCAATTATTGCATTTAATATTTTATTGTGGCTTAAAGAATTTAAAAGGCGGCGACCAAGTATTAAGACATAGCTCAAGAGTGCTCGAATACTCTTCTGGAGCCCGCGACTGTATATATAAAAAGATCCTCAAAAATGTCCGAGCCAGTATTCAATTAACGAGCTTTAGTTTTAATTGAATAAGCCAGAGTATGTATTAACGACGATAAAAAAACTGGGACAGTTAATATGTTCTGTTGTGAATGTGACCACTTTACTATGTATCATCATCATCATCAGTCTTATGTCTTAACAAACATGTAGTGACCCTTCAGGTAATAAACATCTTGACAGCAATATGTATTATTATAGAATGATCAAAAATAATACCTTAAACTCCTTAAGAGCTTATCTATCTAATGTTGACTTTTCGAGTGTTTATAACTGCTCACGCAATGCTGATAAAAGTTTTGATGAATTCTTGTTCATTTTAAATTGGGCAATAATTATTAACTGTCCTTTATGACGCAGAACACTACAACGGAAGAGGAGACTTTATCTCTTTTGATGAAAACTCACCTACCCGGAGCAGTGGAACAACCTACTCTGGCTAAACCCAATCATACCTCTAGGAGGGAAGACTGGAAACAGCTAAGAGAATAGTCAGCAAAGAAAGGATTAGATGGGCAACTAGCCTCTTCAGTCTTTTCAAATCTGCTGGAAACGACGGCATACAACCCGTAATGCTGCAGAAAGGGATAGATATACTGCTGAACCCACTCAAGACATGTTCCAAGCAAGTCTTGCCTTGGGTTACATTCCCCAATCCTGGAGAGTGACTAAAGTATATTTATCCCTAAGCCTGGTAAGAGCAGCTATGCAGAAGCTAAATCTTACAGACCTATCAGCCTAACGTCATTCCTCCTTAAAACGTTGGAAAGATTAGTAGACAGATACTGGAGGGAGGAAGCCCTAACTTCACTCCCGATCACAAATATCAACATGCTTACCAAACAGGGAAGTCATGTGAAACCACCCTACACCAACTAGTGGAGAAAATTGAGAGAACCTTGGAGTACAAGGAGTACGCAGTCGGAGCATTTCTAGACATAGAAGGTGCCTTCGACAACACCTCCTACCACTCTATTGAAAGAGCAATGACAAACCATCAGATCGATAACACCACGATAAGATGGACTATGGCAATGCTCAACACCAGAGTTGTAAAAGTCAAGTTATTTGACAAGGAAAAGACAGTGCAGGCGACAAGGGATGTCCACAGGGAGGAGTTCTTTCTCCACTCCTGTGGTGCCTCACAGTTGATGAACTGCTGATCCAACTCAATAACAAAGGCTACTACACTCAAGGATACGCTGATGACATTGTCATACTGATTCAAGGTAAATACGAAAGAACCGTAGACAATGTAATGAAATCAGCACTAAAGATAACCGAAGAGTGGTGTCTAGAGAATAATCTTAGAATTAATCCCAGCAAAGCCACTCTCGTCGCTTTCACTCGTAGAAAGAACATCACAAACAGAATGAACATAAAACTGGTTGAGACAAATGTCAACTGGGAGAACGAGGTTAAGTACTTAGGTCTAACCATCGATTCCAAACTAACTTGGAACTCCCACTTAGACAAAACAATCACCAGATGCATACAAACATTAGTTATTGGAAAAAGAGCCATAGGTAGTACGTGGGGGCTCAAACCGGAACTGACCCTCTGGCTGTACAAATCCATGGTTCGACCAATAATTTCATATGGAATAATCGCCTGGTTGCCCAAAATAAAACAAGCAACTGCGTTCCACAAACTCAGCAGAATACAATATCTAGCTAATCGGTGCATCACTGGAGCCTTTAAAGGCACCTCAGGACAAGTACTGAATGCTATTTTAAATCTGCCACCTCTGCACACCTTCTTGGAAGGTGAAGCCAGAATGGCAGCCTACAGATTACAAAGTACTGGTCACTGGATGACCACAGCTAATAATCTAGGACATTGCAAGATCATGTCACACATCAACAACCCAATATTAGAAATGGGTTCTGATCTTATAATCAAAGCCTATGACTTTGAAAAGAACTTTACTGTACACACAAGTTGGAATCCGGACCAACTACCAACTCCAACAAATAAGAACATCATTTTTTACACTGATGGATCTAAGTTTGAAGGGGGTACAGGTTCCGGCGTGTACAGTACCAATCCTAGAACCAACGAAAAAGTCAGTCTAGGTAAGTTTTGTAACATCTTTCAGGCTGAAGTACAAGCTATTAACGTATGCGCAAACATCAGCATAGAAAAGAAGCTGCTCAATCGAGACATACACATTCTCTCAGACAGTCAGGCAGCACTGAAAGCGCTAAACGCTTTCAGTACTTCATCGAGACTGGTCAAGGAATGCAAATCCAAACTTCAAACTTTAAGCCAGGGAAATACAGTAAAATTATGCTGGATCCCAGGTCACCAAGGTATTGAAGGAAACGAAAAGGCGGACAAGCTCGCAAAAGAAGCAGCCCGTAATGCAATGACCGGTCCAGAACCTGGTCTAAACATTCAGAAAAACCAAGCCC
The DNA here is from genome assembly GCA_940337035.1 of Agriotes lineatus. Lineage (NCBI taxonomy): Eukaryota > Metazoa > Arthropoda > Insecta > Coleoptera > Elateridae > Agriotes > Agriotes lineatus. The sequence goes on along the minus strand of OW679194.1, from coordinate 234,878,950 downwards.
GCTCAGCCATTAATGAATGGGTCAATACCACACACCAACTAAGGTAGAGAAACTACAATCAAGCAACACACTGCAAAAGATTGCTAAAAACTCCGAATCCACATACCACCAAAACCCTGTTGAGACTGAACAGAACTCGAATCAAGCAAGTAGTCAGTCTACTAACAGGCACTGGTGCATTCAGAGAATTTATGCACAGGATTAATATCTATAGAGATGAACCTGTTTGCAGACTATGCCAAGAGGATGATGAAACAGCCTATCATATCCTCTTTGAATGCCCAGCATTAGAGCATAAAAGACACCAACTCGATTGGAGCCTTAACTCTATTGACAACCGCAAGCTAGTAGGGGACATTGCAAGTCTAGTAAAAGATACGGATGTCGGCTTGCTAACTTGAAAACTCCGACAGTAGAAAAAGCCCAAAGGGCTGACGTGCGCATGCCAGCAAAAGGCAGTCGTGAAATCTAATCTAATCTAATCTACGACGCAGAAGTCAATATAAGATTGACAAATTCAACAATTGTATAAATAGCGCAGTTGTCAATGCTGGCAAAGAATTAAGGAACTTGTTTTGGCTAGCAAAGCAAGTTAATTCTGAGAAGTTTCATCAGCTTTATAAAGATAAGAAAAAGGAATATAATCGTCTCGTTACTGCCACTAAGAAAAATGATTATAATTCATTGATCTTCAACTCCAATAACCAACAAAAGATTGTTTGGGTCTTTGTAACTTGCAGATTGCGTAAAACCAAAAGTAGACCCAAAGTTTCACTAAAATGCGGAAATATTCTAAATTCTAATCCTAAATTGGTTGCGGATCAATTTGCTACCCATTTTTCTTCGGTGGTAGAAAATCGATTTCAAGAGTACTTTGTTAATGATAACGCAAACTCACTGATAAAGAGGAAGTTATGGGCATCATTCGTAACCTAAAAAACACTAAAAGTGCTTGTATTGATAAAAAATAATAAAGATCGCATGAAATTATTGACCCACTAGTCTACATTATTAATGTAATTTTTGAAACTGGTTGTTTTCCAGCATCCTTAAAAACAGCACTTGTAATGCCAGTTCATAAAAAGGGCGACACGGAGTCTATTGATAATTATCGACCTATTTCCATACTGAGTATATTTTCTAAAATAATTGAAAAAGTTATTCATAGTAGAGTGTTCTCTTTTTTAGAGAAATTCAACATAACGACTAATTTTCAGTTTGGATTTAGGCCATGCAGGTCGACAGAGGGAGCGGCCAACAGTTTCATGGAAAACGTTTTTATAAAGCTCGATAAGGGTGAACAAGTAGCCGCAATATTCTTCGACCTATCTTGTGCTTTCGATAGCTTAAACGACAACTTTGCTGCCAATAAATTACAAGCTTTAGGGTTTAGGGCTCCGGCTTTAAAACTTCTGAAATCATATCTTGTTAACCGCAAGCTATGTGTAAAAATTGCTGAAAACACTTCATGCTCTTATAATTTGCATATAGGTGTGCCCCAGGGATCTGTGCTGGGACCTCTTATATTTATTTTATTTGTTAATGATCTTCCGAGTCATATAAATACTGTAACGGCCTGGCGATCAGGCCGCTGTAGACTTATGAGTCACCGCCGCCGAGACGGTCTTGAAGCCAGCTGCGGGCAGATGAGTCATGTTCCAGACGCCTCGAGAAGCGACCTTGTAGCCAGATGCAAGGGATGACTCACGCTTTCGGGAACGAGCTCGGGGTCAACACACGCGAATGCCGGAACATACGAGCGAAATCTGAATTGTTGTAGAAGCAAATTATTCGGCCATATAAATACGCGCCGCCGGACAGACAGTTCAGTTCTCATCGAGTTCTCTGGCAGTTCTCATCAAACTCGAACGCGTAAGACCGCCACATAAATAAACGCGTGTATAACATAAATAGCCACATAAATAATTGATGTTTAATCCAGTGTAAATAAATAGAGTGTATAACCATATAAATCATTACTGTTGAGCCGTATATAAATAATTAGTGTATCGTTGTTAGAAATAGTGCCTGTAGTTTATAAGTAATTTGTGTTCTGCGTTGATAATTCTTGTATTTGTAAATAGTCGTAATTAATCGTGCAAATAAATGTTTAATACAAGAAGCGTCGTATAATTTTTAACTAGCCCGATCGTAAAAACGTAGCAATACGAAAATGCTATCGATGTAGGCAGATGATACTGCGGTAGTGGTCTCAGCTCAGAGTTTGGAGGATTTAGAGGCTGAAGCAAGTTCTGTAGCTCTCGAATTTTATACATGGTGCACAAAAAATAAGCTCATGGTAAACATTAACAAAACGGCTTGTCTACATTTTCGTTACAAACCAGGAACTGATCGCAATCTTCATTTCAACTTTAACGGGATAAAAGTTTCAGCCGCTGAATCTACTAAGTTCCTCGGAGTCGTGGTGGATAAACACTTAGGTAAGTTGGAAATTTCATGTAGATGAAGTATGTAAGAAGCTAAACAAGGCATATTTTGCAATTTTTCAAATGAAGTCAATTCTTAGTATTAAGGCTCTTACAAATATTTATTACTCCTTAGCTTATTGTCACCTTTCTTATGAAGTCTATGGGGTGATTGTGTGTTTAGTAAGCGAATCTTTATATGTCAGAAACGACTAATAAGAATGATTTTTAACATCAACTCAAGAGATAGTTGCAAGCCTATTTTCATAGATAATAATAAGATAATGTCTTTTCCTTGCATATACATCTACAAATGCTTATTATAGGTACCTATATAAAAAATAATATTAATCTTTATAAAATGAATAAGAACTTTCATAACTATGACACAAGATATTCCAACTTCTTAACTGTAGTCACCAATATATGCAGGGAAAAAATTCTTTAACATGCTTCCTAATGCTGTTTGTGAGCTATCATACAATCTCTTTAAAAAACAAATTAAAAGATTATTACTCGCCAAATGTTATTACTCTGTGGAAGAATTCCTTAGCAATAAGTCCATAACATTGTAGTCCATAACATTGTAAGTGTAGTAACCTGTCCATGTTATGTTTGTTTTTGTAATAATGTGACTATTTTCATACTGTGTACAACAGTCTGATTAAACGTAATAAATTATTATTATTATTATGGTATGTGTATTAGGTAATTCATTAATTCGGATTAGTAGCTGCCCGTCATACAGCCTCTCTCCAATTTACTCTATTGTCTGCTCTTCGAACAGCATTTTCTAAGCTGGTATCAAGAAGTCTTCGTTTGGGTTAGATGTTATATAAAATAGATGCATTTATGTTTATTGCTGTCCATGACATTCTTAACATCCTACGCCTTATGTATAGTTTCTTTCCTTCAGCGCTCCTCGCTCTACCGATTCTGGGAACACTGCAGCCTAAAAGGCTTATTGTGCATATCTTAATTAGTGAGTCACACCCATTCAGTGATCTTTGTTCCCTGTATCAAAAAGTATAGGTCCTTCACCGGGTGTGTAGCAAAGTTCTTCTGTTCCATAGTAGGCTGGTAAAATATGTGCTGTCTTCTTCTTCCCAATGCATCACAGACACACAAAATGTGTATTGCAGTTTCTGCTTCCTTATTGAAAGGTCTACAAGTAAGGTCACCACTGTATTTTCCGATCTTTCACAGGTTCTTAACAGTAGCATGTCCTGTTAGTTGACCTGTGACAATCCTGAATAGCTCCCCACCAATGAGAAGTAGCTCTGCAATTCTCTTCTTGCAAGGACCGCTTATGAAGCCTTGCTGACTTTCTGTCCTGGTCTGCCAATTCAGTATATTTCATGTTGAGTGCCGATCCAATAACTTATGTAGCCTCGGATAGCACTTCTTGAAATGCCTAAGGCTGGTTCTGGCCCAAGGTAAGCCTCAGTCGATCCCTGCTTTGCTAGTTCATTGACCTTCTGATTGCCGTCTATGCCACAATGACTTGGTACTTATAACCGTCCGTGTACCAGATCAAGGATTCCAGAAGATATATCCGGTTTGGCTGTTTTCAACTTTTCATGATCTTGAACTATCACCTCAAAGAGTGACCTTACGTGATATTTCGGAGTCATATAGTCCATCTTCATTTCAAGTAGAGGTCCCTCTATGCTGCTAGATATACTCATGTGTTCTGTACCTAAACGAAAGTTGTCCAGTGAATTTTGCAATCTATGGATTCCCAATCTGGCCTCTTCATGTATTACTATATGAAGATGGGGAGGTTCAGAAGCGTCTTCATTGCAATAGTGGGTATTGTTCTTATTGCCCCTGACTATGTTGTATAGTTGGTGTGTATTTCTAACTTAATTATCAACTTGTTTAGACGTCGATACAGTAAAATTAATTGTTTAAAGCCTTGTTTAAGCTAATCAAATAATGTTAAAATCTCAATCAAAAGTTGTTCTAGTTTTTACTTCCTTTTACAATAAAGGAAGTATTGGATTCATCCAAAAATTCGAAATTGAGTTTTCAACAGAACTTCATGTTTTCGAGTCCCCTGAACCCAAAAAACATATTTTTTTGCATTGGTCTATCTGTGTGTGTGTGTGTGTGTCTGTCTGTCTGTCTGTCTGTCTGTGTGTGTTTGTGTCTGTCTGTGTGTGTGTCTGTAAACAGAATATCTCAAAAACGAAAAGGGGTATGGCGTGGAAACTTCATATATAAGTTTTGTGTACTATTTAGATGCGACAGCAAGCTTTTGAAAAAATCGCATAACCGGAATTTTTTTTCAAAAACGGCGCTAACGATTTTTTCAAACTTCACATTTTTATTACATTTTGAATGTTTTCAGTTCTTTGCATTAATTTTCACACAAACTGGTGCAGAAACCATTATGCTAGGTTATGTCGTTCTCGGGTTACAATGTTACACTTTTATTAAACTGAATTTTCCAGTATTCCTTTAATTCCAAAGCGGATGCTGTCTTTATAAAAGTTATGCAGTTTACGATCATAAATTTGAGAAATCGGACAGGTGCAACAAAGCAAAATGACAAGTAAGTATGGAAATCAAAGTTATGTATGCCATAGAAGTACAAAAGATGCAAACTAAAGATAAACGCCAGCCACAAACGCACGCGAAACGAGCCCAATGTTGTTTCAGCATTGGCCCCGGTAAAGATGCATTGCAGTAACTACTGGATATAATAGGTAGCAGATTTCGTAGATATCGGACATTTCAATCTGCTCGGGAGCGAAAATCGAAACAAATAATCAGTCTTTTATCGTGTCCCAGTGAAAAACGCGATGAAATAGAACATGCGTCTATGGATCGGCTATTTGACAAAAATGCATTAAACCCAAAAAAATTGGAAGAGAATAACGGTATTTAGAAATTGAATGTCAATAATTCACCATTTTTGTACTGAGTCAGAAGAATATAGAATAGGCGTAAATTAGAAGCCCATTTTAGCATATATAAGAAGGTTAGACCTTTCATTTTACTATTTCTCCAAATATCAGAGAGACTAAAATATAAATTGTGGTACAAAACAGCAAGTCAAAAGTAGAGTTTCGCTTCCATGTTAAAAAGGTCTCGAAGGTAATATGAGGACTAGAAAAACTAACTTATGTTGTGCTTATAATTATTTCTAATCGTTAGCCGTCAGTTTGTAGGACTATTTTTAAGCAATCGAGGGCTGGCATGGTTTGTATGGTGTATAGTGGTTTCTTTCTTTATCACGTTTAACATACGAAGCAGAAAATTTTAGATACGTCTTGCATTGTATACGTATGTCTTACATCAAAATTTATGCGATTGTATGGTTCTTTTACACTCAGAGTCTAGTTCGTGAATTTGAAGTTTGTTAAAGAGATTTCTAGTAAATTGTATTTTGTGAAGATATTTTGTTCGGTCTACGATGTTTCGAACAGTTGATTCGCCGCAACCGATTTGGCGCAGCCCTTACGGCGCAAAGCCATTTCGGCGCGGAGACGTTTTCGCACGAAGATGTTTCGGGGCAAAGACGTTTCAGCGCTAGCCGACTTGGCCTGAAGCCGTTTCGGTGTCGTTACCTATTTTGTGGGTTCACTTTTACAGTTAAATCATACCCAATAAAATGTTATATTTCGTAAATTTCTATGTGAGGCTCTTTATAATATATTTTAGTTCGAGACTAGTAGAGAATAATTTAATTTCCACTAGATTGAAATTACCAGAGAATGTTAGGCCTTAGTGCCAGAACACAACACTACAGTTTGGTGTATTTTTATGTTGTATGTAATGAAAAGCTTTTACGCATACGTCTACAAATATCGAGAGGTTGAATAATACTTAAAAACATGTTGTTCCATATGTACCTGCCCGTACATATTCAAATAAAAGTAAGCGCAAATTAAACCTTCAAAAACATTTACTGCTTTTTTAATATGTATATAAACTTTAAGTTGTTTTGGTTTTGTGGCCTTGAAAATAATATTTACCATTAATGTTAATTGCTAAAACAATAACTTTTTGCACGATAGAACAATTTTACTTAGTTACCGCGTTTGCTGCCAAATCAGTAAGTTATGTTTACTGGTTACTAATATAAAGAAAACGGTAAAAATTCGAAGTTAGCAGATTAGGTTTTACGTCAGTTTTGATACAGACTGGCGCAAAACCTAACCTGCTAACCTCGAATTTGACATAAGACTTACAGTGCCACCAACATATTATTCTCTATAGCCGCCATAGCTGAAATTGAATACCCGGCGTCGCTGCGCGTGTCGCTTCTGAGTCCGTTAGGTGTTTATTCGGTGGTATAATGTCATATTTTACTGACGTTTGAAGAAAAATACATTTATATCGTGCAGAAAACGTCATAAGCATCACGAACGTTAAGCAATTACCGATCTCAGACAATAATTGAGTCGTCGCTTCGCTCCTCCTCCAAACATCGATCGTAAAATGTCCTTACCGTTCTTAATACTTAATATACTATTTTGCACGATCGGTAATTTCTGAATATTTACCATGGGTGTTTCCGTGACAGTAAGTGGAATTTACCAGTTGCTATAACTACGAAGGCTGCAAAATTACTTACCGATCTGAAAACTGAACAGCAATAGTATATTAAGTATTAAGAACGGTAAGGGTATTTTACCGATCGAAGACAATTGTTTGGAAGAGGAGTGAAGCGACGACTCCAATTATTGTCTGAGATCGGTAATTCCTTAACGTCCGTGATGCTTATGACATTTTTTGCACGATAGAAATGTATTTTTCCTCAAACGCCAATAAAATGTGACATTATACCATAGAATAATATGTTGGTGGCACTGTAAGTCTATGTCAAATTCGAGGTTAGCAGGTTAGGCTCTGCGTCAGTCTGTGTCCAAACTGACGCAATCCTAACCTGCTAACCTCGAATTTTTACTTACCGTTCTAGAACGGAAACATAACTTACTGAAAAATACAAAAAAAGAACTAGTTGTTCAATTTAGCGAGTTCTATCACGGGTTAAAATATTTGCACTCATTTCCATAACACCCTGTATACTTGTGTTGTTCACCTTTAAATTAACTTAGATTTGTTTTACCAAGCGGCTCGTCAAATTTACGGCAGATAAATGATTGAAAAAATATGCGAGTAAATGAAAAACGATAAATAGAAAAGTTGTTCATTTTGGTGAGCCCTATCGCTGGTTAAAATTATTGAATGGAGTTCCATAACACCCTGTGTAGAGTACTGAATCACGAGCATTATTATTAGCCGTTATATTATGGGAGCGACACAGATCATTTAGAAGTTACATCATTTATGTTCGAAGAATCAATTGTAGTAGTTTCAAATTTCGTATACAACATATGCATTTCAATTTATTTATTTGTTACCTTGTCGAACATTAATGGGAATAACGAAATAGTAAAGAAGTAAATGAAGTTACAGGGAATAGAACAAAATATTCTTACAGTTGTTTGGTTAAAAGCGAAGTTTTTGATACTTTTACATTACAATGTTGGACACTCCAACATTGTAATGTGTCTCAATAACTCAATAAAAATACCGTAATGTAGAATATAATTAAATTGTATTTATGTTTGTCTTATTAAAAGTTAGGAATCAGTTCTCTTAAATAATGTTTGTCATTTGCTATATTTGGAACTGCCGGAACCAATTAAAATTTAGAAAGACCGATTATTGCCACGATAAGGAAAAATAGAATGATGTTTGATAAACTGTTCAACACTAAATTCTTACGGTAGGTAGCAATGATAAAATGATGATGCAAATTAGAGTGAAGGTCAATAACTCCATTCAAGAGATCAAATCTATACAGCTATCGCTTTATTGATGACGGACACATTTTGAACCGGCTTACGTTCACGCTTTATCTATAAATTGTAAAAGATACCAGAGCCGAACTTGGCGACTAACTGTACTCATTTACAGAAATTTGCTATTAGTAGATAATACGTTGGCTAAAATGTAAGCTTAAGTAATCACTAATTTATAATATACCACGAATTTCACTTGAAAAAGCAAGCCGATATTAAATTTTCTGTTAAAATTAGGGGAATTAAATAAAAGTCGAGCAAACTAGATGGCGAACAAAAAACGCGCATTTCGGCGGAACAGAAGTCAGTAGATGGTCTGTTCTTATTGGTTATATATTTCTTGGTACAAAGTTACTATTTTTGTTAGTTTCAAGCTATCAATCATAAATTAAAAAAATAAACGCATCTTTAACATTTAAGATGTTTGTATGGGTGGTCGTTCTCCTCTTCTCTCCCAAGGAGAAATATAATTATAAGTTTGCAACAGAGCCAGCTATTTGTTTATTATTTGCAAATTTTAGTTTAATAATAACGTCGCACCTTAGCTGCATAAAGATATTTAGTATGACTTCAGTAGAATAATAATTACATTACCTGAAAAAGGGACGCCAATGACGATAGGAATGGCTTGGGAGCATTGCACGAATCCCCAAGTGCGAGCGAAGTTTCGTGCGCGTACTCGTTCGTAGGTGTACATCTTCAGGGAATAGTGATATCCTCCACAAAATATGCCTGAAAAAGAAACTGTGTAACTGTACGCATTTACTTAAATGTGAGTCATAACGCATATATAAATCAAAATTATTATTGCAATAAATTCATCTGTCAACCTATCAATGCTTAAATCGACGTAGGCGAGTCACCTGCCTCAAATATCTGATACAACCAACATTCCAGTTTTATTAATGCATTACATCGGTTTAAAACTTCTTTGGTTTGAACCAGTTTGTTGACATGGAACAACTATTTTAATGAAAGCAATATGCTTTTGTCGTTTTTCTTGTCAGTGGAAGTCGGACTTCCTAATTATTTGAATATGGAGACACTTGATTAATGTAGCAATAAAAATAATCGTTGACTTGCAATACCGTAAATATATGGTTTATATAAGGCGCTTCAAAATTACACGACATTATTATAGGACGTGTCCGCTAGTAAAAATAAACAAAAAAGTTTAGATAAACATTGGTCCAAAATTGCGACTTAAGGGCGATATAGCCTTGAGAATGATAATAGGAAACACATATTGCTCTAAGTAGGTTACGTTCCTGAAGTAACGAATTTAAACCTTAACCCTTCAATACCCGTTTACGGTCTGTGGGACCGAGCAAGACACATGATGCAGTATATTACTTAATGTTCTAGCGTTAGTTACCGCCCATTTTACTACCTTCCTATATATTGCCATTGAAGATTCGTATGCAGTTTTGAGTTCGTGCGTGCAGTGGTTTAATAGTTATTTACTATACAAGTGGGATAACAGCATCATTAATATACGTGTGTGTAAGTTACAAACGAGTGCGTAGCACGAGTTATGTAAGCACACAAGTATATTAATGATGCATTATCACACATGTATTGTACAAAATTTTATCTACGACTGCCAAAAATTGAGAAAGTGCATTAAGAGAAATGTCAGATCTGTCATTTTCAAAATATTTAGTAGGCAAATGTCATTATGTCATTCATTTGACACTATTTCAGTTACGTAATAAAGTCATTACACAACTCAGTTGCGTAATGAAACCATTACATAACTGAATGGTGTAATGAGCTTCATTACCTAACTGAAATAGTGTCAAATGAGTGACGTAATAGTTACTTATCCCACTGGAGTAGATAAAAGTTATTTATAATTTTCGGTTTCAGAGACCGAAGCGGGTACCCGAGTTGTTTTTATTTTTACCTTTGATATACGACTAATGTGAGAAGAAGGGAAGTATTTTCTGCATTTTTAGTAACACTGTTATACTAAAACGTTATTATAGTCATGGCAGATTTTATGAGAAAGAACAGGCGCGACTAGAACAGACGATGCGAGATATAATAGCGGAGGAGGATGTCGACAACGCGTTTATGATGATCTGCCATCGTCTGACGAAGATAATTTATTAAAAACTAGGGAAATGAACAGTGACACTGAACATGAAATATCTGATTATGAAGACGTTAGTGAACAAGAATCTAATGCCATAAGATATCTCATTATTTTTATGGAGGTGGCAGAGGGTGTCGGTCTGCGAGACCGGTGCGGGTACTGATGTCTTACAATTTTGAACGGGTACTGGAGGGTTAAGGCCCTGAACACACGTGGATTCTGTATGCGAGATACCGGTATCCCAGATACAGAAAATACACGCGTTCAAATGGAGCTATTCACACGGCATTCAGCGACGTATAGGCATACAGTATCGCGCTGCAGAATTTCGGTATCCTTTTTGGCCGCCGGCGACAAATCTGTATCTCGGATACCGATTTACCATTAGAGTATATGGACTCGTTCAGACCCGCATTACTTTTGCGAGTCAGAACACACGATATCATATCATAGGCATAGCAGATTTTCTTTAATTCTTATTTATTTAATATAAATCAAATGGTGAATTCGTTACTATACAACGATCATGGAGCGTACAATATTTGACAACGAAAAGTTTATTAGCCTAGTAGAGACCAATACCTGTCTTTGGAATACAGGACACCCAGAATATTTCGACCGAAATCAAACACAGCAATGCTAGGTCCATAACGGCACGACACTGGACTGTTTCCGGAAGCGACTGACGGCCCCGCGTATCAGATACAGTCGCCGCGTCTGAACAAACCGCGATTCTGTATCCCGCATACTGTATCTCGCATACGAAATCCACGTGTGTACAGGGCCTTAGTTTCACTTTTTTCGATAACTGCTGCTTACAGCGATTCCAAACAAGAGTGCATTTTTATGAAACCATTATAAGCTTTTAGATTATTCAAGTAGAAGTTAAGATAATGTTTATAGGATTTTTTTGTTTGCTTTCACCTAGACCTAGGGAATAGGTCATAGAATGTAGACCTAGAGAACGAGTCCATAGCATACTGCCGCAATTTTGAAACACCTGGTATATACACTGTGATCATAAATGCAGGTTGAACACTACGTGAGATAAACGATCGGTGCTTGAAAGGAAACTGGAAAAGTATACTAGTCCACAAGGAGATAATAATCTGGCGAATAAAGTTTCTAACTGAAATACGTGAATATCGGCGAAAAAAAGAATTATTATATTGATGAGACTTGGGTGAATGAACGTTACACAATGTCCAGGGTTTAGTAAGATTTGAATATAAAAAGTTCACATCAGGCGGTCTATGAAGGGTTTTCAACAAGATTAAAATCTCCTTCTGGCATAGGCCGGCGGTTAAATATAACGTACATTGGTTCCGGGTTTTTTAGTGTTGATGGGTTTAATATGTTTGAATCGCGTAAGATGAGAGATTGCCATGAGGACATCAATGCCGATGTGTTGGAAGCTTGATTTTCTTCCGTACTGTCGCTTGTGAAACCTGGTTCGGTAATTGTACTGGACAATGCGCCAAACCACAGTAGACGTTCAGAAAGTATACCACGTTCCGCGTGGGGAAAAGCTCAAATAAGCGAGTGGTTAAAATAAAAAGATCTACGATGCCACGAAAATATGCTTAAAGTGGAACTACTTGAGATTGTTCCAATAAATAAAGCCAAATATATTGAATTGCAGTAGATGAAATGGCGAAAGAACGTAGTGGTATAGTGTTAAGGTTATCTCCATATCACTGTGAGCTAACCCCTATTGAACTGATTTGGACGTAAATTAGAAATGAAGTAGCTCGAAAAAAACCGACTTTAAAGGTTTGTTAGAAAAGGCTATTACCAAAGTAACAGCAGACACTTGGATACGGTATATTATTCATGTTACTAAAAGGAAGAACAAAATATGTGGAACTTAGACACGTGTTGCATTCATAGTAGAGCCACTTATTATCAATATTAATCTTGACAGTGATATTAGTAGTGATAGTGACGATGAGTTAATATTTGCAGATAAAGCCTCTTTTGAATTTTGATATGTACGCTACTGGAATCTTCCTTTTTGTTTAGACAAACAAAGTAGATACGGTGTCGTCAGTTATAGAACCGGACTATAACTAAAGTGAGCTTTTATTCCCCGAAAACAAATGTGTCACTTCATGAGTCAATAGCATTATTCTCGACACTGAAAGGTAAAAGAGACTAAAAATGATGATTGAATGAATTATAGCAATTGGTATTTTCTTTTTCATAGCTATAAAATACAGATACTTCTAATATTTATCTGTCTGAATATAAACACAGCAAGCGTCGCAGGTGATCCAGAAGTAAAAGTATCTGGTTTTGGGCCAGAATATGTGGGTTCAATCCCCACTGATTCCAGTGGCCCAAAAATCTTGTGTCGGCTTCATTGCGATTGGCCAATGCGATTTTGGCAACATTGGGGCCTTAATGCCTAAACCTCTTCAAACACGGGAGGTGTATGCCCTTGCAGTAAAGATGTAGCAACAACACATCTTTTCAAAAATAATTTTATAGGAACCTGGCGTTCAGAAGTTGCATACGCATGATTTTGGAAGTAGTTGCACTGTGCATCTACAAGTTTTTCAGAAAAAATATAAGCTTTAATTAGAAATATATTTTACACTTCTCCGTACCACCTTAGAATAAATAGTGAATTGATTTTGGGCGCTTTAATATGGAAAAGATTAAATAGTAATGTCCAGCGCAACCGTTATATAATATTGTTTAAGAAGGTTATAGTTTAGTCAGTATTCTTAAAATGTTTTGCATGAACCTTACACCCGCGTTTCTCACTAATGTATTTTAGAATACAATTCTAGCAATACAAAATGTATATTGCTGAGACAAACAAGATTTCGAAATTTTGAATGGGTAATGCCGTGAATATTTTATACGGAATAATATTATGAAACCAGCCTAATTAAAAACTAATGATTCAATGTACTATTAAATCTAGTTCCAGTAACGTCTTTGATTAAAACCAGACAGTGTATTCTTTTTTATGCAAGGAACGACAAATAGAACTCAAAGAAGTTTCTGTGCAATAGAGAATGTAATGAAAAATTACTTTTCACTTTCAGATCTTTTGAAAAGTTTGACTAAGTTTCGTTTTGAATAGAAAATTTAGCTGGTCCATGAAAGATAAAATTAAAGGTAGCAGAAATCAAATTTAGTTATTGTATGTGCCTAGAAACTTGTTATTATAAACGAGTTTCAGCTTAATCTCATGCTGCTATCGGTGTCCGTAATGGCAACATTGATGGCCTGTCTGCATCCATAACCGTTTTTAAGATTCTGTGGTTATTGCCGTTATTGCGTATAAAAATGTCCGCTAATCTTCATGCCAAAGTCAAAATGTTCGTTGGCTTCTTAATTATCAATTTAAGTGCCGATCAGTGTCACGCTTACTGAGCATTTAAATGTTGTTGGTATTTATTGGATTGCTCGTTTTGGGAATGTTATAAATTTTTATGATTTTAGACGAACATATGCTCAATAGTCTTATAAAACTATAAGACATATTTTTGTATAAGTCCTACTAGTTCTCTACTAATCATTTTAGCCAAAGTTGGTTAATGTTCCCAGATTTTTAATTTTATTTAGTAGATTTTACTTAAATATTGCATTAAAATCCATCACTTCTAAGAAATTAGTCGGAGTTCTTTACAGTAGTTCTTAGTTCATCGAAAGCACTTCAGCCTAGCCTAATATGTCTTGAAATGTTAACAGTCGGATTATCTTTTTCCAATTTTAATTGATGACTTAGGTAGATGTATTCGTCGACAGTTTCCAGACTGACATATTTCAAGGTAATATGTTTAACATGTGACATGATCTTTGTCTTACTCAAGTTAATTTCCAGTCCTGCCTGTTGTGCGACGTGATTTAATTGAATTAGCATCGTTTGTAATTCATCGACATCTGAGCTATATCGTCGGCCAAGAGAACGCGATTTAAACATTTTTCCTGTATGTTTCTACCTTGCCATTCCCAAAGTCCATCGTACAGGCGCTAAAAAGTATTTAACTGTTACGCAAACGCAGTAATACGCGCGTAAAGAAGCGTTATTAGATGTATTAGTCTCATTGCACGATATTTGGCAATCAATTTCTCTCCAATTTTGTTATAATAAAAGACCGTTTACAAGATATTTAAAAATTTAAAATTTCTACAGTTTCTTCAAGATTGCGGCGGTTCATTATTCTCAATTGTTCAGGACTTTTTACACATTCAACAATAGATCTAGATACCACATTTCAATACTTTGCCAGTTTTTTGTTATTCATCGAAAAAGGAACTTCGTTGCTTGGACTAAAATGTTGATATTAGTTTATATATAGGAATATCGAAATATCCAATAACGGTATAACGAATGAATATCAATATATCGAATATCAGTATATATAATATCGATATTTATCTATTCATATTTTTCGATATCTCGATATTTTTCGATATATTGATAAATATCGATATATTTAGATTATATCGAATATCGATATGAAAATTTTACTATCGCCCAGTCCTAGTCTTGCCAAGCTCGATCAAAAGCAAAAGCTTCGTTGGAATTGTATGACTGTGTGGTTTTAGATCACAACTTTTTAAAGATACTTGTAACAGGGGATGACTTTGGGCATTTGGTTATGATCCTGAATTCCATATTTAGAGTGGAATAGAAAAACCCGACTCCCTTTGGCCGGAAAAAGAGCGCGCTAATCGAAATTTGGCAGAAGTTTGATATACCGGGACCACCCAGATGAGTGGTCCTTTGAGGAATTTCAGAGACGTGGAACTAAATGACGGTGGTCCCAATTCTCTACGACTGTTACAAGTGGGAATTTTGGGACTAACTTGGCCCTTTCCAAATGTTGGCGCCACTTGCGCTACTTTAACAAGCGTTTTATTCGGACTGTATAAAACTTATTCCTTCGTCTGATTCTCTTCAATTGGAGAACTTATTTTCTTTACCATCCAGAGAAGAACCTTAGCAACAGCGACAATCAGTACACAAGGAATGATGTATTGGAATTAATTCATGAAGCCGAGATGGTCCCTAGGGAAACATATTTCAGCAATGACAGGGTTATTGGATGTGATTGTGGGGACAATTTTGGCGAAGAGAAGGATTCGTTAATCTTTTGAAAATACCGATTACGTTGCAAATGCGAGCAGCAGAGAATTTATAAAAGCTATATTCAACACACAAGCTTCGAATTATATTTGCCTAGATTCCAAAATTGTTATTTGTGAAAGTTGTTGCCCATGCAGATTACAGCAGGGAAATAACTAAGAACTACTTCTTTTGCGCGATTTTTTTTATGAAGAATATATTCTTAATTGTAGCCGAAATATTAGTTGTCATAATCGATATATTCGGAATGATAATCGATATGTTCACGTAGTTGACACATTTAGACGTAGAGTACGTCTAGCGTATACAGTGTGGAAATAAAGTAACGGATAAATTCATTAACTTTTGTTACGGTATAAAAAGGACTTTACGACACCCACCCAAGGTGAGCATCGCACCACGGAATCAGTCCTGAAAACATGACACACTTGCCCTGAAATCGGTTCGAAAGAGGCTAATAGGCCACGGCTGGAACGCTCAGGGAGTCGGGCGTGAGTCACACGATACGTTCTGGGCAAGCGCGTTGTGGCATAATATATACAGGGTATGTCGAAATTATGAGGGCGCCACCAAGCCTGTCGTAACCCGGCTAACCGGGCCTGGACGGTTAGACGGGAGCCAAGCATGCAAAAATACTCCGCCAATAAGATTATTCAAGAGTTGCAAGGTCAAACAACAACTTCGGGATTGCCTTAAGCAAGGATTGTGATTAGGTGTCCATCCGACCACGACTACGCAGCTGTCTCACTCACCTGCACGCTCACAGCTTCCTCGTTCCGTCGTACAATAATTCGTACAATAAAGGGGCGTCTATCTGTAACAGAACATGCACAAACCGAAACAAACAATAGTTCCCTTAACTAACCAATCATATATTTCACTTCGAGTTACAATGGGGTAGCAGAATGCGTCGCCCTGTATCTAACTTTACTCTATAATTAAGGGCACCAGCTGGCACGCGCGCTCTAAGCTTAACGACAGATGTTGAACATTAGTGAACAGCAATAATAGGTACAAAGTAACGACAGATGTTGAACATTAGTGAACAGCAATAATAGGTACAAAGATACACATTGCCTTATGCAAGGGCAGCGACGATTTACATTAGCCTTCACGGCCTGAACTGTCTACAGTCTGAATGAATACATTAGCGTAGTAGTGAATAGGTACAAAGATACACATTGCCTTATGCAAGGGCAGCGACGATTTACATTAGCCTTCACGGCCTGAACTGTCTGCAGTCTGAATGAATACACTAGCGTAGTAATGAATAGTAATGAGTAACACTCGCGTTCACAGCGGTAATCAGGTTAAAGGCACATACCTTAATGCGTGGGCGGCGAGGGAGCCTGGTGCAGCTGAGTTGCGACGAGCTGCAATCGTAGGTGGTAGGTACCTTCGGTGTTACAACGGCGAAAGGGGGTGAATGCATAACCGCCTCAATGCCGACGGGAGACGCGTCAAGACGCGTACAACGGGACGACGAAAATAATGGGGGCCTCACTCGTTCTGCTGAACCAAATCCTCGTAGGTCGAGATGAAGGGGGCACGACCCCTCACTAATAGTAGCAGGAACTGGGCTCCAAAACACCCACGTTACGCCGAAGATCACTCGACAAATTCCGAATCACCACCACCACACACAAGCGTTCTCTGCAACGGGCTCTGGAAGACTCCCTGAGGGAAGCGTCGGCAAAAGGTCACCTTCGCCGCGTCCCCCACGTGACTAAACCACAGCGAATCGCAAGGCGATGAAATGAAACCAACCAATGCGGGCCACGCTGGTATCACGCCGCGACAGCGTGCTAAATGAAACAAACCAATGCGGGCCACGCTGGTATCACGCCGCCACAGCGTGCTATTCAGAATTCAGAAAAACGCCATCAGACGAGAGCTCCAACCGACGACAAATACTGCTTTTTAGGCTAACTATGTGCGAAATCGTGATTCTGGAATTAGGCGATGGAGCCAAATAAAGAGCTAAAAGGGCTTAGCATACGGGCGCGCTGCTCTAAGCTTAGGCGGCTATTCAAAATACCAAAATGACCTAACTAACGGCGTGAAATGCAATTAAGCATCTGAAATAGCAAAATGACTTAACACTCCCCTTACTTGAAAGAGAGTTCCCCGAAGTCTCTTATAAAACAACGAGGCATTTTGGCTGCGGCGCCACGAGAACTCAAACGGCCGGAAACGCTGATACGATAGCTGTACCCCCAAAGGAATTACGCACACCGGCCACCAGATAGGGTACGACAGGAGGGAAGAGAGAAGAGGGAGAAGAAAGACTGGATACGCCAGTGGAAATACGAAAATTGGGTAGGACCTGGCGGTTCGCTGATGGCTAGTACACACTCCCCGGACCACGGAAGACGGGCGACAAGAAAACTGGCTGTCCCAAAAGGAGTGGCGCTCCGCCAGGGGTCCACAAAACGATTCGCGTCTGGCTCCCTTGGGGGAACCAAACGGGCAAAGACTAGGCAGGCTGAGGACAGTCTCGCCGATCCGGCTCGACTGCCCCTCCCAAAATAGGAGTGCCACCACAACGGTTCGCAAAACCACGTCGATAATCGACCACCAAAACGACAAGACAAACAAAATATAACCGACCAGACCCGAAACGGGTGTGGCACGCACTGCGGCGGCGGCCACGAAACGCCGACTGGACCTTAACACCGGGTCCATGACGGTCGCCTAACAGTGCGGTTTTGGAAGGTGGAAAGAAAAAGAGAACAACGGGGTTGGGTAGTTGTCGCCGGGACGCGGTAGATAGTAATGACAAGGGGAAAAGAAAGGTAAAGATAGAGCATAGGGAAGGAGGGTTTGGGGTTCCAAATTGGAACCGTGAAAATATCTAATAATAAAAAAAAACGCGCGGTTAGCGCTCGTCAAAATCGGGTCAATAGAACGTCTTACTCCCATGCACACTTCCGACCAACCGTTCCAAAAGAACATGGGGGGGGGGGGTATAGAAATGGAAGTCCAAAGTCCCATCCAAGGGTTACCTGAAGAGGGCACGCTGCGCGTCACGAGATCGGCGCATTGTGTGGATCCCACAACTGGTATGAGTACCCAAGAGAAGAGGATGAACCACAAAAAAAAAGGAAAATAGTTGTGACAGAAACTGTCAAAATAGTCATAAACAGTAATAGGAAAAACTCAGTCCACCGAAACCCTCAATCAATGCCGATGCCGGAGCCAAGTCGACTATTAAACCGCAAAGCGCGAGCTCGAAAATGACTCCAACACCGAACACCAAAAGAAAATCCGGAAGAACCAAGTCTCCAAGGGTGTAGGCGTTCGATGACGCATGCCCAATAAATCCTTTTCAGAAATCCATGCGGCCCAAAGGGACTACCTTACTACGACAGGGTCCGCACGAAACAAAATTACCAGAAACACGCTCTCTTTATGTAATCCCACATAGGTGGTTGAAAATGGCGACGGCCAACGGTACGGTAAAAGAGCGCTAGGCCACGAAAACAACAGGGCATCACTACAAAAAAAAGTCATAAATCTTTAAATACTTAATACTTGAATACCAACGGGACCTCGCGCGGACAGCATGCGCATTACTGCCACACAAAGCTCAGAAGCTTCAACGAAACTGTTCACAAAGAACACGATACTTGACAACATGACGTCATCAGACAAAAAGGGTACGGTAAATGACAACAAAACGTCAACAAATACGAAGCATTCCGACCAGCGGCAAAAACTCGTTAAATGCTAACGGTAAGTGTACAAAACACTACTATGACTGTTAGGGGTGTCCACGAAGAAGTCGGTAAACCAGGTTGGGCGGTACATGATAATAATGAGAATGAGATAAAGGCCAACGAAAATAACTACACCAAACCAACTAAGAAGATGGCCTGAGGGACGTAATAACCGCACGAGCGAATCTCCCCAAGCACACCAACAACACACCAAAACTTATCAACAAACCAAGACACGGTAATGAAGGTGAAAAAGAATTCCAACCTGCTTACCAAAAATCAACTCGGTACAACACCAAACGATAGAGAAAAAAAATTGTCAAAATCGGCAATCATCAACGTCAAAATCGATAAACCTCGCTAACGTGAACGTCAAAATCGATAAACGTCAGTTCGGTACAACAAAAGTGTCAACTTAGCCCAAGGCTAAACAATGTAAACGACAGGGAATCGAAACTCCCACTAAGCCTTCGAAAAGACTTAAAAAAAAACAAGGTCGGTACCTTCACTCAACGACATCTGGTACTAAATCCGACTAATACGGGATAAAATCTGCACTAAATGCAACAAGAGATCTCGGTAGTATGAACTGGCTAAGAAAAACAAGAAACGACGGTAAAAATGACGGAAAAGATACTCAAAATATGAAAAGACATGGAAAAATACAAAAAGGAAACTCAAAAAGACGATAAACAACAACAAAACACAAAACTACAAATAGAAAATAAGAAAAGACAAGAAAAAACATATAGAAAACAAGAAAAGAAACGTAAAGACAAATGACAATTAAGAAAAAACATATACACGGTCAAGAAAACTAATAAAAATAAACTAAGAACAGGAAAAGACAAGAAAAGACATATAGAAAACAGAAGAAAACAGGAAAAGACAAATAGAAAACAAGAAAAGAAGCTCGGTAAAATATTCTGCTAAGAAAAAAAAACGGTTTACCAGTCCATACCACTTCGAAATGACGAAAAAAAACATTTGTAACAACAATATAAATGACACAACAAAGCTACAATGCCTAAAATGCTCCAGAGGCGGGCGCCAAAAGGCGACCGACTTAACGGACTTAACGAGACAAAAAAAAACAAAACAAGGCCAAGCAAAGCAAAGCCAGAAAGGCCTGAAAAGCCCCGCGTTGAGCGACAAAATTAGCCTGTTACGGTATAAAAAGGACTTTACGACACCCACCCAAGGTGAGCATCGCACCACGGAATCAGTCCTGAAAACATGACACACTTGCCCTGAAATCGGTTCGAAAGAGGCTAATAGGCCACGGCTGGAACGCTCAGGGAGTCGGGCGTGAGTCACACGATACGTTCTGGGCAAGCGCGTTGTGGCATAATATATACAGGGTATGTCGAATTTATGAGGGCGCCACCAAGCCTGTCGTAACCCGGCTAACCGGGCCTGGACGGTTAGACGGGAGCGAAGCATGCAAAAATACTCCGCCAATAAGATTATTCAAGAGTTGCAAGGTCAAACAACAACTTCGGGATTGCCTTAAGCAAGGATTGTGATTAGGTGTCCATCCGACCACGACTACGCAGCTGTCTCACTCACCTGCACGCTCACAGCTTCCTCGTTCCGTCGTACAATAATTCGTACAATAAAGGGGCGTCTATCTGTAACAGAACATGCACAAACCGAAACAAACAATAGTTCCCTTAACTAACCAATCATATATTTCACTTCGAGTTACAATGGGGTAGCAGAATGCGTCGCCCTGTATCTAACTTTACTCTATAATTAAGGGCACCAGCTGGCACGCGCGCTCTAAGCTTAACGACAGATGTTGAACATTAGTGAACAGCAATAATAGGTACAAAGTAACGACAGATGTTGAACATTAGTGAACAGCAATAATAGGTACAAAGATACACATTGCCTTATGCAAGGGCAGCGACGATTTACATTAGCCTTCACGGCCTGAACTGTCTGCAGTCTGAATGAATACATTAGCGTAGTAGTGAATAGGTACAAAGATACACATTGCCTTATGCAAGGGCAGCGACGATTTACATTAGCCTTCACGGCCTGAACTGTCTGCAGTCTGAATGAATACACTAGCGTAGTAATGAATAGTAATGAGTAACACTCGCGTTCACAGCGGTAATCAGGTTAAAGGCACATACCTTAATGCGTGGGCGGCGAGGGAGCCTGGTGCAGCTGAGTTGCGACGAGCTGCAATCGTAGGTGGTAGGTACCTTCGGTGTTACAACGGCGAAAGGGGGTGAATGCATAACCGCCTCAATGGCGACGGGAGACGCGTCAAGACGCGTACAACGGGACGACGAAAATAATGGGGGCCTCACTCGTTCTGCTGAACCAAATCCTCGTAGGTCGAGATGAAGGGGGCACGACCCCTCACTAATAGTAGCAGGAACTGGGCTCCAAAACACCCACGTTACGCCGAAGATCACTCGACAAATTCCGAATCACCACCACCACACACAAGCGTTCTCTGCAACGGGCTCTGGAAGACTCCCTGAGGGAAGCGTCGGCAAAAGGTCACCTTCGCCGCGTCCCCCACGTGACTAAACCACAGCGAATCGCAAGGCGATGAAATGAAACCAACCAATGCGGGCCACGCTGGTATCACGCCGCGACAGCGTGCTAAATGAAACAAACCAATGCGGGCCACGCTGGTATCACGCCGCCACAGCGTGCTATTCAGAATTCAGAAAAACGCCATCAGACGAGAGCTCCAACCGACGACAAATACTGCTTTTTAGGCTAACTATGTGCGAAATCGTGATTCTGGAATTAGGCGATGGAGCCAAATAAAGAGCTAAAAGGGCTTAGCATACGGGCGCGCTGCTCTAAGCTTAGGCGGCTATTCAAAATACCAAAATGACCTAACTAACGGCGTGAAATGCAATTAAGCATCTGAAATAGCAAAATGACTTAACACTTTGTTAATATTAATTTTTATGAAAAAATCTTGAAAGGCTTTAGCGATTTTAATTATAGGACATACACTACAACCACCTTTATGTTGCTACGTCATTGGTTTTAAAAGTTATGACGTCATCGACTTTTTTATAAAATGGCAACCTGTATTTTTTATTATTGATTTTGGTAGTACTTTTTATGTTCTTTTCAATGATATAAAATGTTCAATATATTAAATCTGACAAAAATCGAGGAAAAACGTCTTAAAGTTTAAATATTGAAAACCGATGAAATGAGCAAAATAAATCTAGTTACCTACGTTTGACGGAAAGTCATTGACGGCACATTCGTTTTTATTGAAATTTAAATAAAACAATTGAAAAATACAACTAGAACTCCATTCAAAGTTAAACCACCGGCAACTAGATTTATTTTGCTGATTTAATTGGTTTTTAATATTTAAACTTAAACATTTTTCTCGATGTTTTCAAATGGAACATATTGAAAATTTTATACCTTCGAAACGGGATAAAAAGTAATACCGAAATCAATGATGAAAAATATGGGTTGTTATTTAAAAAAAGTCGATGACGTCTATTGAAAAACTATCATGAAAAACAAATTACAGAAGAAACTAAAAATATTCTCTTATGGTCAAAATCGCTACACCCCTTCGAGATTTTTTCTTAAAAATTAGTATCAACGAAGGTAATGAATTTATCCGTTAGGTACTTTATTTCCACACTGTATACAACTTAGGCCCTTAAAATTCCATTGCAATGGATTTAGGTTCGAAGTGCAAATTCTGAGTATTGCAAATAATTAGTTTCGCCAAACATTCGATGTCAACCGCCTTGAGTGGTAACAAAATTAATTCTCTATCTGCGTCGAATAAATCAAACAAACGGAGATAACATCAAGAATACTCAGTAGTTATATCCCTAGTGCATTCTGTATATTCGAGTATTTCTCGAGAACGCAAAGCGAATATACAGAATGCACGCGGGGTATATTGCAAGACTATTCCTCGAAGAAATGACATCCTTTGTATACCACACTATTCATTTTTAAAGAGATTTCAGTTTTCTTTCTGAAATTTCTTGTGTACCTAGCTGGTTTGCTCTTCTTCCCGCAAATACTCGATAATGCACTTGTGAAAAGACCCGGGTATTGCACTAGGCAAAATATTCTCTGTATTCGTCTCTGATTCGTTCAAATTTTGAAAATTGATTGATGGGATTGGTTTATATTATCTGAGGGGAATAGTCTTAAATATATACGTGTTCATTTCAGTGAAATTTTTAAAAATTTTAGGTTATTATCTGAAAGAGAATTAAAATACACAAAGATTATGTACTCTTAGTTCATAAGCGTAAGAACGACCGTTTACCTTAAAATGCCTATCAAAGGTTTTTGATTGTCATGAAGACGTGCAATTATCAAGTAACCATGATCACAAAAACAATGGGTAATGATTGTAATCTAGTAAACAACAACAAGAAATCAATTAATGACGTTGGTGACATCAGTTTTTTGTCTTTTGTGCTTACGAAAATGCTGCGACATAACGAACCTTTGAGCATAGGAGAATTCGTTATGTAGCGGCATTTTCTTAAACATAAAAGAACAAATTCTTATGTCACTAATGTCATTAATTGATTTATCATCGTTGTTTACTAGATGACCATTGTTTTGTGATCATGGCTACTTGACAATTGCACGTCTTAATGACTACCAAAAACTTTTGATGGGCATTTTAAGATAAACGGTTGCTTTTAGGCGTAAGAACTAAGAGTACATTATTTTTGTGCTTTTTAATTCTCTTTCAGATAATAATCTAAAATTTCAAAGAATGTTACAGATAACGAAGTTAGAGTTAAAAAAAGTTTTCAAAGATTACCTCTTACAGTCAAATCTAATTTATAAAAAAAACATTAGTGCAGTATATAATAGTAAGCATATATACCGGATTTAAACTCGATATCTCTACATTTGTGAAAATTAACAAAAAAAAATAAAAATTTTTACTTCAAGGCTCTATAACTTCTTACTCAAGCGACTTTGTACTAAGGTAGGTATATTAGGTTTAATCGATTTATTATAACTTTGGCATGGAAAATATGAAAAAACAAGAAAAATAAGGAAAATACGAAAAATATCACACAAAAAATACAATTTCATTTGTTTAAACAATCAACACCATTGAAAATGAATTGCAAATTTCAATGTCACGCGTATTTCAGTAGCACAAATCGAAAAAACAACCGGATTAATGCTGATAAAACCGAATGGACACGCTGCCGCCATTTTCTTCATTTTTTGTAAAAGGCAGCAGTGGTTTTCTTAAATTGATGACTTTTCAGATAACGTTTGAATTTTTATGAAATTCGATGATACTAGAAAATAGGATCCGAGGGATCACTTATCTCTCTGCTGCCGCTGATAAGAGTTCTCACGGGGGCTGGCAGCACTTTTTTTCTTATAGCCCTACCCCTCCCCTGTCTCGAGGAACAATCAAAATCCTGGAGTTTTATGATACTGGATATAAAAAAAACAAAATAATTTTTTTTATATCGCCGTTCGGTCCACACGTGGCAGCAGTGTCATTTCCCCCATCAGTGAAGTAACGAATTATATATATGATCTTGAAAA
Organism: Agriotes lineatus; assembly: GCA_940337035.1. Taxonomy (NCBI): domain Eukaryota; kingdom Metazoa; phylum Arthropoda; class Insecta; order Coleoptera; family Elateridae; genus Agriotes; species Agriotes lineatus. The sequence continues at coordinate 234,854,228 of OW679194.1, read as the reverse complement.
GTTTTATCACACTGTTAGCCTGCAAAAGCGAAACAAAATAATCAAGAACGGTATTGGTCACTTATTGCTTTGTTATGGCAGTTGTTTATTAAACTGACAGGCTCATTCGTGCTGAAAACTATTTTCAGTATGGATAGTAAATTAAAACAAGGAGTAGTTATAGAGTTTTTGGAAAAATACGGTTGTTCATGGACGGCTTTTAAAAGTGTTTGGTGAGTTGACAATTGACGTTAGTAATGTGCGTAGATGGGTGCACAAATTTAGGGCTGGTGAAACCGATAATTTTGATAAACCACGCTCAGGAAGACCCGTTACTGTTGGAACTGATGAAACAAAATTGCTCACTGATTCGTGAAAATAGACGTGTGACTGTTCGAGAAATTGTTAGTGCGTTGGTAGCATCACACAATGTTGTGGAGTAGATTTTAAATTATCTTGGTTATTCTAAGGTGTGTGCTAGGTGACTTCCTCGCCAGTTAACCGAAGCACTAAAGGAAAAAATGGAGATTTGTGGTGATCTCGTAAACACCTTCGAAGAAAGAGGACCATCTTTTTTTGATAATGTTGTGACTGGGGATGAAACATGGGTGTCTACATGTGATCCAGAAACCAAAAATCAGTCAAAATAATGGCGTCACACGCCACCACGCCCAAAAAATGTAAAGTCCAAACAATGGGTGAAAAACATGAATGCATGTTTTTATCAAAGTGGATTTGGGAGATAGGTTTCAAGGTGGCGCACATGTTTAGAAAAAGAGGGGGATTATGTTGAAAAATAATTTTTTGAAGTTCAAAGATGGAATAAATATTATACGAGCTTGTTTTCAGATATTTATTAATTTTATTGGTTTCAGGATATTAAACCTTTGTTTCAGTGTTGAATCCAGGGGGTGACCGAAAGGGTACCCCCCCCCCCCCCCGGAAATATTAGCATTTCATATTCATGTTTTTTTAATCTATAAAATAATGAGTGGGTTGCGTGAGAATAGGTAAAAATACCCCCCAAACGTTGCATTTTCCCCCCCGGAGTAAACAGTCTGAATTTAACACTGCTTTGTTTACATATACAAAAGTTGGCTGGTAACTAAGTCATAACTGATCTGTACGGTAATAGTCCATTAGCGTACATGGCAACCGATAAACTATTGAACAAACCACAGATGTTATGAATCATAACAGCTATAGATGTTTTAAAATCCTCGCTCTGCGAGCTCGGATTTCTATACATCTGCGGCAGTTATGATACCCATAACATTCCTAGGTATGTTAATAGCTATAACGGTATTACAGGCCAACAAGCCTTGTATATCGGCTATTTTTCCAATATCGCCAATTTCGATATTTGTTTCGATATCGCCCACATAGACATATTTTATAAGAATAAATATTTCTAAGTTATTTCTTTTTACTCTCCATGTGACGGCTTCGGGGTGACTCTCCTCCTAGCGTGTCTTTAAATTCAGTAGTGATATATTACAATAATACTTACCGTAAATCCAGGCGAACATAACGTAAGCATGGTAATTTCCGCTTACGACTGTAAACGCCAAAATAGACAATCCGCACATAAAAACGGCTGTCTGGCAAAGGTACTGGCGAGCGATGCGGCATTCGGTCGAATTGTGGAGCACCAATGTGCTAAAAACAACACAGCCAACGGTCCAAGCCAGCCCGAGGTACATCTGCAGAAGAACCGTGGAATCTCCCAGGCCCTCAGCTTCCGCTTGGTACGCCAGGTAAAATATGGGAGTGTTGATGCCGAATGCGCTGATGCCCGTGGAAGCGAGAAGAATTCGGACAGTTTTACTCTTTAGCGTGCTAAAATCGAAGAACGGGATTTTATCCTCGATTTTATTCTTATCCTTTATTTTGCGTTTCTGGTTTTTGATGTGCAGTATGGCGCGTCTTTGTGGGTGGTACAGCGAGGCTGAGCGGTAAAATGTGCCCAGAATAAATGTTATTGATACCGCTCCGGTCACTACTTGCAGTCCTAGACGCCATCCCAATGCACTGTAAAAGACACAAATGTTAGGCGAACAACTTGACTTCGAACATTTACTGAATACAGTATCGTTTCAATACAAATAACATTAAGTCAACTGCTATTTTTGCATTGCAGATTCACTAAACGCTGATGAAGCTAAAAAAACCTGGTGTTAATGGTACTTCTAAATTCCGCTTGCGCACGATTACACCTTTTATGGCTATTTACGGATGTGAATTAATAAAAAGCTAATAACCATAAAATTTTATGGTTCACATTCCACACTGTTATTTCCAAATTTCAAACCAATTACAAAGAGCGATGAAACCATGGAGGCAGCTTGATTAGCACGTAAACCATGATTCAGATGATCAATAAGAATCCATTTAAAATAAATCTTCGCATTAAACAACCCTCGGATAGTTATACTTGAAGAAAAAAGATTAAAACTAAGATATAGTATTTTTAATATTTTTGTAAATGAATTATTTAATTCCTTAATACAGACAAGTAAATGATAAATATTATAGGTAACGTATTTATCCGCCTCTTTATGATTTTCTAAAGTACCAACTTTAAATAACTTCTTATTAAATTGGCTGATTAGTTAGAAAACTATATGATTCTTCAGAACTTACTGACACCGCTTTAACTGCTGCAACATTTTTAAACATCTTTCCCAAAATAGAATGTATCTAAATTCTATTCCTAAATTTATGCATTGCTTTCGGAACGATCAAAAATAAAATTGATGGAGGGAGTCCATTAAAAATATGACTGTCTACATTGCACTTTATAGAACTACATTAGAACTACAATTAACTATATCATTAGTTCATGTGACACAGTCTAATAGGCTACACAATATGCAAAAATAGGTAATTTAAACCAAATGTATACATTAAATTGATAGGTAACATTAAAATAACAATGGATAAGTTAATCGAAATATTGAAAGTAAATATTAAACTTCAAAAAAATTTGACACATTTATGTCAACAAAAATCATGCTACGGATTAGACAAGTTTGATTGTTTTCAATGGCTCCCGCGATCAAGTTAATTTTTTATCTCCTCTGTACTTGTTTTATTCGCCATCATTTGGTTATCATGACACAACAATTAGTTTGTCATGTTAAATTAGGCGGCCACATACAATTTTTCCCACTTTGATTTTGACAATAATATAATATAAATAGTGTATATTGTCATCAATCAGCTAAAATAACAGAAATCGTTTTGTAAATTGTATTAGTACAACTAATGTTGAAAATACACTTTTCACACTTGTGGGGCTTTATGACAGTCGCCTACGGCTCGTGTCACCAAACTCTCACACGCTTGTAAAGCGCTTTTCACATTTGTAGCCTACGCTATATTTTTTATACGACTGCAAGCTGTCTCCTAGATTTCAAATTAAAAACAGCGTGCAACATCGATGTCGCACCCTGTTTGAAATGTAACGGATTTCTTACAGTATTTTTAACAAGCGTGTAACTGTTATGGAAGGTCCTTTTGAATATACCGGGAGGGAACCCGAAGTCTGGCAAGCCTGCGGTGGTGGTTTTAGCCCCCTTGTGTCCTTGAAGGGTGGAAAAAAATAATGTGTCAAAACTGACACAAAACCTATGAATAATATCTTGGTAACACTGTAAGTCAATGTCAAATTCGAGGTTAGCAGGTTTTGAGTCAATTTGTGTCAAAATTGACGGAAAACCTAACCTGATAACCACTAATTTGAAATTAGAGTCCCTGTATATATTAAACTAAGAGTTGGGACATGTGCGATGCCCGTTTTTCATTGGTTGGATCCAATCTCATGGAGTATATGTTTTTACACAATTTGACAATTCGCTTTTCAAACTGAATAACGAAATATCCAACTTTATTTGCTGTCACTATGACAGGCTGCTCAGTTTTTAATTGTAAAAATAGAACAAATCAGGCATTTTATTTTCAGGGTTTCTCAAAAAATCAACAGTGAAATAAATACTGGAAGAAGAAATTATTAAGTACAGATAGATCTCCTAGACCAATTGCTAACAAACTTTCAGTAGCAACAACATCCATGAGCTCCAAAAGATTGTAAGAAGGTATTAAGTCAAAGTTTCAACTATACTAAGCTTTTGCTGATTAATATTTTAAAATTTAAACCATAACAGTTTGAGCAATAAGCTGGCAAGAGAAAGAAACCAAATAGAAAATTTAGATAATTTCAATCCTGATCAAATTGATGCTATTCGGCACAAAACCAACTGCTTCATTCTGGCAGCGTTACTTCTTAAATTTACTTGTGGAACCAATGGTTATTAAAGCTACATTTCCTTCCGTTTGAATATTAAATAGAAAACTGGAGTGTTTAATATTTAAAAGTGGAATTTTACAGAATGTATTTACATTTTAGAAAATTAAGGTAAATTATATGAATCAAGTACCTATATTACCCTAGACAAAATTAATTTGAAAGAGTGAATAGATATGCTGCGTATCTTCTGATAAATTTGTTGGACAAATTGTTCTCTCGAATCATACTGTGATGGTTACTCGTACTTTAGTGTTTATGTTGGCTTGAATTTATAAGCGCTGGAAGCAATTAAAGTTTCTTCATACCTAATATGTAATATGCTTTTATTAGTAACTAATAAAAAATAAAATGATGATGTCAAATCGAAGAATTTATTGACATGCCTCTTGCCACACAATGTTTATTTGTCAAATCAAACAAAACTGAAGGTTAACAAACGAAAAAACTCTGATGAAAAATCAAGTGGTTTTTGACGTTGGTTCCACATGTCCCAACTCTTACCTTATTATATACAGGGACTCTATTTGAAATTACAGTGACTATTCAACACTATAACATATAAGCCAATCACATTGCAGACATTTGCTTTTTTCAACCAATAACAGCAGTATATCACTGAATATTGGGCACCATGCAAAATATTCACAAAACAATGTACGTACTCAAAAAATAAATAGCCTTGTTGCGAAGTATCGCTTAGCAACGATGTCCTGTCCTTAGTGATATCGCTAGGTTACGTAACACTAAACCCCAACAAACTGTGTGGCTTGTTTTCAAAATTTTAAAATTCTGTTTTTTGGAAGTATTCCGCTGAATTTAATTGAGAATGAATAATTATATTAATTGTTGGATTATTTTTCAAAAAAGTTAATCGTTATGTATTAATATTGTTAAATAGTCGTCCCAAATACCACTCGAAGTGGATATATATATTTTAAATATTTTGCCATTTCCATAGAAATTATTGCAAATTTCACTCAACAAAATCACATTTGAATGTCACTCGCCTTCGGCTCGTGACATTTTTGATGTGATTTTGTATCGTGAAATTTAAACGCAATAATTTACATGGAAACGACAAAATATTTGTCAAAAATATATCCACTGCTTGTGGTATTACCCTTGACTATATAATCACAGTGTGGCCATACGATGGTCATGTTTTCTATTGGTTGAAGGCAAAAGGATTCCAAGTTAATGTCATTTTTAACAGTGTATAAAATGTTTAGTTTCAAAAAGTTACTAATGTCAAAATAAGACATTGGCATTTTATAACTTGTCAAAAGTTTGAGTCGACGCATCACGTGATGCAATCCGCTATTAGTTTTCCCGTGGCCGTGAGTTTTCCAAACTATAGTTTGCCAATTAGTTAGTTGCGATATTTAGTATTAACATCAAACAAACTAGAACATTTAACAGAGAAATAAATATTTTCCTGTAAGTTTTATATTGCTTAAATATCGTAAGTAACTGCTCAATAGATTATTGCGGTGTACAATTTGCATATTATCTTGAATAACATATGATTCTACAAATCAATTTGAAATTACTGAAAAAATAAGTTACTTATATCGTGTTAGTCCAAACTTAATGACAGATATAATATATAAATTATGTAGTTCATAATTTCACTTTACAGCATTTTAGTGTACGACAAACCCACCTAAAAAAAGACGTAAAATGGTATGTTGTTCCGCATTTGGTTGCTCCAATCGTTCAGAGCAAGGGTACACGATGAAAAGATTTCCAAGGAATCCTGATTGTCTTATTTTAAATTATATCTCTTTTTGTTGTTCATCGTGCTTCAAAATATTCAGTACTTTGCCAAATTACACCTATAAAACATGTATCGAGAAAACTCCAGTATAGCCCACTGGTACATTTTGACATTTACGGAATATGAACATAAAGGAACTGTTATGGCAGTGGTGAAACTGGATTTTAAGCTATAAATAAGAGATATACTCATTGGGAAGTTCAAATTCACAATTATATATGACGATTGGACTAACTGCTTTTTTTACGGTGATGCACAGGTATTTTTGTACTAAGTACACACAAACAGTGTTGAATTAAGACTGTTTACTCCGGGGGGGAAAATGAAACTTCTGGGGGGTATTTTTACATATTTCTACGCAATTCACCCATTCTTTTATAGATTAAAAAAATATGAATATGATATGGTAATGTTTCCGGGAGGGAATTCTGTACTGTCCGGATGGGAATTTCCCTTTCAGTCACCCCCTGGATTCAACACTGCACACAAATCTTAAACTGCAGCTAACTTAATATCGCACCTTGACGGTAGTCAAGATTGGGTCCGGCATGAGACTCCCGTGTTTTGCCTCCATTGTCTGAACATTTATAGAACCTCCGACAAACTGAGAATCACATTATCACGCGCATGCGCCTAAGCACCAGTGGGCTATATTGGGGTTTAGCCCATGTAGCTATCTAATATAATTTAGATGTTAATAAAGCATATTAAATTACCGAAAAGATTTCTACAAATGATGCTATATCATTTGTGTTTTGGATTTGAACTTTCCAATTTCCATTAATTGTAATAAATTGAAGACACCGTATGACTCATATTTCTTCAACATTTAAACGCCTTTGTGGTATTTTATTGTATTTGAGAGATCAGTCATTTTGAATAACAATCTTTCAATTCAGCAAATGAATTGTCAAATTTTATTTTGACTTTAGTAATTTTTTGTTACCAAATGTCGCTTACACCGTTAAAAAAATTCTATTTTTTTATTACATCACCATGGTTTTTCGCAAAATCTGATTTTGACATTGGATTCAAAAGTACCAGCCAACAATTGTATGGCCACACTGTGATTATATAGTCACTGTATTTGAAATAGACTTACAGCGCCACCAACATATTATTCATACGTTTGAATTTCCACAGCCTGCTGAGGATCAGTTTTTTTTTATCTCTCGATATTTTACTTAAATGGTTATAGTCTAAGAGCTGGTGATATTTAGTGATCATTTAGTTAAGGCCTATTTTTTGAGGAATGTTGCTGGAGACATGTGCCATCTGTAAGGATTATCCTCGATAGCAGTATCGGAGGGAGGCAGAATACCCCCAATTTTCACTGTAAGTGTAGGTATGTCAAATTCGAGGTTAGCAGGTTAGGTTCTGCATCAGTTGTGTGAAAACTGACGGAAAACCTAACCTGATAACCTCAAATTTAACATAGACTTACAGTGCCACCAAACTATTATTCATATAAGCCGTTCACGACCTTTTTGGGACAGAGTTGGCTATGATTTTTTCTTTTCATGTTGGACTAACTGATTCGATGACGTAACGGATGCATTTTTTTTTCTGTCAGTGTCTGTTCGACATTTTCTTGCTACGGCATTGCCAGATTTATTATTTTAATATTCGTAAGAAAATAAGTGATTTATCAAATGTGTACGAATAATTTTAATTTCCGTCAAAGGAAAAGTCAAAATGCCCAAAATAATTTTGTTACAACAAAAAATTTCCATTAAACGATGCTAGTTCCAATTTAAAAAGGACAGACCAAATTTAAAAGAACGCGAGTCGATGTGGAGACTAGAATCTATCCGGCAACAGAAAATATAACCTTAAACTGAAAACAACCTAACCTAACACAAAAGTGTCAATTTCCATGAGGGAGTTTAGTTGCAACAGAGGTTCTGCCAACAAAATTACTAGATGGTCACAGTCTCACCTGACCCAAAAAGATGTGAACGGCTTATACGTTTCAATTTCCACAGTCGCCTCTTACGGAATTATTAATGTAAGTCTATGTCAGATTCGAGGTTAGCATGTTAGGTTTTCCGTCATTTTTTACACAGACTGACGCAAAACCTAACCTGCTAACCTCGAATTTGACATATACTTACAGTGAAAATTGGGGGTGTTCTGCCTCCCTCCGATACCGCTACCAAGGCTAATCCTTATTAAATGATAACTAAAAAATGTCACCAGCTCTCCTACTATTAAGTTTATTATGCAACTTTATGCGAATCTGGGGTAAACTTACCACCGGCGAAAGCGTGTCAATATTTTTACTTACATACAATATGATTACCTTTAACATAGCAAAGCGCCAGACTTGTTATTATACTTTTTTCTTATTACTTTCTTCTATCCTTCAAGGACGCAAGGGGGCTAAAACAACCACCGCCTGCTTGTCAGACTTCGGGTTTCCTCCTCAGTATTTTCAAAGGGACCTTCCATAACAGTTACACGCTTGTTAAAAATACTCTAAGCAAACCTGTTGCTGGCTCTTGAACTATAAGATTTTCAGAGTTAGGAGTATTTTTTGGCTATTATCAGAGCAGTCGTAGAAAATAGTATATTGGAATACAAGTGCGGAAAGAATGCTATTAGAAAACGCATATAAAACATAGAACACGAGTGTTATAAGGGGTGTTTCATTCATATAAAATTTTTCCAATGGTCTTTCCACATGTGTGTTACTATTTTTCCTACGATGGCTTGGCATTCTACAAGACGTTTAATTTTTGAATTTTGATATTTGTCAAAAGGAAATTGACATTTGTCACTTGTAGCCAATCAGGTGGTTATTACTTGACATAAGAGTGCAGAAAATGTTGACACAAGAATGCAGATTTTTTTAATTTTTTGCACGCAAATGCGTGCACAAAGTGAGTACTTTCTGCACTAAACTAGGAAAAATTATTAGAGGCGTGACTTTTAAATATAAAAATGTAAGAACAGATACATTTTAGTGGAGCAGGAATATGAACACATTTATTCTATATTTCTTGACCAAACATGGATCAACAGAAATGGTTCGCAGATACACATGTAGATTTAAAAGGAAACCCATGCAAAATTAAAAATGAGGGCAAAAGGTTTACTGTATTACATGGTGAATGCTCTGTAGGATTTTTATATATAAGTATGTACTTTAATTGTGGGCAAAATTTTTAAGAAGTGGGTGGAGGATCAACTGCTTTCTTCCCTAAATGCAATGGATGGCAAGTGTATAGTAGTCAATGATCCATACTTATCCATTCCTCCAATTATAATTTCTTTTTGACAATCTAAGTCTGAATCAAATACTTTATTAAAATTATATTTATCCCAGGAAGATTGATGATGATGATATATTTGACTGAATGAGTAGGTTCTTTATATCATTTGGCATGTGGACGTAAAGATAGCCGTTTTCTCTCTATAGTCTTAAATGTTCGTATCAAGAAGACTGTACTAAGGAGATGTAACTTGCTATGACGGCTGTATATGTATAAAAGCGGCCCGAATGCCGGGGATAGCCGTCGCGGCGCTGTCGACAGCGTGTACTATCTTTGGTCATTTTCGTTCGTTTTTGCTGCCGTTCGAGAGTTGGAAGAGAGCTAAATTAACCTGTAATCGCGGTTAAAAGTCAGTTTATGGTTGTTAATCGAGTGTATTTCAAGTGTGTTATTAATTGTTAAAACATGGTCCGAATTTCCAGTTACACTCAGCAAATATTTGACATTGACCGTTCACGAGTTTTGTGAATGGATAATAGTACACGACGACCGTCATCAACCACCGTAACTTTTAGCGGTCCGCTTCGAAACGCAAATGATTTCTTTATAGTACAGTCTTCTTGCTTCGTATAAAGACCTACTTACGTTACCTGTGTAATTTTATATTTATTTATAGTGTTTGTTATTTATTGTGTTTTTTGTTCATCCAATCATAAAGGGTGTTAATTATACCGTAGAATTTTTCTAATGGCATTTTGAAATTTCATTTAAAATTCTTCAAAATATAATTTCTACTTTTATATCATTTTTGTTTTGTTGCAAAATAAATTTGATTATATGCATTCTAATTTGTGTATGCTGCATGACTTTTTAAAATTCTTTTAAACAATTGTGAAGTTCAAATATTATTATTTTATTAATATTGTAAATTTAGTAATTTTTCTCAACAGATATACAACCAGAATCTTCCTTACACTGTTAAAATAATTTAAAACGACAGGCCACTCTGCTTCTATAATAAAAAAATCTGGTGTAATGCACACACACAACTTCCTTTTACAGTGCTCTTATAATTAATTAAAAATTTGTTTTTTTATTTTTAAGCAGTTTCAAAAATTTTCAAATTTTACGAATTCTACAGAAACCGTACAAAATAGTGTTAGTTGAAGTCAATAAAAAGCTTTTTAGAGGTCTTCAACTGGAAAATCACCTATCTCACATCAAAACACATTAAAAATGTAATAAAAATTAAACGTTTGAAAAAAATCGTTAGAGCTGTTTTTGAAAAAATCGAAAAAAACTGAAAAATCACAAGAGTAAACATCATACTTCCCGTTATGCGATTTTCTTCAAAAGCTTGCTGTAGCATTTAGATAGTACACAAAACGTATATATGAAGTTTCAACGTGATACCTCTTGTCGTTTTCGAGATATTCTTTTCACACACAAACACACAGGCACAGACAGACTGACAGACAGACCAATGAACAAAAACATGGTTTTTGGATTCAGGGGACTCTAAAACGTGAAGATCTGTTAAAAACTCAATTTTGAATTTTTGGGGTAAATTTAATACTTCCTTTATTGTAAAAGAAAGTAAAAATCAAACTTTATAACACGTGTTAGAATACAGTTTATAGATATCCATTTTAAAGAAATAAGAAACAGTCAATTTTTAAAGATAATTTCTGAAAGGAAAATTGGATTTTCATTTTGCTTAAATAGAAAAGGGCGATAAACATTCCCTAGCTTCCTTACGTTAACGTAATATTTCATTAAAAATACTTATATGAAAACTCATTTTTTCACATTCGTTTTGTCCAAATTTCATAGTTTTAACCCACATAATATTTTTGTTGAAGATGCCGCTTGATAAGGTAGAGTTTAATGCAAAAGGATGCACATCAGAGATGGAATACTCGGCCAAACAAAATGTCCTTCTGAGAAACCACCAACAGCGGCAGTTCCAGAAAATGTAAATGCAATTCATTCCATGATCCTGGATGATCGATTAATGAGAGCTAAAAAGATAGCAGAGACCTTAGATATCATATATGGGATTGTAGATACAACAAACATTTCAGCCAAATGTATTTCCACACCTTACGATACCCACCAAAAGTGTGTGAGTGGTTGTTTTGCCGGCCGTTTTTAAGCATTTGTCAAACTTTTCCAAAAATTTCAAATTATACTGAAACTGTACAAAATAGAGCGTTAGTTGAAAAGACAAATTTTCTCTAAATTTTTAAGCTAAATTAATAATATATCAGGTGTTCTATTTAAAATAGGAGTAAATAAAAAAAAAGACAAAACAAAAGAACTCCATTTTAGAGGCATTCAACTTGAAAATCACCTATCTCACATCAATACACATTAAAAATCTAATAAAAATGTTTGAATAAAATCTTTAGAGCCGTTTTTCAAAAAAATTGAAAAAACACCATATTTTCAGTTATGCGATTTTCTTCGAAAGCTTGCTGTCGCATCTACAGAGTACACAAAACTTATATATGAAGTTTCAACTCCATACCTCTGTTCATTTTTGAGATATTCTGTTCACACACAGACAGACAGGGGACTCTAAAAGGTGAAGATATGTTGAAAACTCAATTTCGAATTCTTGGAGTAAATCCAATACAATTATAATTTGACAAATATTTTCGCAATAGAGCAACTTTGTTTTTAGAAAACCGAAAAAAGTTTACATTACAGGTAGTAATTATTACATCTGAAAATCTAAAATTTAATTGAAATGGGGCGAACTGGTTGAATTTTAGTCTTTGTTAATTAGCTTATCCAGCTATGATTATGAGAGGATTATAATATTTCTCTCTGTAGTAGCATTAGAAAATAAAAAGCTGTTAAGTATGTGATGTACATATATGGCAACCGTTATACCAAAAACGTGACAATTCGCAGATTAATATTATTTTTTCTCGTTAATATCTAATCGTGAATATAAACAACAAAATTATATGCTATAAGTGAGCGTGAGAATGTTTCAGGAGTGTAGTGAAGGTTGTGAGAAACTATTATCGGTATTAGGGGTCAGCAAAAAGAGATATATACAGCCACGAAGAAAAACTAGTTGCAGATAGAGATTTGCGATATGCTCTGTCGTTTTTCGTTTGAAGTGCCAGTCACGCGCTATGTTATTGTGACCGCATTAGAATGTTGGTTTCAACAATATATGCTTTTAATGTACCACTTTAGTAGCTTTTTATTTCTGGGTTGCTAAAGGTTTGATTAAGAAGTCCACTATTTAAAATGATTTATAGAGAGTTTAGAATAGGACATGTATTAATTGCTTTTGAATTGTAAGTACTACACTTCCCGATATGGAATTACAACGCCATGAAACCACTGTTGAATAACTTGTTCAGACATACATATGTGGTACACAAAGAAATAACTGACATAATAAAGATTCCAATAAAATTTACGGATAATTATTAGCAAGGGTTATCGAGAGCCAATTTTAAAAATAGTAACCTTTATTATCGATTATCTTAATAATGATTTCAGGCTTCTGAGGTGGCAATATTATTATATAATATTCCTACTCATCTCCATCAATTTTGCTAAACTAGACTAAAATTAATCGAACTTTAACATTTATACATAGGTTTCAAGAGATTAATGATGGAAAGAATGCAGCAGACGAGTTTTTCCGATTAAAGGGAATAGCTAGGTTGATGAATGAGAATTCTGCGAACAGAACTTTGTCTGCTGGAGACGAAAGGACTTTGTCATTGTGTCTTGGGTCTTTTGAGACTTAATACTCTACTACCGCATGAAATAAAGTATGCACCCGTCGCAGTTGGCAGAAAGTAAAAGAGCAATTTATTTACAAACTGTAGCAAAGCACTGCACTTCCGAGCATTTAGATAGTAAACATGTAGAAGAAATACTGACAAACAGAACTATCTAAAAATAGTGTTAACTTTTACTTTTTTGAGAGATATTTTTGTCTTTGAAAACTAAATAAAGAGCAAAGGCATTGCCTTTACATTTGTAAAATAGGATCTCCACACGATTTGTAAACACCAAACGACATGGCAAAATCTAATTGCAGAACCCTCTGCGCAATAAAACTTATCCAACATGACAAGTAACGCTGTTCTATGAAGTTAATGCAATTCAAATAAAACAATTTATTATAACATCACTGTCAGAGTTCTGTATTGCTATATTAGTCTTTGCCATTACTTATATTGGTACTTGATGCCACAGAAGATTTTTACAAGATTTATACTTATTATGGAATGCAAGTAGAACTACCGTAAATTACAGTATGGTAGCATGTGTACAACTTATTTGAGAATGAAAGATGAAGTAACGTCAGTCCACCATTCGTATTACGATTTGTAAAAATGTTCAATTTTTAATGTCATATTTTTAGATCGACATTATTTTTGTTAGTATTCGCTTCGATAACTAAGGAAAGTGATACAAGGCGTTATACTGTTTGATTATGTTCTTAATGATATGTTTACAAATGTAAATCTCATAATATGTACTAGTAATTTCTTTAGAATAGTAACCACTATTCAACCACTCGATTTCAAAAGTTAATTAGTAGATATCCAGTAAATATTTAAGATCATTTAGAATTTGCATGAAAAAACTAGCAGAAGTTAGCATAGTGAAAAAATGTACCATACTGTACAGGCTAATAAAATATGATAAACTGAATCGAATACCTCTCTTTCAGTTTTCGTATAAATGTATTTTGCCAAGTTAACTGTGCTTTTAATATTTTAAATACACTATTCAAACGTTGTTTATTGACTCGTGATATAATCTAGCCGAATGCAACTCGTGTCTTCTAGATTATCAAATCATTTCTGTTTCCACTCGATATATTGTTTTAGGCAAGCAGGTTCGTCCTTCGGACTCGCGTAATTGCCAAACAATATATCTCATGTAACCAGAAATGATTATTTGGTAATCAAGAACCCACTAGTTGCATTATATATGATTATACCACTGCCTCTAACATCAACCAATGAGAAACGGCAAAATGCATAGTTACGCATGTACTAACTTTTAATAATGTACATAGCAACTGATAATCACATACCTTCCTGACTAATAGGTGATAATCCCACGCCTTCACAAACATCACGTTACCTGATGTCAGTACAATTGTCATAACAACCACGTTAACTGTACTTTTAATATTTAAAATACACTATTCAAACGTTGTTTATTGACTCATGACATAATCTAGCCGAATGCAACTCGTGTCTTCTTGATTATTAAATCATTTGTTTCCACTCGATATATTGCTTAAGACAATCACGCTCGTCCTTATATCTCATGTATACAGAAATGATTATTTGATAATCAAGAACCCACTAGTTGCATTATATATGATAGTACTTACATGTGGAGAAATGTTTAAAATCTGAAGTATGGTAATTTTGCATTTGAAGGTGTTATGTCACAATTTATAATCTAAAATCATTTGGTAACCATAACCTCAAATGTAAACCTCGTTTAAACACAAGAAAGTAATTTTAAACAGCTAAATTGGGGAAACTGTCATGGCCAACCTTCATGCCAAAGAGATGTGAATGGAGTATGTTAATGTGTCAATAAACTACATTAGATGATACCTAAGAGAACATGCATTTACAATATGTGATTTAAAAATAATTCATCGAAGACGCCCAAGGAAGAAAAAGATAGACATACGCTGTATGTGTAGTATTGATTCAGAAAATAGGTCAATTTAATTAATACAATTGTCACTTTATGTCAGCTTAATTTAACAAGTCCCTAACCACTTCTTAGACAAACCCTTTCATCTTTTACATTTTAGGTCATGGTTTCCACTGATCATCAAATACGGTGCATGCTATAAATGTACTTGAGAAACGTAGAACGGTTAAAAAAAATCAATTATGAATGAGTTTACTTTGACAAGAGTAGATGCAACATTAAGTAGTTCGAATGTCGCAAAAGCAGTCAGACATATACATATTTTTTTCTAGGGCGAAATTACGAAATAAGTTTAAAAATGTAAAAATTAATTTGAAACAACAATCGGTTTTACGAAAATTGTAGCAAAATCTGGCAATGCATCAGCTTTTAAAGTAGCCCATATACTTTTAAAACAAAAAAAAAAATGAAAACGGTTTATGATCATGGTCAAAGGTGCTTTCGTAACAACACCAGACATTTTATTTTCTGGCTTTAAGACTTATAACGTTTTCCCAGACCCAGTGTTATTCAAAAAGTAGAAGTAATATTAAAGAACATCAAAGATTTCATTATTATTATAATAATAAGGTTCTACCAATTTTTCACTGCAACTTGACTACTCCGCTGAGGTTGAGTTGGCATCCCTAAGACTAGAGTTCCTCTCTAGTTCTGAAATACGTCAATAAAGTAGGATTTAACAGTGTTAACACTGATCGATTCAGCGTGTTGGGAAGATCTTTACAATAACGGATGTTCATTAAAAAACCGTTTCGGGTTGTCTATGCTTTAAAAACGTTCTCTTAATTCATAAAATTTTAATTGGACGGATAACATAACAACTGGAGTAGGTGCATTAAATCTAAATATACGTTTAGTAATCATAATGACTTTTTTTTTAGTTTTATTATTTATGCTGAGGGTAATGGCATATCTATTCACAAACTGTCTTTACTTACAAGAGACCTGTTCCATGGTCGCCTTCACGGTAATTTGCTCAAACGTCCCTTGTCAGATTTTTAGTAAACACGTCTTTAAACTATTATTAAAACCTATTTATACAAGATGTTTCGGAATGTTTGCCTTAACTTCAATGCTATTGCTTTCAATCAAAAATAAAATGCAGTCGTAGCATGTAGCATGACATATTCAGTTTGCTCACATTTTCGAAAGAGGCCGATCCATTTTGACAAGATTTGAGGACTTGTGAAGGCAATGCACAAGTTCAACAAATATAATTCATTAAAAGTCGCGAGAAGATGTAATTTCTTAGTACTGTTTCTAATACATTTTTTATGGAAATTCTGTTTGATTTTTCAGTCTTAACATAAACATTGCACGTGGATCATATGTAAAATTCACAAAAGTCTTTGCTCGAATCAAATAGACCAATTAGGAGTTAGAAAGAACCATTTCTGCTATACCTTTTATCAATTGCGTATCAAGTAGACACGTGTGCTGTATAGGAAACATCTGTGTTGATTCAAACAAATTGAACTTTCGAAACACCAGTCTAAGATTTCAGGTGAAAGCGATTGTTTGCACAGTCTTCAGCTGTATTTCACGGACGATGCACTATCGCTTCCTACAGTTTTTCGCTGATATGCTGATTTTGAAAGAGGCCCAAATAATCGCTTCGATGACAAAAGTAGAAGTCGCCTGAAAACCTTTATAATCCAAGGAAAATTGATACAGTGAAACACATGATAAAAGAAGATCTAAGATGAATCTATAGCATGATAAAAGGGGCTCGTCATTACACGTAAATAAAGTGATTTGTGGCTGGATGTCGGATAAAGTGACGGAATTCCAAAAAGCAGAAGAGAGAGTTAGAAAACGCCATCAAGCGTTAAAGATTTCGGAGAAAATATCATTTTAAAAATTGTGAAAGGTTATGAATTATATAATTTGGCTCAACCTAATCCCCGACGTTATATGCACATGAAGCCATATGCGAATGATTACAGTGAAACAGATGCAAACACTATTATAGATTACATCCGTGATTACTTTATACAGTGAGTAAAAAAAGTCTGGAATATAGCAAATATTTCAGAAACTACCGGAGATGAATTTTTCAAAATTGCCAGACTTATATAGGTAAAAACGGCGCATCTAGGAAGGACAAAACCGTTTCTGTAACTGTACAGGGTGAGTCAGAAAAAATACCAACTTTTGTATTTTAAATTGGACACCCTGTATATTAACGAGGAATCAAATAGTCCTTCAAAAGACAAATTCAACGATACAGGATTTGACGGATTTATCTCTCAAAATGACAAATGTGGGGTGACTCAAAGAATAAGGTTTACAACAATAGATCGGTTAATATTGAAGCTATAAAGGATCATATTAAAAATGAGATACGTCAAATTTGATGGGATACTTTTGACAACGTCTTACGAGAATTTAAAGACAGTATCCCATCGAATTTGACGTATTTCTTTCTAATATGATCCTTTAAAGCTTCAATATTAACCGGTATATTGTTGTAAACCTTATTCTTTAGGTCACCCCACATTTGTCATTTTGAGAGATAAATCCGTCAAATCCTGTATCGTTGAATTTGTCTTTTGAAGGACTATTTGATTCCTCGTTAATATACAGGGTGTCCAATTTAAAATACAAAAGTTGGTATTTTTTCTGACTCACCCTGTACAGTTACAGAAACGGTTTTGTCCTTCCTAGATGCGCCGTTTTTACCTATATAAGTCTGGCAATTTTGAAAAATTCATCTCCGGTAGTTTCTGAAATATTTGCTATATTCCAGACTTTTTTTACACCCTGTATACACACGAATCAAGGAAAAGATTCCTGACATGAACTGTACATTTTTGGATTCTGACTTTTTGTCGTAGATGAACCGACTTTGCCCGCACTTAGGTCTTTTTGCGCCAGTACATAAAGATTAAGCAGTTCCAATAACACCAAAAAGGCAGAGTTCAATAAAAAAACATAACCAAATTTTTTTTAGAAGCACATGATGTTCCGAGGACGCAATACAATTTTTGACAATATTCCAGAACCCAAATGGTGCTCGATTTTGGTTTGTAGAAAAGAAGATTTAAAAACCATCTGAATATGATATACTGAGATTGTCCTGAATGACACTTATAGCTTATTTGGAGCAAGCGTTCGGGGTTCAAATACATACCTACCTCATAAGCAATTTCTAGTTATCAAGAGAATAGCACTTTTTACATAAGTCCTTAAAAGCTTCAAGATATATTAAAAATAACTGATAGTTAAAAAGTTATTTTATTAATATCCCAACTAGGAAATGTCTTTACACGTTTTGGTGTTTACTTAATTAAACTTGAAGGTAAAAATAAACAACACATTTAAGGTTTATAATGCCTTATACGTTGAGCCCTCATGCTGAAAAATAGTTGGCAGCATGTACACTAAGTACATATCCATTGAATGTACATATCAAACAACAGTTGTTCTTCTTTAAAAGGCTTTTTAAAGAAACGTTAATAGATGAAAATAAAGTTATAGCTTTTTCTATTGCTAGGCACAGAATGGCTCTCTTTTACTGTCGTACGCAGGATGTAATTAAATCCCCAAAATTAATCAGTGACAAGCCAAAGAATAATATGCGGTTTTAGGCGGAGTGAAAGATTTACGGACACCCAGATATTTTACTTAATTTAAAGAACGCGACATACAAAACCCGGTTATTTTATTCCAAGTTCAGTAAACCACACAGTGGCTTGAAAACGTGGATATAAATCAGGGAACGCATACTAAAATAAATGGGCCGACGTAAACAGCATAAACACCGACCACGGTGAACACTTCCTGCAACAATTCACATACGTGTTTACAAAATTCGAGCAATAAGAAAAATACCCTCTTTTCTTTCGAGACGGCTGTCGTTGTCAACAACTACATAAAAAGTTTCCTTACGACGCGACGATTGGGAATATGTTCAGTTAATCTACCACGTCATACTTTACCGGAATTTCCAAGTTGCTAAAAATAGAAATTTCGTTATTTCTAAATATGCTGGCCCTATACAAAATTCACGATAATATGTGAATTGGAACTACTTATCTTTGCCCTTCAGTATCAAAATGTGAAAATATACGTAAAGCACAAAACCTACAAAACAGCGACTTTATAGCGGCAAATTACGAAGCTCATAATATTCTGGGGATAAATTACCGCAATTTGTTATATTACTGCATAGTAGAAAGTCAAAGAATTTTATTGCGAGAAGTTAAGTCCTGTTAACATGGCCATCAAGGTGTATAGTTATCTTTATCACATGTTAAATTGAGAGATTGATATTTTATATTTTGCTTAGTAGATATGTTTGAATACGTCTGTAATTCGTTTCTACCCTTAGAGATATCGAAAATAGGTTTTAACTTTCAAAAGCAATGCACTGAAATTCTAATTTTACATAATTTTAGATTTATTCTATAGTTGACGCTTCTAGAAAATAGAGCTTTTAAAACAGTTAATTTATTATATTAATAGGTAATGCTCATGACGAAGATGATTTCCACACCTTCCATTTAAAATTTTCGGATTTATTTTATATGTATATTTCCTCCTGTTTCGACTCCTTGGATTTAGATTCTTCATTAAAGGAATTACAGAGTAACCAATTACTGCTTTAATATTAACAATGAAAGTAATGTTGTATATTTATTAATAATAATATTAGAAGTTTGGAAATAGATTGATGAGGGTGTACTTAAACGTTGCTTCAGTTGTCTTAAATTCTTAAACTTTCCCAAATAATAATAACACAGGGTGTTTTATAAATTTCGGTGGAGACTGAAAGGGTAACTAGCGGGGACCAAAATAAAGTTATTTTCTTAATAAACTTCTGGCCGAAACCCAACACCAAAAAAGTTACAGCAAGTTAAAGTTGAATACATTAACGAGCATTCTTTATAAACTGAGGGAGTGATTTACGTGTTAAATTCAAACAAGAGATAATTGAGAGTTAACTAAACAATGTTGAGTTAACAAAATTAATAAAAAACTAATAACATAAAAATTACGGCTATTTAATTTTTTCTTTTAAATGATGTTACGTTAAAATTGCGCTTTCTCTAGATTTCTCGCGTGATTCTACAATTTTTGGTAACTTCATGGGAAGCGCTCCCCGAATCTTAGCTCTGTGGGAGTATTCAAATACCGCGCGCTCTCGAGTTAGAAATTATTTGCGCTGGTTGTGTCATGGCGCCCGTTGTTGATAAGATTTTTATCCTTGGCAAGTTTCTGGTTTCGAGGGGCATCTTTTGGTCCTGCGTGCCTGAGGCATGTGCAGTTTGTAGCCGCTACAATTATTGATGTCATCCTAGAGGGTAATTTTGGGCTGTTCTGAATAGTTACGCTTTTGCGGATTCTCCCCTAGTGACGATGAATTTTGGGCGATTTTCTTCGCCCCGCTTTTAGGCGGATTTTAAGGTTGTAGCAAACACGTGCTCGCCCGTATGGGGTAAGTTTTCGTTGGTATTTTCAAGCTCCACTTAAGGGTTTTGATCTTGTTAAGAGCGTGACGTGTCGGGCCCACTAACAGCAATTCTGGAATTTGGCTGCTGCTAAGAAATACTCCTCGGCGTCTTCGTGCGAGGCCCCTTTCGGCCAGTCCAGGTATTCTCGTAATTTTGGGACTAATCGCTGGTGCCGCGAGCAAGTTTTCCGTTGACAAAATCGAGAGCACACCAAATGCTGCAACTACAAATACACGCCAAATTTCCCACCAAGTTGGAATTTCTCCAGCATTTGTTTGGCACACATCGAACAGCAACGGTTGGTGCTTCTATCATCTGCAAAAGATGCAAAGACTGACTCCAACGGATTATCCGCTGCGGCAGCAGTTTTGCTTATGGCTGCTAAATCGCACTAATAGGGAAGCAGAATTTGCAATACACCTACTGGTGACGGATGAATGCTGTTTTACTAGGAATGGTGTTCTCAACTTACACAATTCTCACATACGGGCTGATCAAAATCCGCACGCGATTCGCCAGAGTAGTTTTCAGCAGCGTTTTAGTTTAGATCGGTGGGCTGGTATTTTGGGCAATACCTTAATAGGGCCTAACGAATTACCAGCACGCCTTAATGGCTTTATTTGCAGTTTTTACAAGACATTCTGCCAGAGCTCCTTCAAGATGTTTCTTTGGATTTGCGCCTACCATGTGGCTTATGCATGACGGCTGTCCTTCACATTTCAGTCATCCTGTATGAGATTACCTCGACACCATCTTTCTGCAAAGATGGATCGGTCGGCGTGGATTCATTTCATGCACCCCACGCAGCCAGATCTCAACCCAGTGGACTTTTACTTATGAGGTTTTATGGAAGAATTGGTACATACAACCGAAGTTGATACAATCGACGAATTGCGCAGTCGCATCAACGCTACAACAAAACAGTTACGCCAACAATTTCCAAGAGTATCGGAAAACTGAAATCGTCGAGCGCAAAGTGCGTTGAAATGCAGGGTCAGCATTTTGAACACCTAATGTGAATGTTTTTGTTATGGTGAATTATTTGTAGCTTATTTAATAAATAAAATTATAATTTATAAAATAACGTTTTCTTTATTTAAAAGTTATCTTATTATTACAGTGTCTTTTCTGTATAATTTAAGATTAAACTACGTTAATAGCAAATTATCAGGTATTGTAAGAAATATGGTTCTACGGAAACGAAAATGCAATGATATTCTTTCTAATTTGTCTTCATTAATACCAGCGGTATCATTATATTGAATAAATGGGCGTTAATTTACCAGAACTTTAAACTGTTGTAATTTTTATGTTATTCGGTTTTGGTCGGAAGTTTATTAAGATAATAACTTTATCGTGGTGCTCTCTAGCTACCCTTTTAATCTCCTACGTAAGTCATGAAACACCCTGTATAGAGGTCTTTAGTTAGTAACTATTAATAATAAAACAATTAATTTATTAAACCAGGGCGAGATTCAGATTTGCAAAGCTGTAAACCTGTTCCGCTTTTACCAAAATATCAAGAAAAAACAAAACAGAATTATATAACTATGATCATTGCGAAAGGTATATTGACCTATAATAATTTTTAGTACTATCACTATCACCACAAATTATCACAGTTCATCGTTTGAAACCTAAATAAATTATCACAGGTAAGTAACTAATTACAATTTAGTCCCTCATAAATTTTGAAATAACCAGTTTCTTATATTTATAAAATGATATCTCTGTGATTCTATAGTCAATTTATTATACCATTTACATATATTATATTATAACGACCGTTTAAACAATTCGGTTATGTGTGCTAAGGAACTAAGTATTTCCTTATATCTGAAATTTAACGTATTGGCTTCCATTCTGAATTTAAGTTGTCGGCATAAATAAGAGGGTTGTTTATAACATTTTGTAGTAAAGGCAAGCCGTATGTACAGTTCGCCGGTTCTTCATATTAGGCCATTTTAGATCTAATAACTTATGACCTACTCTTTCATATCTCTCAATGGCATGAATCAATCGTATATACGAATTTTGTAATTTTTGTATTGTGTGACTGTCAAATTTGGGTCCACCAATTACATGCAGTATCTGAGTGATCAAAATAAGTAAAGCTTTAATCCTGACGCTAAAAGAGTGCTCTGAGATGGCAATACACCTTCTGCTGGCAACATGAGATGTGCTGGGTAAACTTAAACTCACAATCTAAGTAAAGCCCTAAGTCACGCACTGCATTCTTTAATGGTAAGCTATTGCTCTACTTTTATTGAAATTGCCAAACAAAATAGCAAATGGTTTTATTTGCATGAAGTGGTAGACAGTGTTGTTATAAAAAACACAGCTATATTCCCTAAATTATAATTTAAATAAGTGACAGACTGACTAATTCGGACGTACTATATCACAAGTATGATTTGCTATCATCAGCGTAGCAGTGAAGCTTAGCAGATAGTACAGCTGTTTGTGTTTGTGTATTTGTGATATATAGATATAGATACAGAACAAGATAGGTCCAAGCACTGATCCATGTGGGACCCTAGAAGTTAACATTTGATACGTGGAAGCATGACCCTGATATCTGATAGCTTATGTTTTGCTACTTAAGTAACTAGCAAAAAAGAGTAACTTTTTTAACCATACCTAAATATGTATGTGATTAGCACACTTTGCCTAGCCACTAAAGTGAACCAAAAGTACAATTAAAATAAGGATCATAGTGTACATATTTATGAAAAAGCATAAACGAAAAAAAAACAAAAACCTTAAAATATAAAAACCATTACGATGTTGTAATTAAGCTTTAATCAATATCTCAAAGAGTCTTAACGGAATAATGATGCAGATAATCATTGAGGCAAAGGTTTCAGGTTCATAGGAGTCTAAGCGAAAGAAATCCAACCCGGAACAATTACGAGGTAACAGAAATTTAAGGTTCAGTTAGTGTAATGATAAATTTAAGGGCTGTTGAATTGGAAGATTCTAATAACACTTTTATTATTTTTCTGAATTGCTGTTGCAACAATTAGCAAAAATTCTTAATAACTTATTAAATTAAAATTAGCTCGATAATAACATTCATTTGCAAACTAATAAATAATTCTTGCTATAAACAGTTCAAACTATTTGTATACGAGACAATTGTTATGTTTCGATTATCTAGTAGAAAGCGTTTATATTAAACTTTATGATTTATTTACAGATACACTATTAGTGCTAGTATTGGCAGTTTGTTATTTAAATAATTTACATTCGGCTTTAATAGCAGTTTATTTATCTAGAACGAAAAGTGACATTTTAAAGGATGAGAAAGTTGTTTACGGCCGAGGCGTCAGCCGAGGACGGATTTACTTGCGAGGACCTTTAAAAACACTTTCCGTTCGTGGTTAATACAACGGTGTATTTCATACTACAAGTTTAATGAATTTTATTTCATACTGATGTCAAAAATGACATTTTTCGGATTATTTTTGGTACAAAAAATGGAACATCAAAATCCTAGTACTTTAAAGTAAAATTTTAAAGTTCAAGTACTTTAAAACTTATTTATTGTGCAAAAAATGGAACATTAAAGTACTAGTACTTTAAAGTAAAATTTTCAAGTTCAAGTACTTTAAAATTATACGTCAGTTGTTGACATGAAATTTGAAACGATTTACAACTTTTTATTTAAAATTCATTAAACTTGCAGTATGAAATAAACCGTTGTATTTACCACGAACGAAAAGTGTTTTTAAAGGTCCTCGCAAGTAATTCCGTCCTCGGCTAACGCCTCGGACGTAAACAACTTTCTCCTCTTTAAAATGCCACTAAATAGTCCGAAAATAGCTATTTAAGTAACAAGAAATGTAAGGACCTATTAGCATTTGAGGTAGGCAAGTACAAGCCAAGACGAAGTCGCGGCTTGTTGCCTGCCGAAAATGTTAATAGGCGATACATTCCGAGTTATCTTATTATATTTTTCCCGCTGCTTATCGAAATTTTCCTAGAATTTTTAAAAAATCGTTTGGTTTGTCACCTGTCACCAAGATTAGTTTTCGTGAGTGCTGTGAGTGTCACATGTCACATAAACACTTGCAATTTATAAACAAGACGTCTAAATCTGCATTTTGCTTTGCTAATTTTATTATCCTAGGAACTTAATAATAATATTAAGTTCCGTTGTCAAGAAAAAGCAGCAAACAAATATAATCACCGACTTACACGTTTTGTTACTAAGGCTGTATCACTGACTTACATGATCAGCAGCGGGAAAATGTAATTTTTGACAGCAGTATGAAATAAAGATACTTCCTGCAATTATAAGAGAAAATGCTTCATAACTTAAGTTAGTGAAACTTTCTAATATTTCATATACGAAATTATTTCAATTTCAGTTATATTTACTAATAATTTAAGAACACTGACATAATTTCTAGCATGTAAGGTAATTTCTGCAATGAAAAACTGCACTTCGTTATATTTAATGAGAGTCGAAGTTTCGGCCATTTCAATTTGTGTTTACGTCGTAAAATGAACTTTAGCTACAGAAGTGAAATCCAGCGGGACGCTCGTAAAATTTTCAAATATTATAATAAATTTGCTGTCGGAAAACATCTACAAATATATGCTCGTAAACAAAGTCAGTCTCTAGAGATATAATAAATATACAAACCCTATGGTGCTTTTGATGACTACGGACATAACAGCGATCCCCAAGCCGCTTCCTGACACGATAAAGATTTCAACAAACTCCCTTCGGCGCTTGAAGTATTGGGCTACCATGAGGGTGGAGCAATCACGTGTTATCCCAACACCTATGCCGACGACAGTTCCATAACTGCAAAAAAAAATTGTCAAGTATAAATATATAGATATCTATTATATAAACGGTACAATAATATCTTATATTTACAATAAATGAAACAACGATCAAATGTAATTTTTTCTGTAAGTTCAGTATTTGTGTATTAGCTGTAGATTTATTAAAAGAATTTTGAAATCATTTTGTAAAGACTCGTTAGGCAGTACTAGATTAAATATAGAAATTATATGTTTGGTACGAACTGTTTAACTTACAATATAAAATTCGAATATTCGTTCAGAGCAGTTAAGCTTTTTGGTATTGGGTATTAGGTATTACAGCAGTTATGTAACGATATAACGAACTTCAGATTGCAATACATATTAACACAATAAATTCGATTTTAATGTATAGTCCTGTTCAAATAAATCTGAGACAGTGTTTTTTTCACATGCAGGTTGAGTTAAGAATTGAAGAATATCTCAATGGATTTCCTCTTATCACAAAGAGTTACAGATTTCATTACCTGTTAAAGTTTAATGTAACTCTTTCTGATAGCAGGAAATCCATACAGATCTTCTTCAATTCTTAACTGAATCTACATATGAAAAAAACATTGTCCCAGATTTATTTGTACACGACTGTACATAAAAAGTAGGTGGTAGATAAAACCACGCCAGAAGATTTCTAAAGATATGATTCTTAATATCATATCATCGATGCCAACAACATAAATTCTCTTATTGGGCTAACTTTCTTTAATAGTATATTAAAGTACAAGTTGCAGAAGACATCTATTCAAGCACGAATTTGAAATTCAACAAAAACAAATGAGTGCAACGAGTGTTTTATACTATTTATTCTGTTTTGCCGCTGTATACCATTTTATAAATTAAAAAATATTTTTTTTTCTATTTTGCGTTTAGAATAACTCCATACTAGCACCAAAATGACGTCATTTCATAGCTACTTATTGTAACACTTAAATGACGTCATTTGGGTGCTAGAATGGAGTTATTCTAAACGCAAAATAGAAAAATAAAGTACAGTATAATTGAAAACTTTTACCCTTTAGAGGGGTGTGAATTTTAAAAAGAATTAATTTATGTTGTCAGTGGTGAGTAAAGGTACTCAATAATATAACCTATACAATTTTGATAGAATCACTTAACTTTGACAGAATTTTTTTTATGCTGAACACAAAGTGGTGCTATGTATGCAAAATAGAGGAAATTACTTTGAACAGCTGTAGTTGTTTTTGTTATTAATATTTTTATGTATTCAACAAATATTTGTATTTGTTAAAATGACATTACTGATATAACCTCAAACTGACAGATGTAAAATGCCAATGTGACTTTTAATACCACAACTGCCAACATAAATTTTTAACGAAATAATTCCACAGCCCTCTAGAGGATAAAAGTTTTCGATCATACGGTACACACGCGTGCATAGTTTTTAGTAATATGCGTAATAATAAATCCAGGTAATTGGTAAAAATTCATATTGCGCTTCCGCTCGTTTTAGCCTTTTCAATGTATGAGGTGTGACTATTTCAGGAGTTATGTTTTAAAAACCCGCCATCTCTTATTAATACTTTGAGCGACAGGACGGCAGTAGCAGGTTTTAAAAAAATCCATATGGATTTTCTTATTTTCTTGCACACATCGGTTATCATAATTCATTTTTGCGTGTAAGTAATGTGCAGTACTAAACGGATATGAGTTCAACAGTTTATTGTATCTACAAGTACTGGATATACACTATTTTTTACGACTGCGAGGAAAACACTATGGTTAAACGTTTTAGTATTTGAATATCGACTGTAAATTGTCCTTCTGATTATTAAAATTACTTTTGGACTAAGCACAGTTACAGTATAAAATATATACTATTAAATATTTGTCATTTCCTGAAATCGATCTATCAACAAACTAGACTATAATCCAACAAGCAACATCGTTGTGAATAATTAAAGAACAAAAAGATCAGCGCTTCCTAATGAAGACTTGTCTTGAAAATCGAACAGATTACCAAGATAACAAACCGAACCTCAACATATGGAGATATGCAAAGTAAAAAAAAACAATTTATGAGACACGTAAAATTAATACCTGTGACACCTCAGGATATTAAAACGCCTAATTTTGTACTTATACCCATAACTTTATTATTTATGGCTTTCCATTCTTGTGTATTTTCGCCCACATCAAATTTAATACTACGTCTGAGCGTTTAGAAAACTGAAGCCACTCGCCTGTAGTTGTTGAATTCCCCCATTCTTAAATTTACTAGTAAGTTACTGAAAATATCCAGATGATTTTTAATATAATAATCTATGAGCAATTTTTTAAATAGAGATATGTCGCTCGGATTTCTCTGAAATTACTTTCTACAAGTATTATTATTGTTAAAATATCTTGCTATAACGAATTATCCAATTCCAGTATGCCTCGAATTGCTACCTGAGAGAAATTGTTAGACGTAATAATCATTTCAAGTTAATTTCTTCTTCTTCTTACGGTACCTATCCTAGCAGATGTTGGCGACCAATAAGGCTATTTGTACCTTGAAGACCGCAGTACGGAATAGTTCATTTAAGAAATCTATACTATGATCAAAAATTAATCTCATCTAGTATGGCTGTGGAAGTGCAAACCAACGCTTTTAAAATTGGCTTACATCTCTTTACTCTCTTTAGTTGTATGGTTTCATAACAGAAACGTCGTGATTATCAAGAATGCTGATCTGAAATATCTTTAACTTTTCTACGCCACTTATTTCTATCTTGAGCTAGGTGGGATGTTTCATGAAAGGGTGTGCCGGCTAGATGGGTTATATTATCCAACCATCTGGTTGGTGACCGTCCCCGCTTTCGCTTACCAGGGACATTTCCTTCAAGAATCAGTCTCTCCATACCGTTTGTTGATAGATCCTTGACGAAAGCCGCTGTTTTATGTTTACCTCCCTTAGGATAGATACATTTGTGTGATGAGCAGTCCAAGGTATACGAAGCATGCGTCGGCAGCACCACATTTCGAACGCGTCTATTCATTTTATATCGCTTGTGAGTATCGTCCATGTTTCACCAGCGTAGGAGAAAATTGATAATACTAGCGTATGTACAAGCTTTTTCTTTGTGGTAATGGTAATATTTCGGTCTTTCCAGATCTTTTGTAGCCGGGCTATTGCTGATTTGGCTAAAATAATGCGCCTTCTTGCGCTCGATGCCCCCTGATTGGATAGCAGAGAGCTCAGGTATAGGAATTCGTCAACAATTCCACATCCTGCTATGTGTTGTGTGTTTGTGATATTGTTGTTTTCCCGATCAACAAGCATAATTTTTGTTTTCTTGCGATTCAATTTAAATCCTATATCTTCACTAGCTCTTTCTACTTTGGCTATCAGTTCAGCTAGCTCTTTTTCCGATGACGCTACAAGAGTGGTATCGTCGGCGTACCTAAAGTTGCTTATTTTACACCCTCCTATAGAGAAGCCTCCATTCCAGTCCTCGAGAGCTATTCGCATAGCGTGTTCAGCGTATACATATATTGAACAGGATAGGAGAAAGGATGCATTCTTGTCTTACACCAGCCTTTGTACGGAAAGGCGCCGATGTGTTATTGTCTATCTTGACGGTACAACTGTTTGCCTCATACAAGGTTTTGATTAGATAGATAAGGTGGTGAGGGAGACCCATTTCTTTTAAAATTTTCCACCGCAGCTTCCATCTAACTGTGTCGAATGCTTTGTGGTAATCCACATACTTACCTATATTTAATTCAAACTGTCAAACTGTATTATTAAATATTCTTTTTATCTATCTTATTAAAATATTATATTGGAATAAATGAATTTGCACGTAAAAGTAATGCAATTGTCCAACAAATAAGCTTGCGCCGGTTGAATAGACACTTCATCTTAAATCTACCCTAAAAGTAAAATATATTAGAGCCAGCTTTAAAGGCAGCAATTTGTTCTTTCATAGCCATACTAGATGAGATTAATTTTTGGTTATACTTTATTATAATATACAATACAAGTACCAAATGGAACATTGAGCAACTTAGCTTTGAGAGGGTAAGTAGTGGCGGCTCCTCCTTAGGGGCGCAGGGGAGCTAGCCACTCAGCCGTCAACAGCCTGTATGGTATTAGAAAGAAGTAACTATTCTATAATTGAAAATATATATTATCATCTATCCTACCGTTACAATATAACAAGGTTCAAGTAACGAGATTTGGAGGTAGCTATTCGATACCGCTTAAAAAATGTATAGCACGATCCAAGAAGTATGTCAATATAACATAAGTTGTGTGTCAACACACTCGCTGGTATCAGTGCACCGAGCTGCTGGCAAGTGTTGGGGGAGATTCGAAATAGGGACCAAACTTATATGGCAATTACGAGCGAAAACGCTGCCGCTACAGATCGAGCTATTACAGTTTCAATGTGAGGCAAAGGCTAAACAACGTTGTAGCCCAACCAGCAGTTAAATACGCACGGTTATCGACTTATTGAAAAAAACACTGTGCTTCCGAAATTTAATACTATCTGAGCGTAATTTCAATCGGCGCGTCTATAAAACAAATGTGCAATGTTTCATAAATGAATGCCAACGAGCAAGGACTTTCTTGCATTCTTGCGGACCGTGTCGATTGCAGTTGGAGCCTGTTTATTTATTTTGTGTGATTTCGGTTGTTTCATGCAGTTTTCTACAAAAAATAGCGGAGAATAGCAGATAATAAATATTCTTAACATTAATTATAAAGCCTACCGTTAACCGAAAAGGTTAAACAAAAAAACTTGGCTTAAATTTCAACCTGCAAAATAAAGTTGGCTCTCACAGTTTTACAAGATACTTTTCTATGAACATTTACAAGAAAAGCAAATGGATTTGTGGATCTGATGCATGCTCTATTTTTTCCATTAAATAAATAATCGTGATTCGTTTTTTAAACACTTATGTACATTTTGTGTGGAGTTTCAGTACTTTTTGTTCTGTGATATTATGTTTCCTTGTGGATTATTAAAAATAAAAATCATTGCTACAATTGAATTAAAACATCGACGGAACGTAGGTCATTATTATTTTTTGCTTAGTAATTGTTTAAAATTAAGGGCCCCCAAATACAATTACTACGAGTCGCCACTGAGGGCAAGAAAGTAATACGAAGAACATGTGGAAAAGTGACTAATAACAGAGCAAGGTAGCAGGGACGAAGAAATGAGAATATAGTAGACTATTCAACACTATAACATATAAGCCAATCATATTGCAGACATTTGCTTTTTTCAACCAATAACAGCAGTATATCACTGAATATTGGGCACCATGCAAAATATTCACAAAACAATGTACGTACTCAAAAACTAAATAGCCATGTTGCGAAATATCGCTTAGCAACGATGTTCTGTCCTTAACGATATCGCTAGGTTACGTAAAACTAAACACCAACAAACTGTGTGAACAAAGTTTGGCTTGCATTAAAAATTTAAAAATGTTGTGTTTTGGAAGTATTCCGCTGAATTTAATTGAGGATGAATATTAATTGTTGGATTATTGTTCAATAAAGTTAATCGTTATGTATTAATATCGTTAAATAGTCGTCCCAAATACCACTCGAAGTGAATATATTTTTTTTAAATATTTTGCCATTTCCATAGAAATTATTGCAAATTCCACTCAACAAAATAACATTTAAATGTCACTCGCCTTCGGCTCGTGACATTTTTGATATGATTTTGTTTCGTGAAATTTAAACGCAATAATTTACATGGAAACGGCAAAATATTTGTTAAAAATATATCCACTACTTGTGGTATTACCCTTGAATATCATAACGGACTGTTTAGAAACGCCAGCAAAAAAACAGGAGGATATAGTAAAGTAAGAATATAAAAAAGACTGGTTTAAATGAACATTTCCCAAAACCCTTTATCCATCCACGCCATCATCAGGCTTAAAATCAAATTGTCTTCTAAGAAAGTCTCAAAATATAATATTAATAATAATAATAATAAATGGCATTTATTGGTACAAATACTTAAATTTCCAAGATAATGTAAATAAGTATATTATCAGTACCATACTCGATAGTAATGAAGAACCAGTAGCATCGCAGTTGCGTATCCGCATATTTAAAAACTTTAATTAAAATAATGAAAACATACTAGGCTCAGTAAACAATTGCAGACAGCGAAATGCCAGTAAGAATAAACTATAAAATTATTCAAAAACTATAAATGAGGGATATGGTCAAGAAAAGAATAAGAGAATTAGTAATATTGTTAGGGTATGTATACCGGGTGTCCGTTATCAAAGTCGAACAGACGATTAACATTGAATTGAACGTTTTTGCCGATTCCTGCTCGCCAATTCAACTTACAGGGAAGGTAATGGTATCGATGGAAAGATAAAATGATTACGCATCAAATGATATCAATAATAATATTCAAGATGCGATTTTTATTTTAAAATACTAATTTAAAACTTGGGAATTTTTAAATATGCCATGCCTTGCTTTTCAAGTTCGATAGCATTTGTCAAAAAATTGGTAATTAGTTGGCGTAAATCAGGTATGTTCTGTCAACGTCTGTTAAAATTATCTACAGAAAAATGAATTATTTCAATGAAGAATGAGTGAATGCACTACTGTTAATTGCCTATGTTCGACTTTGAGAATGGACACCCAGTATATAGAGAGCAGCAGCAGAATTAATAACATATTCAATTATACAGTGGCAAGCACGAGGAAAACAATTTTCTTTCTAGGAAGACTTAGATGAAAATAGTTACAGAAAGTGGAAGAATACTTACGCAAGACAGGGATTAATAAATGCAAACAAAGTGAGGGAAAGAGGACACTATGGAGGAAAATATGCAAGAAAATATAAAATATGATGAGGATTGTTCCACCCGCTTAGAGAGCTTTGAAAGAGCCATTATATAATGTGTCTAAGTAGGTATACATTATGCTGGCGGTACAAAAAAAAACTAAAAATTATAATGAAAAAATCACCCCCAATTTCAAGTAAAAGTAGAGCAGTTAGCGAATCCTACACATAGATTTAATCTCGGTTAGATGGCAAAATAAATAATGCTACATTCTGCAAAAATTTCTATCCAATTCGATAAATGGTTGTAGTGATTAAAAACAAGTTACCGGTCTAATCTAAGACGAAGAAGAAGAAGAACAGTTATGAAGAAAACACAAAAATAGAAATTCAACT
>OW679194.1:234777872-234821651 GCA_940337035.1 Agriotes lineatus | reverse complement strand
AAAGTTAAAGAAGACAGGATTCTTGACATCTTTTGTATATAACTATTTTTTGTAAATTTAATATGAAAGGAGTTAAAGCGGCGGAAAAATGAACATTTCTCTAAAAAATAGTGTAATTTCTCATTTTTTAAATTTTTTCTTGTATTATTTCTAGTTATTCGTTACGTAGTTATAATAATTTGATAAACGTATAGTAAACTCATTTCCACACCACCATGAGGTAAAGTTAATGGTGCTTTTTTTATTGTGGTATCCTAGTAGGCCTAATCCACAGATGCTCCAGTTTAGTGATGTTTCATGTTCGCGATTATATTATTTAGTTTTTTTTTTATTTTTGAAGGCCCCGGTCGATAGATGTTGACGTCTCCATAAGAGTATTTATCCTCAATGTTATCTTCGAAGTCATTGCTCCTGAGACTCGGGACTTTTATTGATGAACTGTCCTCATCTTCGTTCCCACTCGCGATGTGAACTTCTGGTGCATTTTCGCATGATTGCCAATACAGAATTCACACAGAATAGAGCACTTCATCCCACTTTTCCTAAAGCCACATGCTCCTCCACATCCTTTTTTACAATGGCATGAAATTAATTTTAATAAAGTCTCATGTGCTGGATTCTCTGTCATTGTTACTGGAGTGTGCATTTTTTTCAATTCCATACCACTGTTGGACCTGGTGATACATACGTCCTAAATGCGTGATACCGTGTAGGGTCCTTCGTTGGTGGCAAAGAAGCAAAATTAAATGTGTTTCTTGCACTTAATTTTGCAAAATGTTGGTAACAGACTTCTTCCAAAATATTTTTTTCCATGTCGCCATACAAAGCAACGAGTAAGCGTGCTTCAGCATTTGTGATATCATCTGGTTTGGCATCGTGATGTTTGAATATGCCTATAGTGTCATTGAGTCTGGTGCTTTTCTTGACAATCCAACAAAATTTAGTTTTTCGTTGGTTGTAGACGGACGACGTTGTGTCGTAGCCACTAAACGCATGGAGAAACAAAATGTTCTCAGATGCTTTTTCATATCCTTTATCTAATAGACTTGTCTGTCCGTCCGTCCGGGACGCTGTTTCAGCAGCCAAACCGTAAGATATAAAGAAAAAAGTTATTAAAGTTATATGTTTGGAATGGTCATGTCAGGTCAGGTACCGAATTTCAGTCTCTAACACTAATTATTATCGTAATTATCCTAATCCGAACTTTTTAGGTTAGATTCTAGGCAAAATGCGACTGGTAGTTTGCTACCAACAATGACGTCATATATGTACGTGTGGTGAATACGCGTTCTATTTGCAAAACGGTCTTTTTTGTTTTATTAAATGAAACATTTGTCTCACTGGACTGCTAGTTTAAAACTATTTGCAGAATACACTCTTTCAAGAAGTTTACCTCTCCCAGGTTTGCGAAAGCAGATGTTGCTAATGCCGTCAGCAGGACTAGAAGATCGATGTCTTCTCCAATGACGAAAACAGCATCAAATGTTGAGCACAAAGAATTCGCCGTGTTAACAATCAACACATCTTCTTCAGCCTGCTTAACTGTAATACACTAATGTTCGAATGTTTTTTTAGCATCGAAATAAAACGGACTTTATTCTTTTCGTTTGCTAGAAATCGTTCTTGGGAAACTAGAACTGGCGTTGTTTCATCGAAAATAACATCCTCAGACATTTGCTTTTTAGATCGGCAAAGTCTTTCTGCAGTCTTGGTATTTTTTGCCACCATCAAACGGATATCCATCGAAAACAACGGCTGCATGTGCGAGTATAAGTGATTTATAGTTGCATTCATAAATTAAGAACTATTCCATAGCTATACTAAAATAATTTTTGATAATATAGGTATTGTATTTCTCTATAGAACGTTATTCTGATGTATATAAATATTACAAACAATATAGTGTAAGTTATTCCTACAAAATGTACCATCATAAATATAATTTAACGATATTTTGGAGAAATGTTCAACGTTCAGTCGCTGTAGCTCGTTACATATTACACTTACAACAAAAATTAATAAACAAAAAATGTCAAGTATTTTGTCGTCTTTAACTTTATATTGAACTTTTTTGACGTTGAATCAACTATTGCGGAGCCATTTGGATAACACCAGTTTTTAGCACCTTTAATCCAAGATGGCGGCTCGCGCGGCGCCCCTCCAAGGTCGAAAACTTGGATTTAACATCAGGATCCCGACCTGAACAACATATATAAAAACCGTTCATACTCCATTTTTTGTTGAGCAAAGGCATTTTTTTGTCCCTACAGACTGGGCTATTAGGCCTTTTGTGCTTTTGAGGAGAAACACATCCAAAGTTTCCAAAATTTTAAATAACTCCATGTAACGTTGATGACGATAAAGAACGCCTATTATCAAATGTGAAAGAATTTTGAATTTCCTAGACCGATGTTGTACCCCGATAATACCAGTTTACAATTTGCACTGTTCTGTTGCTTCGTAGTTATCGATTTTAAGATATAAATGACAGCAGATATTAGCTACTGACAAACTGTCAACGTCAAATTCTCGGCATTTGTAAATTCGATATATCGTCTGCCGTGTTCGTAGTAAAGAAAATCTCTCTGTATACATTTCCACGAAGAGTGCATAGAAATAAACAAATTTGACATTATAACCTTAAAAACACAAAACAAGATGTGGATGGTCAAACTATGTGTCACCTATGAATTTAATAACATATCACTTTAACAATATAAAAAAAGGGTTAATTTAAAGCGTTTATGGAAACTACACGGGTAGGTAGCTACTGCGGATCCTATATAAGTAATCCTTGATAAAGAGTTGAGACAACGTAAATAAAGTAGGTACAGCATTGGATTTTAGTTTTCGTTTGCCACCCAGACGCAATTTTTCCCACCGAGTCTGGTTCTACTTGTGAGTGTTCAGTTTATATTTTTGAACTATTCTGCTCTTTGCTTCTCGTTTTTGGGAATTTGTGTCAGCGGATACGCATAAAGCCCCGTTCCAATCTACTTTTGAAGCGAAAAATGCAACAACCCGTATTTCAAAAACTGTAGAAAAATAATTATTTAGGTAAATAATTTTTAAGTAATAGCTATTAACATATCTAGGAATGTTATGAGTATCATAACTGCCGCAGATGTTTTGAAATCCGAGCTCGTAGAGCGAGGATTTTAAAACATCTGAGGCTGTTATGATTCATAACATCCGTGATATGTTCAATAGTTTATCGGTTGCTATATGGTTATGGTTGCCATGTAGGGTAATATTCCATTACCCTACAGATAAGTTATGACCTAGTTACCAGCCCAATTTTGTATATGTAAACAAAGGCTTAATATCCTGAAACCGGTAAATTTTATATACATACTTACAACTCTGCAAGATATGCTATTTAAAGAACTATTGTCAGGTAAAAATGGAACATATATTAATACACTTGCATCAATCAGTGTTAGACCTAAAGTCAAATAAAAATTTTTCAAATGCGACATACTCAGAACTGGTTTCTACAGTAACTACAGGACTTAAATCTGGCGCAATTTCAGACGAAGCTGCGCATGCGCAGTGGATCACAACCAATCAGCATCTATTCCTGACTTGTCTCAAGTCTTATAATATTTAGGAACGTTCTTTCCCAGTCTTCTTTCCGCCACAGAAAAATTTGTTTAGGCCCGTAGCTATCAACCTTCCCTGACAGCCAGTGACAGCGCCGTGCAGGCGTCTGGCACGCTTGCCGACGCCACCGAGAACCGCCAGAATTTTAAGGTACTGTGTATAATATTTAGACGGCCGTCTCGATTTCGCAGTGTGGAAAAATGCCGCATAATAATTGAAAGTGGCGCGCTTTGAAAGACATCGCATAGCACCGTTAGTGAGGCAGAAACATTTATTCTTGGTCCACAATAATTAATTAAAGTTAAATATTCATGGAAAGCTAATAGTTCCGTTTGGAAATGACTATTTAGGTTATTTCTAACTTTATTACTTGTTTAATTTTGTGTTTAACTTCAATATAGAGGATAAAATTAGCTCATGTTATGTCATAGAGTTTGCATTGCCCCCCCCCCCTCCCCCAGTTTTCATTTCTTTTGCGTAAAGGATTTTAGCGGCAATGAACGATTTTGAAGGGTGTCGGACGTTGCATGCACCTGCTGTCAGTGAGCCCTTTCCGACTACAGGACGATCTGTATTAATAGGAATAAATGAAGACGGTGGCGCCTAGAGCAATAAACATCTTCTTAAATTATCAGGTCCTCGCCCGGTGCGGTGTAACAAATATCGAAGTGAACCGTTACCCTTCAGGCGAGTGTCACGTGTTACCAAAATATCTTACTAATCGTTGATCTCAGGCCGTGGCATGTTGCCTATTATATGTCGTCAATCGAATTTCGGGTAGTCATTAAGTTGGCCGGCCAAGCAAGCAACTTATTTGGTCGTTGCACGGCTTAAGTTTTAACCTGAAATTCTCATTGTCTGTCTTCATAAACTCTATATTAGTCAAAATATACTTTATATTAATCAGATCTATATCTCTCAGCCACTTCAAATTATAGGAAACTTTAAGACCTGCGTATGGCGTAACGTTATGTTACTAATACACAAGAAAGAAATGCATAGTTACGCATGGTGCAATCGATTATTAGCGAATGTTGACAAACGGGCCTGGAAATGCACTGAAATGAAATAAAAATTCAATATGAAAAATTAAATTCAATAACACAAGTACTTATCCCGGGGCTGCATGTATTTCTCTGTGGCACCGGCCGGAAGAATTTGGTGATATGAGTGCGAGAGAAAGAGTCGCCTAGCCGGGCTGGGTAAGCTTAAAGAATGGAAATGGAACCTGCTTTTTGTTCTAAAATTATACAGGCTGAGTTGTTACATGATAAAAAAACTCAGCCTGTATATAGTTGCCAACGATAGCGTGGAATGCCATTCTGCCATTTTGGTGTTGCATTTCTTAGATTGTCCTTTATTTGTTATACTAGTCTCATTCGAATAAATTAAAGCAGACGCTTTTTCTACCAGTTGTACACCTCTGCGACCTCCAAGTGCCAAAAAGCTTTTAATCACTAGTACTTCTTTTTGACATTGATTCTGTTTGGAAAGCACATTGCATTTCATTAATCTCCGGGAATTTTTGCAGAAACGTTTATTATAGCGTGGTGAACAACTTTTCGTTATAAAAAAAAATCGGACACAATCAGAGTTGAACCCGTATCCGCTTCGTTGTTAACCGCGACACTTACTCAATTTACAGTCAAGCGACCGTCTTATTATATATAACATCTATATTCTTTAGCTTAATTTTAGTCTTTATTGTAATTTTTCGATGTCAACATTAAACTTACCTTATTTAAAAACTAAAACATAATTATCTGTAGTTGCATAACATGATCACTGCCAGTTACGTGCGTGTGCCCGCTATCATTGTATTGATAAGAATGATCTCTTTGCTGGCACTGAATAGATTGACTATCTTATGCTGACTTAGTTCCTACAGTGCAGAATCTGTACATGTCTTATTATTTTATAATTAAGCTTCAATAGTTAGTTGGTAGTCAAATCTCGTTCGAGTAACTTGTATTTGAATTGCTAACCCCATCGATGTAAAGTTTTTGAGCACTAATAAAGTTTTAAAAACGAGTGTCGGTATAAAATAAACATGAATTGCGCATCTTACTTGTTAAATGTATTTTCAAACATTCTAACAAACTTTTTAAAAAATTTACAGAACGAAAACATTACGTGAACAAAACACAAAGTCCCACATATCGGCGTCAGTTTGTTACAGTAGAAAACAGTAATTAAAATACCCCGTAACAATAATTGCTCTGGCTAGCTTAACAATCGAAACAAAGGTGGTTTGAGATACCTGAAATCCGCTTGTTTGCTGCTTCAAAGTAAGGGTAGGTCGAGAAGGCTAATTAAGACAAGTGCCACAAGGTTGTCTAATTACACTCCATCTTTAAACAAACAGTCACGGAGTTGCATGGTGCAATGAACATCTTTTCACTTACACCGGACTTCAGCTATTTTGATTTAGACATGTCGAGCTGAGGTTCCTTTCCATTTATACAACGAGATAGGTAGTTTGGTATTTTTCCTTTTCCTATTTGCATCCTATAGATATTATTAAAATAAGCGGGACTAGATTGACAAGAGTTTCTGAAACATATAGCTCCATTAGTACTAAACAGGTAATTTTTGAAGTGGTTTTGATTTTGGATTTAGTCCACTATACAAAGGTTCCATATGTAATTATGGACCCTACTACGGATGTCCACAACCAATATGTAATGTGCGGTTTTACATCTTATGTTGGCTTCAAGGGGCGTTGGCAAGACTATAATGCGAATTTCGTCTCTTTTAAGATTCTGTTTAAGTGACCATTCCAAGTATTGCTGGTCTAGTATGAACTCCAGGAATTGGCTTATTTAAAAAATTCAAATTTCCAATTGTTACTCCATTTACAGTAGGACTCCCTAATTGGTCGACGTTTATTTTTCTGGTAAATAGTATAATCACCTTTTGGTGTCGTTTAACACTCAGCTGTTCCTCCTTACACCATTTGTTCAT
Source organism: Agriotes lineatus (assembly GCA_940337035.1). Classification (NCBI taxonomy): domain Eukaryota; kingdom Metazoa; phylum Arthropoda; class Insecta; order Coleoptera; family Elateridae; genus Agriotes; species Agriotes lineatus. Next base: position 234,815,084 of record OW679194.1, on the reverse strand, counting down.
TATATTAAGGACAGGTTAAGCACGATCGGAGATTATGTCCTCAAATTTGTCCCTGATTTCTGGGACCAGGTTGAGTAGTCGTAATCGTTTACAAATAATGAATGTGTGAATAAACACGTTGACTAGAAAAACTAACAACACTATGTTAATTAATTTATATATAGTTACATAATGTGAATGAAGTGCCTTCGCATCTAAAGAAGAAAATATGAGTATGAGATTCCCAGCGATTTCAATCGTCGCAAAAATCTAGTGCCGCATTCAACACAACTGCTCAATCCATCTTTGTAGTTCTAAACCATCTCAAAAACGAAATGTAAATGTAACACTAAAATTAGAAGCGGCAGACTGATTATATGAATAAATATGTAAAATCTTATCTGTGATGTAACATTATTTATAAAATTTAAATGGCCCCTTCTGATAATATTTTGTTATATTTCTCCAATCTAAAATATTATTAAACGTATGGTAACTGAAGTACCGTAAAACGGAATCGATTCATTTAGATTGATTAGTATATGCAGGCGCTTTAATGCCAAATCTTGCCCAAATAAGTCAATCAAATCGATACCTCTAAATACATCCAATAATACAAGATTCCAATAAGCTATTCTCCGAACCGGTAAACAAGCTACAACTATACTATGGCTGTAACAATACGTTGAAACTGCAGAGATTTGCCGAAACTTTAGTCGGATTCGGCGACTCGCAGACTTTGAATTAAAATTACTTAGCCGATAAGATAAATTATACGGGCTGAGGCGTATCTTTCATGTACAGGATTATTAAAAATTAACTCTTTAATTTATATGCTATAAAGAGTATTAGAAAATGCTGAGCTGGATCCAAAACGTCTACATTTCTAAATCTTATTTAAGTTTAGCCATACCGATTATTCCAAAAATGTGTATAGATTCTTCATTCAAAAACTGTTTCAAAAGTTAAATGGGAAGAATATTAGTAGTAAATATATTTTTTCTATATTAAAATACTAACCGATTATGTGTTATTTTTTAAATCAATTATTCTAAGGATATTTTAAAAATGAGGTTGTTCACTAATATTTTAAACCACACTGCAACTAAAAAAATTCATAGGGCCCTCTGAAAGATTAGACGAGGCGTATTTAGGAAGCAGAGTACAATCGATGCTCTTCTATCATCAATTATCTTTTATGATACAGAATCAATACTCGTATTTCCTTGCAGCCGGATTAACCATGGAATCTACGGATGGTGTACTAACACCTATTCATTGCAATTTTGTAGTACGAAAAATTATATTAATACTAGCAGTCCAGTGAGACAAATGTCTCATTTAATAAAACAAAAAAGACCGTTTTGCAAATAGAACGCGTATTCACCACACGTACGTATATGACGTTATTGTTGGTAGCAAACTACCAGTCCCATTCGCCTTGATAAAATTTGCCTAGAATCTAACCTAAAAAGTTAGGATTAGGATATAATTAAGATAATAATAATTAGTGTTAGAGACTGAAATTCGGTTCCTGACCTGACATGACCATTCCAAACATATAACTTTAATAACTTTTTTCTCTATCTCTTACGGTTTGGCTGCTGAAACAGCGTCCCAGACGGACAAAACAGCGTCCCGGACAGACACGTCTATTAGATAAAGGATACATTTTATTGGCAAACACAATGGTCAGTAGCTAGACAACAGTTATATTTTGAAAAACAAAAGTAAGCCTTATTGGCTTACTTACTTACATTCACACATAATAGCAACAATTAGATAGAAGGAATATATTGTGGCAAAGCAAATCAAATAAACATATAAAGTTGAATGAAATTTTAAAATCGAAGATCTGATTTGTGAAAGTTAGAATTGTGTTAGATCATTTTTAATTTCTATCGACACTGTAGTTTTTTATCTTTTGGCCGAAGTCCGGCCCTACCGTGTATTTATACGACAGCGAGAATGTGACGCCATTTTTCTTTTTATGCCGCTGACACTTGCAATGGGAACTTTCCGGCACTCCGCGCGAGCAGGAATCGGGCATCTGCAGTTTTGAAATTTGGCATTGAACTCAGCCGCTGCATTTTCCTCCCTTCCCGCCATTTGAGTGTTGACCCCAAGGCCAGCGTATTGCCGCCTGGACGACGAGCATGCAGCTCAGAGTTTTCGACCAGCTTTGGCAAAGTCGCTTTCCTTTTGGCTTCGGTGGTAAAGGTCGCCGGAGTGAAGGTTGCCGCAGATTATAACGCTGAAGTGGTGTTGTGGGTGTGGTATTTGCAAGTGTAACATTACTAGCTCGATTTATTCAGATCTACCAGTTGTGCTATGCATATACACTTCTGGGTCTCGTGCTTTTCTACCGTATCGTCTTTGCCGTCAGCCCTGAAGATCGATACTATAACCGATCAAAATATCACACGACTGCTGTTTTTGGTTGAACAAACAAAAATGCAAATACTGGGAAGAATCGCCCAAGTTAAATAGCGGAAAGCAATTTCGCGAAGTAAACTCGTAACACAAAGCTAATCTAGCATTACATCTTGGCGGAAATTAGCTATGAATGTATAGGTACACGACTATCAACTGGACACTGGCGACTAATGTATCAACTGAAGAAAATTGGTGTAGTCTAATACAGTACCTGTAGTTTCTGTCTGGAAGACGATGAAACAGCGGAGCATATACTTTCCGCAGTAGCCCGAAAACTTTGGCATCGATGGAGCATTGGATACTCTTCGATCAACGACATAAGACAGCTTCGCACAAAAGAGATAGCGGGCTTCATTGAGGATATAAGACTCAGCGGCATACTTTATTGAGGGGTTTATATTACAATACTTCTTGTAGGTTGCAGCTAGCTCACCTAACTTAGCTAATTCTCCTTAGAGCTACTCAATCAATTATGTGGACTAAATATCGGCTATACCTGTAGGTGGCAACTTGATATTAGAAAATATAAAAATGACATAGATCCAAGACTATGAAAAAGAATAGAGGAAGTAAAATATTTTTATCAAAGATACTTATCGGTACCAACCACATATGCAGGTTAGAAGCTAAAGATCGTACAACAACCATAGCTAGAGGAGAACTACTAAATGTACTTAAATCATTTTTATCAAGATCTTTACAGTAGTAAAGCAAAAAGGTCATTACAAAGGCATCAAGCTTCAGTACGCTTAGCTAAACATGAGACTGTAGACCTACCGGAAATAAATAAATTAATAGGAAATAAAGCAGGCACAAACCTATCGAGAAGTTGGAATATACGTGGCGTCCAACCACACTGCCCATATAGAATCAATGTTGGCGGCTGATCACATAATAAGAACACCAGGAAGAAATGAATTCAGCAAATTGCTGACACAGAAAAGTGCCGTAGAACGGACGAAGCCTATATCTGGCAGTGGATAAAACTGGAAGGGGAGCACATGCTACTTTTATTTTTACTAACGACTTTAATATAATACAGGATTTAATATCATTACCTCATTAACTGTTTAAAAAACATATTTACTAATACTTCCTAATCTCTTTACTGATGTTAACCCGATATTCGTTACAAGCAATTGGAAAATGAATGCAAAATTTATCGAAGAGCGTGTTACGTTCGATTAAATAAATAACTCAATATACTCTTCCGTTCTCTGGTTAGAAATAAATGCCTACAGCAGTTTTAATTGCCTACTGTAATCTCTTGATGTTGTAGCGAACACAAACGGCTATGTGTAACGGCAGTAAATAACCCCGCGAAAAATGCAGAAAGATGAACTGCATAAATCCTGGGCGAGCAACTTCTGGCGAAGATCTGACCGTCATATGCCAGCAGGAGGTCCACTTGTTATCTACAAGGGGTGCGAGTGATTGAGAAGCTTTCAGAACCCGGGCAGTTAACGCAAGCACTAGAAATTAACACGTCTTGCTGAACTGCAGGGGCGTAGAACTCACGCTGCGTAGAATCTCGGATCGCCATAGGAGTATTACCTTAAGAGGGTCCAGGTCGTAAACTCGTCGAAGACACAATGACTCTGTTGGCTCAGCTAGAAAAATGGGAAGATTTGCCAAAAACGGCTTCACAATTAGCGCAGAATGCATTGCCGTGTAAAGGGTTCTATTTGCCGGAGGCTGCCAAATACGGCTGTATACAACGAATGCGTTTCAGTAAACGCTTCCTGACAAACTTATAATAGAGGCGAGTGACAAGGACACCGGCTGAGGCAAATTCCTTGTAAATTATGTTTTGGCTATCGAAGGAAGTGATCAGTGTGGTCTCTATCTATCGATTTTTGGAGGCGGAAGTTCTTTGGTCTGGTAGGTGTTTTCAGTCTCAATTCCATGCTTTATCTCGTGCTTTATGAATCTCACTGAAAGTAACACGATACATTACCAGTAACAACTGAATCCAGGGAATTTGGGTCACTGCTACCGTTGCAATGAAGTTGCGGGAGGTATCCACTTGATGCCCTTTTTGAACAAGCGCCAAGTTGTACTGGAGGAATTTGTCACACACCTATCTTTTCCACAAACTCTTCTCTAAAATGGTTCAAGGACAAGGTCTCATCGCCGTACACAGTTTTTAATATTTTGAATTTCCCCGTCCCGCTTTCTCAAGTTGAAGCAAAATTAATGTTTGCTCTCTACCAAAACTTCTCACTTATGATCGTCTTTCAAAAATGGAATCTATGGAGTGGCGTCGCCGAGGGAGAACCACCACCGAGGTAAGTAAAAGGCTTTCCATCAATGAAAAAAATCATGGCCTTAATATCTTGAAGAAGTTCAGACTGCAGTTTTGAATCACTTTGACACCGGAATACTTTTATAAGGGTATTGAAATGTTAATTAAGCCTTGTGAAAAATGTGTTGATATTAAAGAAGATTACAGTGAACAGTAATGAGGTCGTTTAATTTTATCGTAGCTTTAACCTACCTAGGCCGGGAATATATGGACCTTACCTCGTATACCAGTATATTTTCAATTTACATGTGGTCCAAAACTTTGAAATTAGAAATAATTAATAATCTTGATTCTGTTGGACTAAGAAATGTATAATACACGAATAAATAATATATGAATAAATAATATAAACCATCGAGTCCACGGGTTACGTAATCTAAAGTGAAAATTGTTTTTTGCAAACCGTTTCCTAGTAAAGATAAATTGATATGTTGAAGCTTCGCTTACAAAGATTCAATCTCGACGATAATTTATACTGAAAGCAATTTATGGTAGTTTTGATTTCTTCCTTAGGAAATTATCCACACTTCTCGGAATCGTAACGTTTGATTAATTAGTGACATGTCCTGAGTGCAGCGCTAATGTTTACCTTTTTTAACCTAAACCGCGCATCCCACTGCGATCATAATCACTGAGAAAAGCTGTAGCGAACCATATCAGATTAATTGCCCATAAATATAACACATCTGCGACATGGCAAGAGATTTGATACATAATCACTCAAATGAGATCGAAAAAACTTTCTCTGTATGTAGTTTCTGCACTTCTAAGTAAATAAATTTAGGACAGGTAAATATTTTTTAATAGAGAAGTATAGATAGCACTAATTAAAAAAATGAGAAATTAGAAATTATTTTGATAAACAGTATCCGCAATTGATTATTTAGAAAAGTATTTGAGCTGTTTGGCATTAAACTTATTTTTATTAATTAGTAAATATTAAAGCAATTTTCTTAAAATATTTCAAAGTTTTAAAACAAACGTGCAATAAACTCAAAAATCGAAACTAAGGTTTTTAATAGTGTATCTTTTACCACACATCTAAATGTTTATTAAGATGTACATATTTGTTGGGGGTAACTCTCAAAAATTTGTATTTTCTAGAAATAAAAAGTAATGGGATTTATGCTTCAAAAAAATAGATACTCAATTTAAAGCAAACCTGCGGTGCAAGGAAATTGCAGTGTATACGTCAAAATTTGTTGTCTGTGCAATTTAGTAGTACCTATCACTTTCTAGACGGAGAAACTTCAAACAGATAAGGGATTGATTTCCCTTAATAGTTGTCTGGCGGAGTCCAGTCTTTATGTTTGTTTTATTGGCTTCTTTCAGTGCTTGAAAGCATTTATAAGTATTAAATCTGGTCATCTGAATGCGTATTATATCCCCTTCTCGAGGTATATATTTCCGCGCTCGTAAATTCGGAATATTCTGTATAATTTGCTCACTCAACGAACTTAGCACGGGAAGTCGAGCTTTTTCGGCTTTTTATGCTTGTGTTTTTTGCCTTTGACAGGAAAACGGTATATTCACCTAACACCCCGATTACAGTATGATAAAGTGCTTTTCTTATTTCAAATGAAAGCGAGAAACTTCCCAACTGCACCAGTTCCAGATTGTTCATTTCTAGAAAGTTTTCGAATAACGTCTGATTGTATCGCTTTGTCTTTCCCTTTCCCTGTCAACTTCATATATTATTTAGAACTGCCTATAAAATCAAAAATGTATGTATATGGAACCTTAAAAGTTTAATTTCCTAGTTTCTAGTTAATACTTATATTGCCGCTGATCAGCTAATTCCAAGGAATGAAGTCTTTGAACCTTCTATCAAATCATGCTGTTAAACTGAAATTCGAATTCAAAAACAAGCTTTGAAATGTTTATCTAAGTTTTATTTTTTCTGGTAGACTGGATGACATTAAAAATAAATTATAGGAATATCAATATATCTTTGTGAGAGTGGAATCGCAATCACCTTTGGTATTTTTCAGTTGAAACCATATGGGGCGTTCTGTTTTCCGACTTTACATTCCTGATTTAAAGTTTTTCACAATATTTTTTCAAATAATGTGACACTGTGACAACTCTTTTCAACCAATTTCAAGCAATTAATACGTAAAGACTGCAAATCTAAGAAAATCGAGTTAATGCTAACCTTCATCCACATCACTCCTGAATACAGTACAGCTTGACGAAGATAAGAATATTTTGGACCATCTCAAAAATGTTCTATTTTTTCTGCTTGACTCTAGAACTATTGGCTAAAGAAATATTATAGTTTGCATGTCGCTTATACTTTTAACCTTGATAAAAATAAGTACATCTGGGGCCAAACAGATACAGGGTGAACACCATATTTTCAAATATAATCACTTATTGATATTATGCAAAGTTTGAAGAGAAATTTAGGTTGTATGTTTATTTTACCTTGAATAACAAAGAGGAAAAGAGCAATCTTAACATTGGGAGTGCATTTTTATAGGGAATAACGGTTTTTTCCGTAGATATTTTCAAAATTTTCACTTCTGAGGGAAGACCGTGTAAAGCGCTTTACAGATTTCGTTTTCTGTAAATAGATACCGAACGATCGACCTACACCGCCTTACAACCATATATTTTAATTTATCTTTTATAGTTTGATTAAATTTCGTGTTTTGAAATTGTTTATGAAAGTTATCTTGCCATAGTACGATGGAAATTAAAACAAATCTCTACCTCACAATGCAACAAAGATACGTATGTGATTTTTTTATAACTCTGTTTTTCAATATAGTCCATTCCCAAATCAACGCACTTGTGCCATTTGTCCTGAAGAACGTGTATCCCAGTGTAAGAGAGAATAATTCGTTTTTAGTCTCAAAATAGTCATCGACAGCCTTATACAAATGCTCTCTGTTGTAAAATGACGTCTTCTGGGGTTTTTATTAAAACTTCTGAACAGATGGAAGTCTGACCACACCAAATCCGGATTCTAAGGTGGATTTTCTAAGCCAATAAAGCGGAATTTCTGGAGAATCAGTTTGCTTTTGGCTTCATGCACGGTCGCATTGTCATGAGGAAAGAGTACATCGCCATGACATTTTTTGGCAATAGTTCTACCAATCTTTTTTATAGTACCTACTATTGTAAGTATCTGCATTCTTTATAAAGCATTTAGCCATCTATTCAACCAAAAGAATACCTTTTCCCAAAAAATGGTTGCTATGAGTTTTCCAGCTGAGGATTGGGTGCGGGCTTTCTTTGAGGAAGGAGACTCTTCATGAATCCATTGCATGGGCTCTGGTTTTGTCGAGGAATCCCAGTGATGTATCGAAATCTCATCACCAGTTACTAACCGTGTTAGAAGGTTTGGATCAGCGTCTAAAACTTCCAAATTGACAAATTTGCTATCTACATAATTGTTGGTCGGGAGACAACAAATGGCGAACCCATGTTGCTGAAAATTTACTCATGTCCAATTTATCATGCAGAATTGTCAAAACGCTAGGTTTGTATATTTCCTATGCCGATGCTCTAGCGAGTGTGGTGACTTTGCCACATTGAACATTTCAACATTTGTTGCTTCTGCAGGTCTTAGCCATCTAGGATCGTCGTCTAAGGATTCTCGAGGAAAGTGATAGTCCAAAATTTAATTAATTATGAAACACGATGGAGCATAGTTTCTATCCACTGCAATTATTCGCTTTGGAATTATTTTCATTGTTGCCTTCTTTTGTGAGAAACTTGATTACACTTCTATGCTCCATATTCATAAGACCAATTTTTTCAGGGACAAAATACTGCAGAAAATAAATTAACTATGAGATACTAGTTACTATTTGACATCAAACTTAGAAGAACTTCAATTGTTTCTGTCACAGTAGATAATTATTTTAAGTTTCCTCGTATCTATAACAATAAGTAATATAAATTAATTATAGTTGAAACGGCCAATAGGAAACAATGCCCATAAAAACTTAGGCTGGATATATAATTTATTGTTTGATTTAAAGGGCATTATGTGTGAAGGAACATGTGCAGTTTGCAGTAATAATAATTGATTTATATGACTGGGTATTGGCCAGTTGCGTGGACTTCTTTATGAGGTATACGACTCCGCAGCAGTGGTTTTCAACTTTCTCTCTAAATCAAACTGAGGCATTATGATTTAATCGATTATGTTTATTAGACAGTTATGAATTATCCAGTATCGCCGCAATGCTACTTTAGCGTTTCTGAAACACGTTACTTACCTTCTATTAATGCTAAATATATTAATTATTCTTGATTTGTATTTTGGAATAAATTATACACACTACGTATATAAATTCGCATCGCTTTGAAAATATGATATTTTTATACGTATATATAAAAAGAGAACAGGTTTTAATCAAGTATTTAATTTTATCTTTATAGATGTGTACAGTTAAATGAATTTAATTAATTAGTTTTACAAATATATTTGGTATTGGAGTATTTTATTTAATAATATGTACATCTACGGGCGAATATTTCTAAGCCAAGAACATTTGTTGTTCAGAATACTTGGTTCTATTCTTTCTTAATCCATAACAACTTTCAATGAAGATATCGCTGTAATAGAATAATAATTTAATATACTACAGATTGTATTGCCGACAATTAAAATTACTAAATAAGGAAATTCAGTTATATACTTACAATTATTACGTATCACGTCATTCTAACGAAATAGCTAGTAATGCAGTAGGGCTATGGAATTTGCTATTTCCTATGTAATTTTCAGATTTATTTTCTCTGAGCTCAAACTTGAATCCAGAAAGGATACGTTGTTATATAAATCTTTTTTTAATTCACGCCTCAGGAAACAGGTACGCCAAGGATCAATTACAGGAGATGACAAGCGTAAACAGCAAAATACCCTAGCTTTGTGATAACACAAAAAGTGTAATATAACAAAACTTCTTTCCAGTTTCTGTCTCCTGACTAAGGCAGATTTATACAGCTCCCAGAGATTGATTGAAAATAAAATTCGTTTATTTGGGTCAAAGGATTTTAGTGCTGTTTAAATAAATCCCGTTTTTATGCAGGATTTTACTTTTATGGATGGCCGACAAAATAAAATTTTGTTTTACCTAATTGTAATATACGAAGTGGATAAGTAAACTGCTATATGTCAAAACGAAACTCTTCTAATTGTAGAATCGTTGTCCGCATTATTTTGCTCACAGTCCTGCTTTACAATGGGTATAAAATTCGTTTACTAAAGCAACACTTGTTACAAAATTCATTAAAAAACAGTACTAATTTCTGCGAGTAAGAATTATTTTAAAAATAGTGTTACAAAATCTCTCAGTTAGTACTGTATTGATATTAGGTGGTTAGTGTTAGTCGGTCAGTTATTGTTATGTGGATAATATAATAATTAATCGAGTAATAGTATATATACGTTGCAGTTTTGAATTGTTTCAAATATAATATACTGGACCATGACAGTGTCTGAAATTCTCTCGCCCTCTCCACGGAAACTGCCCAATGTGTTCGGGGTGCTTCAGCAAGAACATATAATACTATTAATGACGACACATTTGCGATAATAATACAACAGTAGATAGTTAGTGTTATAATAGTCACAACGACTGTGATACACTGCTCAAAAACAAACCATTTTCAAATGTAGAAATATAGATAAATTTTTTATTGGACGTAAACAAGCATCTAAGTATTTTCAAGCATCAACATCGATAGGTGCACAAACGCTCCGAAGTCCAAATTAAAAGAATCTCTAAAGGGCTCTACTCCTATCTTGCAAGTAGACGTTGTGACACTAAATAATTTTAAAAATCAAAGGAAACTAGGTCGAAAAATATCTTTACGTTCCTAATAATACAATAAAAGGAAACATTTAGTAATGCATATTACATTAATATTTAAATGAAAGAAATATTACCGGCGGTGGGATTCGAACCGCAGCGCCTACGAATGCGATTTAAACGTTTGGTAATATCCCGCAAGCCTACAGAGCACCTCTCACATTCTTGCGTTGCGGCTGGCTTGAATAGAACGCTTTTATCATTGACTTTTTTTCTCTTATTTATAACATTTACCCTGTATCTGGTGGGTTCCATATTCGTCAAGGGTAAAACCTGGGCTATGTGGAAATTATTACATTTATTTATTCAAAGTCAAAGCAAAAATACACAAAGTTTTATTTTTTAAAGGTGCTCACCCTATATATATATATTTTCTGGGTTTCATTGCAGGTAGACATGTGATTCGCATCCAAAATATCAACTTCCTGCAAGCAAATAGTTTTTGAGTTATACCGGCAACAGGCAGACATTCAGGCAGACAAACAGACCGTCAGACAGACAGACAGAATTCAGAAAACCTCTTTTTCGTCATCTAGGAATCCTGAAACGTGAAGATCTGAGAAAATCTTGGAAGGTGATGATTTTTTCGCGATTACTTTCTTCGTCTCTTGGACGAGGGAAGTAAAAATATTTAAATTTTAATTTTACAACGGCAAAAGTAAAAGAAGAAAAAAGAGCAATGTATATTAGTTATTTGAAAATATTGGCTGCTGATATCATAGGACCTAACAAACCTAATCGACCTGGAAACACCTAAGGGGTATGTCAACAAACGTCGGTGTTCGATTTATGAAAAAGCTGCAGTTAACCGAAAGCCGGTTAACCCTCAAATCGCTATTTTACTAGCACTATTATAAACCACGCGCCACACATTCATCATGCTTTTTTTATTAAAAGCTAAATTTCTCAAACATTCTTTGGAATAAAGCACAATATGTTAGGTTCAAAATAAAGGAAATTTAAAGCTCCACTTATTCCTGTAATAAAATATAGGGATAGGAGATACTGAAATTTGAACCAGTATTTTGAACACCCTGTATTAAAATATCCCATTTTTTATAAATGTTTTGAATTTTTGTATCCTAAATGACGACCTCATTAATTTTCAGGGAAGAAATATACAAAAGTGGGGAAAATGTTACGTTTTAATTGAAAGCTTGATATTGAAAAAAAAATGTGAAAACGTTCATAAGTTGGAAACGCTGCATGCAATTTTACAGAAACGTTAGAGATGAACGTAGAACCTATAGGGGCTGGAATAGCCGTAAAGAAATACAGGGTTTATATGTCAAAATAATTTTTAAATCTGCTTCCTTCAACCCAATTAGGATCACCTCACTATCTGAGAAAAAGTAAAGGCGCAATCGTAGGCCGGCGCACTAAATGTACACCCTGTATCTTGTGTAGCCGTAGTCTAAGGTAATTCTGGTATTTTCTTATAAACTTTTTACTTCCTTTTACAATAAAGGAAGTATTGGATTCACTCCAAAAATTCGAAATTGAGTCCCCTGAACCCAAAAAAATCTTTTTGTTTATTGGGCTGTCTGTGTGTCTGTGTCTGTGTCTGCGTGTGTGTGTCTGTGTGTGTGTCTGTGAACAGAATATCTCAAAAACGAAAAGAGGTATGGGGTTGAAACTTCAAATATAAGTTTTGTGTACTATGTAGATGCGACAGCAAGCAAGGAAAATTGCATAATCGGAAGTGGGTGCTTACTCTTGTGATTTTTCAGTTTTTTTTCAATTTTTTCAAAAACGACTTTAACGATTGTTTTCAAACTTTTCATTTTTATTACAATTTTTAATGTGTATTGATGTGAGATAGGTGATTTTCCAGTTGAATACTTCTAAAATGGGTTTCTTTTATTTTATTTCTATTTTTTTAATTAACTTTTATTTTAAATAGAACACCCGGTATATTATTACATTTTTGAATTCAGCTTAGAATTCTAGAGAAAATTTGTCTCTTCACCTATAGCTCTATTTTGCACCGTTTTGTAGGATTTGTATTTTTTTAAATTTTTTTGCAAATGCTAAAAAATTTTAAATCAAATTTTTGGCCAATTATAAGATCACTGTAAAAGGAAATTGTGTGCGTGTATCACACCAGATTTTTCTAATTTCGATCAAGTATAAGAGGATACCTCGTCTATCCATTATTTCCCAGAGTTGCTTTCTATTCACACTATCAAAAGCTTAAAAAGTTTGTGAAACTTAAGTACGTTCCTTTGTTATGCTTGCTCACCATGTTTTTTTTAAATAATTTGCTTGATTCTGAAGATGGTGTCGATGCACAATCTATCTTTGTGAAACCCCGTTTGTTCTCATGATATTATTAATTCTGTTAATTATTTTAGCGTATAGTTTGTATTCACTGTTTAGTAAGGCTTAGTCGTCTGTAATTGGCGCAGTTTTGTCGGTCACCTTTCTTGAATAATGATTTTATCATTGATCTAACCCTTCTACTACCCACATAAATTTATAATATTATTATATATTTGCCTAACAATTTGAGTGTTTATTTTGACAGGTTGAAGTTTGACAGCTGGCATTCGACTGCACTAGGTGGTGCCCATTGTCCTGTAAAAATGACGTCGTTCTGCTAAGACTGTTTAGCACATTTTGGTGAATCTGAGCATGATATCGGGCGTTTTTGTGGGGTTTTGAAGTATTGCATAAACTGTTTCACGAAGTTGTGCAATTTGTACCGTGACACGGTCGTTTGATAGCTTCCGTCCGATTGATCGGTTTTGTTTTGGTTGCTAAGTGAACCGTGGATCAGCTAGAAACAATTCACCGAAATCTCTAAAAACCTAACGTCTGGCCCGTTAAGGAAATTTGGGATTTTGTGATCGTTGTTTTTCTCCCAATTATTATCATTGGCTTAAGTAAATGGAATCTGGGAAAAACACTTTGTAGGTGGATTTATATGACGACTGCGTTTTTTTGGAAAGTCGTGCCGTGAACGCCTATATTGCCAATTTGGCTTTACACATTGCAAGTTTATTCTAGGTAGTTTTAAATAAGTGTGCACCTCATGAGTATACTGCGTAGGACTGGGGAGAAAAGATTGAGCCGATGTATACTAGAAGTGAGTTCTCAAAAGGCGCCCAGTTTCTATGCGCTAATGGCGTTCTATTTTTTGCAGGGATTTTTTTTAAATTACATATTTCGGGTTTTTTGTATTTATGAAGATTTTGCTTTATGGATTTTGTTTTCTATTTGCTCGATTTGAAATTCTAGATTTGATATGATGGATTTTTGAGATTTGGGTTTGTGAATTGGATGGATTGGACATTTTAGTTGTGAGTTTGACCCCTTCACTTTGTTTTCGTAGGACGCTGGATTTAACAGATAAGCCATAACCTTACTATAAATAAATATTTTACGGAAATTCATAATGTATTGATATAATATAGTTTTTGAGCTTATGATATTTACGTTTTCCTGTTTTTACAAGTTTCACCAATTATGTATTAAAGCAGTAGTGATTTTCTATGCGTCTTTTCTATGTACCTTGCACGTTGTTTATTTGTACGTTAAATTACTTTTATCTACGACAGTGTGTAAAATTTTTAGTTGGCAGTTTTAAGTTTGTAAAACGACTGTTTAATAACATATTTTCATTAGTTTTCGTCGTTAGTAGTAACGTGTTTAAAAGATTTCATTAGGCACGTTGTCAGGGGCAACGTGTTTTAAACTTTTTAAAACACGCAAAATTACAACCGGTTGCTGGTAATCCTAATTTACATTTAATTTTTTTTATATTTACCGTGTTTGCTAGATTCTATCGTAGATAAAATATTGTACGATACACATGCGTAAAGCATCTTTAGTCACTCGCGGGGCTTAAAACGCTCGCTTACTCGCATTTTAACTCTCCCCCACTCGTGCCTAAAGAGTAGATTTACGCACTTGTATCGTAAATTACTATTACAACTATCATTAATTTATCACATTGATTAATACGTGATAAACAATATACAGTGCTTTCGTGAAGTAGTGGATAAATTCGTTAAAAATTCAAGGAATAATTTTTGGAAAAAACGCTGAGACCCGTCGATTTTTATATTTAGTTGCGCACCTTTTCAAATAAAATCTAGACATACGGAGTGACCCGCGTAAAAAGTATGATGTCATCGTTGTTTTTTAAATGGCAACTCCCTTTTCTTATTACGGAATTTGAAAGAACGCATCTATTTACTAAAGTTAAGCTGATTTTTGTAGTATTTCAAAACAAATATATGTTATTAATAGGGTAAGCTGAACCGCCTACAATCAAAAGATTTTTTTATTTTTGCTTTGTGCACGTGCAACGTCTCGTTATCTCTGGTGTTGCGTGTCGCCCAGCCGAGGTCACACGTCACAACTCCCCCAGTACGAGAGCGAGCACACCACTCGAATCTGAATTCGAGTGCGATTTTGCATTCGAATGATCATTCGATTCTCAAAAGTATTCGAATGCGATGTATTCGATTCTGAAAAGTATTCGATTCTGCCCATCACTACTAAATTTAATTGCAATGACTATTCAACTCACCCCCTTCAAGTTAACTATTCACCAATCATAATTTAGTATTTATGTCATTTGCCACCAATCAGCGTAAAATTGTGCAACAATTCCGCTAGCGGAGTTTTAATGACAATTTTTTTCTCTTCCTGTTACATTTATTTAACTTCCTGTAAAATTAATCAAATATGATATTTGAAATGTCAAATTTGACAAACAATTTATTTTACGTCAACA
The DNA here is from genome assembly GCA_940337035.1 of Agriotes lineatus. Classification (NCBI taxonomy): domain Eukaryota; kingdom Metazoa; phylum Arthropoda; class Insecta; order Coleoptera; family Elateridae; genus Agriotes; species Agriotes lineatus. Next base: position 234,799,789 of record OW679194.1, on the reverse strand, counting down.
GATTTTTATTTTCAAAGAGGACGTGATAAAATTGATTAATTACTAAGAAATGTCAATTTTGTTCGTTGAATAGTCCTTCAAATGCCGCTTGCAGCCGACGAATTGCATGAATTTTTGTCAAAGTGTTTATTCGTGTTTATTGCTTCAAAATTTATATCGAAGCAATAAACACTCATACACTTTGACAAAAATTTTCGGCAAATCGTCGACCGCTCGCGGTATTGTATATGATAATTTCAAACACCACTAAATTAAATGTCCAAATTGTACACCGTCGTTGTCTGCCTGATAGTAACTAAGACGACCGACATATTTTTTATTGATTGCTGCCATTGACAGAAACGTAAAATCATACTCCGTTAAATCAAATTTAGTATTTTGCAATTTTAAAATTGTGTTCTTCATTTTTGGTCATCTGACCTATACTCAAAAATCAGCTTAACGTAATTAAAAACATGCGTTCTTTCAAACTCCGTAATAAAAAAAGGGGGTTTCTATTTAAAAATAACATCGATAACGCCATACCTCCTACGCGGGTCACCCTGTATGTGTAGATTTTATTTGAAAAAATGCGCAAATAAAAATAGTTATTCCTTGAATGTTTCACAAATGTATCCACTACTTTACGAAAGCACTGTATAAAATATACATTAACCTTTGAAATTAAACCAATAAACATAATTAAAACCTTACGAAATTCCAAAATTTGCTGTTTTACTATTTTGAATAATTTTTTTTTCTCTAAATCACTGCTTTACAAGAAACTTGCTTTTATACAATATCTCCTTTATCTCCAAAAATTGCTCTTATTCTACTTACCCGTTTAACCTTTCCACGAAAAAGTAGCTGCTGCAAGTTTATTCCCTTAACATTAAAATTATTTTTAACATAACGTATAGCCTATTGAAAGCAGATTGATTTGCTTTGACTTACTATGATATAACTTTACTAAATCACATACTGTTACTTTGACGATGCAGTGCTGCAATAATAAGTAATGATACGAACACGTAATCTGCATTCACAATTATCGTATTTCGTGGGGAGAATAATGGCCTGAACATCTGTTTTGTCGCATTCGTAATGTAGAGCTAACCAGATATGGCGCAAGAACTAAATATTTATGATCTTAGAAGCTACGGGTAGTGAGGCGACTTCACCGTAAAGCTATTGTTAATACCCAATGCCTATTTCGTGATTCTATAATTGTATTTATCGATTTCTTATATGAAACGTTTGGAAGGCAGACCCAGGTGTAACTGTTAACGACACGTGATATCAGAATATCTAATTGTCTGATAGAGATAGACGATTGCTTTGTAATACGATTATACCACCAACCATGTATACGGATTGTTTTAGAAATGTGGCGTAAGCTACTTTTAATACCAATGTATCCATCTACACGTCTTGTTCATTTATATACATTAACACCGTAGAATTAATAAATAATTGTGGGGTTCCTTAAAGATTGCTATATTCTTATTGTGGCAGTCATATACAGACAATTCAGATATTACTTTTCATTGTATAACATTTTGGTGCATTATTTAAAATTTAAATAAAACCGTTTATTAAAATAGTAATTTATTATACAAGACGATAAAGTTAAATTTTATCCACGAGTGAATCGTTTAACGTCGAGACGAAGTCGAGACGTTAATGATTCAAGAGTGGATAGAAGTAACTTTATCGTCGTGTATAATACAATATTTTTTTCTATAGCAAGAACTTTAACAATTTCAAAAGAAAATAAGGACAGTCAATCACATTTCAAAATGTCAGTAGCTAGATTGGGCTGCTACGATAATACGAAGCTGTCATATTTAATTTAAACAAAAGTTAGAAAATTAAATTACTTTATCTATCCTTGATGTTAAAGTGCTACTTTATCTACCCTTGCTGTTAAAGTAAAACTTGACAGTTTGTTTTGAGTTGATAAAAGCGCACTTTAACATGTGGTATAGAAAAAATACAATTATTCACAACAATATCTTATTCAGAATATGTCTGCTACATGGCCAGCAAGGTAAACAAAAAATTACAAACGTTAATATGCTAATTATGAAGAATTACATCCATGAGCCTCTTCATTGGCGAATGCAACTCTGTTTACAAGATCATGAATATAAAAATTGGAAGAGATATCATTATGAATTGGGCATTGTCACACTTACTAAAATATATAGCCTAGATACCTTTTATACATCTGTTGTATGTTGGAATTCATTAAGATAATAGCCTAATAGCTAAGGGAAGTCATTAACTGTAAGTAGGGACAGTTAATGTACCCGCTTCGCTTTAATTATGTGAAGTGCATTCTAAAATGAGCTTTTGTTTTATGCGTCAGCATTGCAGAGTTGTCAGTATTTGCATCCAGAACGCTGCTTAATATGTAAAGTTGGACAATAGTTCTCCATTCTAGAGCTATAGTATATATTTGTTAGAATGCGATCATTTGGATGCTAAGCTACGCTAAGGCGTTGCAAAGTGAGGCAAAATTGCAAAACAACGTAATTCTGAGACACTTTCTGCTTTATAGCAATCGCAAGCCGACTTTATTGTAGAGTTGCCGTTGTTTGCAACCTCACACTTTTATAATAGTCGAATTTTATGTTTAAAATTGTCAAATAGCATTTTAACGTCTCTCACGTCTTTAGAATAATTTGGCGGTTAAAATAAAACTTCGTCTAGACGAGTTCAGTTATCTTCATAGTAGGGAATTTTGAAAGATAACGTTGGCATGCTTTACAAAACACATTCTCTTAAACAAATAACTGAAATAAGGACACAATATGAATATTGAAATGTTTTGTTAAATAGATTTAACTAATTATAATTTTGGAATGCTCTTTATACATTTACACGATCACAAACTCTCCAAAAGGCAACGAAAGCTACCTCAGCTAACACATTTTCCCACGAATATGAACAGAGCACCACGAACCATTAGAGATTTTGCTTTAGACCACACGTTCGATATCGTATAAAACATCCTCCTCCTCCAAAGAAGAAATATTTACAACAAATATGGAATTTCAAAACCGTAAAAACGTCGCGTGTTGGGTTAAAAATTGCAATATTCTTTTTCCTTCTCTGAAAACCATATACTTTCATTTTGAAAACAAGATCATAATCGTCAAAGCATATATTGTTCATCATTTCTTCATCTTGGCAACTTTTTTGTTTATTGTGCCATAAGATGGACACACAAGGTTGCAGTTAATTCTAAAAACTGATACTGGTTGTTTAAAAATTTGCTTAACAAATTACGTGTTCTTTCTTTATGAGAGCTGTTAGGAAAGATTTTTATGAAGTATAAAGATATAGTCAATTTAAAGAAAGTATTTAGGAAAACACTAAGCCAACGAACAAATTATTTCAACAATCTAAAAATGTATTTCATATTCGACGCAAACTACTCAGGAAACAGTTAATAGATATTTATGCGTTAAGGGAGATATGAATATGTTTTTTCCCTGAGGTTGACATGTCAACCGAAGGTAAAGAACATGAATATCTCCCGTGGTGCATACAATATTTTATCTACTAGCATATTCGTAAAAATAGTATGAAATTTCAAAATGGCATAATGACATTTAAAATTAGAATATGTAAGTAACATCAAGGATTGTCTCATTGTATGGTTGCTAAGACGTTAATTGTAGTTGCATTGTTACCATGAGTTTGAGGGAGAAATAGGTAATTTGACAAGTCTCTTGGGAGTTATGAGTAGCTTTTCATATTTTATTTCTATGACGAAAATGTACAATATCATGTTTCTAGTAGATAAATATATTTTATTGTTCATTGAAATGTTAAACAGTGTTTAACATGATCGCGTCCTCGAATGTTAAGATACATTTAACATGCATCCACTCATTTAACATGCATCCACTCACGTCCTCGTATGTTAAGATACATTTAACATGCATCCACTCATTTTACATGCATTCACTATAGCAACATCACACATATTCATGGTAGTCCGATTTCGATTTAGCAGTTTTTTAATAATTATTATTGATTCAAAATTATTGCCTCAATGAACAATAAACTAATGAACGCATTTCGAGGGGAAACCGTCTTAACATTTCTCACATAAATTACCACTCTTGCTTCGCTGCGCTCGCTCGAGTGGTAAAAATATGCTCGAATGTTAAGACTGGGTTACCACTCTTAATACGTTAATTACTATTATCTACGACAGTGTGTAAAATTGCCTTTTAGCTGGCAGTTTTAAGTTTGTAAAACGACTGTTTAATAACATGTTTTCATTAGTTTACGTCGTTAATAGCAACGTACTTAAAAAATTTCATTAGGCACGTAGTTAGTAGCAAAGTGTTTTAAAATTTTTAAAACACTCAAAATTAGGACCGGTTGCTAGTAATTCTAATTTACAAGTAAAATATTTTTTATATTTACCGTATTTTCTAGATCTATCGTAGATAAAATATTGCACGATACACTCGTGGGGCTTAAAACGCTCGCTCACTCGCGTTTTAACTCTACCCCACTCGTGCCTAAAGAGTAGATTTACGCACTTGTATCGTAAATTACTATTAAAAACATCTTTCAAATTCGAGTTTAACTGTCTGTTGTTGTTTTAAAAAACTGTTTTTGCATAAGACGAAAATACCTATGTCTAAGCTTCTCCATCTTTTCTCACATCGAACACTTTAAAAGCTGAATTGACCACTCACCCAATTTTAAGTATTTCTTATTTTTCCTATTTTTGCATAGTTTTAAAAGTGCATTTTTTAAATTTAATTAAGGTGCTTCGAGTGTATATAGTCATTAGCACTTAAAATTAATAATAATAATAATCTTTATTTAGTTCTAAACTATTTTAAGATTTACTATTGTTTACATATCTACTTAACTAATAATTTTTCTTAAAATAATCGCTTAGTTTTTTTTAAACCCATACATATTTTTAGTTCCTTTTAGTTTCCCAATAGGAAGGTTATTATAAATTTTGAAGCCATTATAAAAGAAACAATTTTGGGAACTGCTTTTTGTAAGTTTGGGTAATCTAACATTCTGCCTATTTCTAGTACTATAATTATGAATATCACAACCATAAACTAAGTTTTGGGTCAGGTTATTGGCTGCTTTAAAAACTAACAACAAAAAGAATTGAAATAAATACGTTGCTTCATACTTAACCATTGTAAACAATCTAGCATCGCAGAAATTCTTGTATATTTCGAACAGTTTAATATAGTACGCATTACTCTGTTCTGCAGTAATTGAAATGCGGTGCGATGATTGTTTTGTAAATCATAATTTTAGACTGTATACTAAGCTTATTATAAATTCTACTTAATAAGACTATTTTCTTAACTACCTTTTTATTTATATAATCTACGTGTGCTTTGAAGTTTAATTTATCATATATAATTACTCCTAGATATTTAACTTGAGATACCTTTTCTATTTCTAAGTTTTCAATTTTAATTTTATTAACCAATTCTGCATTAGTACCTGATAAAATTATTGCTTTCGTATTTGCGATATTCAGTTTCAGTTTATTACATTTTAACTAGTTAGAAATAGTTTCTAAATCTATATTAATTTTATTAATAGCATTTCTAACATCTTCGTCAACTACTGTCACTAATGTATCATCTGCAAAGAGATTTATGGTGCAATGTTTTAGATTCAATTCCAAATCGTTTATATACAAAATAAACAATAATGGACCCAAAACAGAGCCTTGGGGTACACCCAAGTTGTTTTTCATGTAGCTTGACTGGCACTAATCGAAGTGTGTAGTTTATAGTCGATGAGTGAGATAATTTTGAAAACCACATGTTTTCGTTACCACGTATTCCATATTTGTAGTTTATTCACTAACCGCTCCCTGTCGATAGTCTCAAATGCACATTTATAATCTACACTTTTCCAATTTATGAGAACCAAGTTTAACGCCGTTTCACACGAATGTTTAGTTCTGAATCCTGATTGGTTTTTACTTATAATGTCATGTCCATCTAAAAAGATTTGGAGTTGATCTTTCACTATAAGTTCGATAATTTGCTCGTATACCGGTAACACATTAATTGGTCGAAATTATTCGCACTTATTAGTTAATTTAACTTTAGTTACTGGAACAACTCTAGATATTTTCCATGATTCTGGAAAGCACCCTATTTCGAGAGATTGATTTGTTAATTCAACAAATATCTCACCTACAACTGGTAAGGCATCTGCCATTACAGCAACTGTAATATGGTTAAAAGAACCATTTCGTTTAATTTTAGCTATTGATTTTTTTATATCATTTAATGTAATTGTTTTAAATTTAAAAGCACTGATATTATACGGAAACGTAGCCTCTTCAAAGCGGTAGTTTATAATAATGGACTTGTTTAGCTCTAATATTCTATTTGCAAAGTACTGATTAAATTTATTAGCAATATCGTGGGCATTGCTAATTCCTTCTCCGTCAAATAAAATGTTTGAAAAAGTATTTGTTTGTCCTTTCATTAAAGATTTTACAGTTTACCACATCTTCTTCGGATTTCCACGACAGTTTTCTATTCTACTTTCATATTATTGGTTTTTCCTGGCCTTAATTGTATTGCTGTAAAAATTTCGAATACGTTTATAGTTTTGCCAGTCCTGCGTGTTTTTAGTAAATTTAGCTGTCTTGTACATTTGATTGCGTTCCGCCTGGAGCTTACGTAAATCACAGATCAACCATGAGGTGTCAATTTTAAGTGTAATTGTTTTGTTTTCAATGAAGTTATTTGCGGAATTTTGTATTCTGCTGACCATATGTGTGGCAAGATTGTTTACATCTTTACTATCTAATAATGTGACTCAGCTATATTTATTTAGTTTATGAAGCAGTTTTTGTGAGGAGTAATTAGCGAACGTTGTGATATTAACTCCTTCAAAATTGCTGTTATACCGCGCAACCTTTCGTAACGTGACATCGATTGCATTATGTTCAGAAATTTGTGGAATCTGCACATTAACAATTACATTGTCTTGATTTGTTAAAAAGAGGTCAATGATTGTATAGGATTTTTATTTTGAGCGCGTAAATTCGGTTACGAGTTGGTTTAAACCTAACGTATTTATTAATTGTAGGAGCTTGCTGGTGTAGAATGAATCTTTAGAGATATCCCAGTTGAAATCGCCTAGAATTAAATGCTTGGTGTCGTCTGGGATTGTATCGTCGTGCCATTTTTCAAACTGCTCTAAGAATCCTGCAATACGGGCACTTGGAGAACGATAAACAGCAGTGTACAATCCGTTATGTAAATGTATAGCAGCCAGAATTCGTTGTTAAATGAAAAGTTTGACACTATTTTGAACTTAAATGTTTTAACATACTTTGCGCATTTGAATAAATAATAGCAGTATTTGGTTCTGTTATTCTAAAAAATCTATCTTACTTCTTTCTTGTTCTAGTTTACGTTTGTAAACTGGACAGTCAAAGCTCCATGCAAAATGATCTACATCGAAATTAATTTATGGTTTTTCTTTAGCATTACAGCAGTTCACACATTTCTTTTCTTCGTCCTTAGCCTTAGATTCTTTCAAAAGGTGAGCCCCGGCACATTTTGGTCATGTTATCTTCGATTTACATTGACTCGCTTTATGATTGAATCCATTACATGAAAAGCACCTGGTTACATCAACTGCATCATAATTACACGATAGGCACATGCATTTACTTTCGTAATTACTGTATAATTTTTCCTGTTATTTTTGGTTGTGGGTTCCTTTATATGGATAACTTTTATGGATAGATAGTTCCTGTGATTCCAAAGAACTATTTTGGGATATTATTTTCTCCTCAATCGTTTGCATTGTCAATTTTTCGCTTAGTCCAACAATTTTTACTCTAGGCAATTTCTTCTTTGGGATTATAACTTCATAGTTCTCTCCAAGAGTAGTTTCGGCTTTTTCTTTAATTCTGCTTACATCGTCCTTGTTTTTGTATCCATTAACAACACCACCCTTGCTAACAGTCCGTAGACCAGATATATTTAACTCGGTAAGATCGATGGCATTTTTTAGTGTCAATACTTTTTTGGTCCTGATTTTTGGGTTTTATTGCTACAGCCAGTTCGTGTTTGTTTAACTTTAATTTTTCAGCATAAGTCATATCTTTTTGTTGCTCCATGATGTTGTTGGCCGTAGTTTTTATGTTTCCATCAAAAGATTTAATCTGATTCTGTAATTCCTTTAGTTTGTCAGAATGCCTTTTCAATTCAGTATTTTTTATTTATTTAACATATAGACGCATCAACCACTAAGGTTATTAGAGCCGGAACAATCAAAAACACTCTACTAAATATTATTAGCTAAACCGAGCTTAGGCAGATACATTATTAAGTTCTTTAAATCTCACACGGTAACGGCGGTAAGTTGTAAGACTGTCTAACTGGAGTTAGTCTTGGGAAGTCCATCAGAATATGGATAACTTTGTTTGAAAAGTTTCACACTTTGGTTCTTCTTCGCGATTTAATAAATAACAGTGTGAGAATTTCGTGTGACCTATGCGTAATCGCGATAGCAAAATTTGGTCTCGACGGCACTTTGGTACACATTTCCACGGCTTAATAGACACTTTCACCTCGAAATGTTTGTTAGTAGTTAACTCATTCCACCTATTTTGCCACTCGCGAATCACTTTTTCTTTAAAAAATTCTTTAGATATGATGTCGCTCTTGTCATTGTTCTAGCTTCCCGATTCGTAATTGCTTCTCTTGCACCTTCGTCCGCTTTTTCGTTACCTGGCATTCCAGTATGGGAGGGGACCCATACAAATTTCACGAGCTTATTGGATGCCTGGATGCTAGGTAGCTCTTGCTTGATTAGAAGGAGAACGGGATGTTTTGTGTAAATATGTTGCAGACTTAGTACTAAGCTGAGGGAGTCTGTGATTACGATAAATTTTTGGTGGTTCTGTTGCCTTGCATATACGAGAGCTTGAAATATTGCGTAGAGTTCCCCTGTGTAGGAACTACTGCATTTTGGTAAACGGAAAATCAGGATTGATTTTGGTGTCGCAACTGCTGATCATACTCCTTCTTCCGTTTTGGATGAGTCAGTGTATAACGCCATATAACGGGTGTTCATAAACAGTCGTCATCCCAGTTGCTTTGAAAAACAAAATGTTATGTCTTTGATTAATTCCTGCAACACAATGAAACGTCATTGAGTACTGTCATAGAGCATTTTTTCTCAATTTGAATAGACATACGTTTCTGAAGTCAAAACCTACTGGGATGACGACTGTTTATGAACACCCGTTAGTTAGGATCATTAGCCATGATTTCGTGAAAATGGTTAACTATTAGCTCAGGGTTCGGTCTAGGACATTTGGGCGCGGCCGTTTGGGCGCGGCCGTTTGGGCGCGGCCGTTTGGGCGCGGGGACACTTGGGCGCGAGACACTTGGGCGCGAGACACTTGGGCGCAGACACCTGGGACATTTATTAAATCATTATTTATACTGAGAAGTTAATGTAATTAATCAAACAATATTAAAAGAATAATCCAATTATTTATTGAAACCGTCATGCGATTAATTTTAAATAAGGTGGTAGTATGTACCTATAGTAAATAAATTTTGAAATAAATCCGAATAGAAATAAAGAAGGTAGAATATTAGATTAGTTTTGAAATAATTCTGAATACATAAAAAGGCAGTACCTATGTTAGATATGAAATAACAATTCTGAATTGAAATAAAGATGGAAATAGATTATATATAGGTGTTGAAAATAATTTTAAATAGAAATACATTTATTGTACTGGTAAATGAATAATGCTGTGCTATATTTAATTGATTGATGGTTCTAATGTTTAATCCATATATATAATAGGCTTGTCTGGGACGCTGTTTTGTGTGTCCGGGACGCTGTTACAGCAGCCAAACCGTAAGAGATACAGAAAAAAGTTATTACAGTTATATGTTTGGAATGGTCATGTCAGGTCAGCAACCGAATTTCAGTCACGTGACACTTCCGGTTTTCGAGAAATCACGTGATTTCCGTCCGTCCGGGACGCTGGTCCGTCCGGGACGCTGTTTCAGCAGCCAAACCGTAAGAGATACAGAAAAAAGTTATTAAAGTTATATGTTTGGAATGGTCATGTCAGGTCAGCAACCGAATTTCAGTCACGTGACACTTCCGGTTTTCGAGAAATCACGTGATTTCCGTCCGTCCGGGACGCTGGTCCGTCCGGGACGCTGTTTCAGCAGCCAAACCGTAAGAGATAGAGAAAAAAGTTATTTAAGTTATATGTTTGGAATGGTCATGTCAGGTCAGGAACCGTCTACATGACTATATTGATTATTATAATCTTCAACCAAATTTTTTATTTTCTATCAGCCTGGATAAATTTTTGTTTTTAGTTCAGTGGGCTCATTTACCGCAAGTAACTGTTCATAAGCAACATCTCTCCCTCGTTGAACAGTTTCCAGGCCGTCGACGAATCTCCAAATGGTTGGATGGTTCATCAATAGCTCTATTTGTACCCAATCTCTATTCATTTATTCTTTGTTACTTATTATTTTAATGTAATAAATCTCCGCAAAAAAATTTTTAGTATTTACCGGAAAGTTAAAATTTCTAACTTGTTTTCGTCGAACCTACTTGCATTAAGAATATTCTATTTTTGACAATTAATATTTCTATACTAAATTTTTGCCGCCCGCCACCTCCTCGGACGTGCATTAGGTAATTTTCGTTATTTAAAATAAATTTTCAGACCTATGAATAGTAAAGCTAGCTAATAGAACTAATATACGTTAATTAATTTCCTCGCGCCCAAATGTCTCGCGCCCAAGTGGCTCTGCGCCCAAGTGTCTTTGCGCCCAAACGGCCGCGCCCGAACGGCCGCGCCCAAACGGCCGCGCCCAAATGTCCGGCTCCGGCTCAGGGTTTGTGTCTATTTTCTTGAAGCGCGTAAGGTTTACGTTACATTCGGGAATGTTTACTATCCAAGAAGGAGGAAAGGATTGGCAGAGTGGCAGGGAAAGAATCTTATAGGTCTGTCAGGTATCTGTTTATTCTTTCATGCAATGGGGGTGTTCCTGCTCTTCTTCCATATAGGTTTCTCTATCGGGTTGAGAATACGTTTTTGTATGTTGGATTGTGTGTATTGGAAGATATGGCCGAGGCATATGAAAGACTTAGCATTTTTCTTCGATAGCTTAGAGGCGGTTCGCCCGATTAAGCTCACGACAGAGCTAGTGCAAAATGCTCCCAGTATTATACGTAATGCTGTGTTGTGGAGAGAGTCTAGCGATTTCAGTGTTGATTTCTTTGCTGATGAGTAGGTTATGGATCCATAGTCAATCTCGGATCTCATCTTTTGTTGGATAGGATTCTTAGTAAATTTAAACCCCTTTGGCAAGATATTTTCAGGTTCTTAATATTTTGTTCTCAAGTTAGTCGACGGACAAATATCATTCCCAGAAATGTAATGCTGTCCACAAATTCTAGGTTTTCTCCGAATAAAGTTAAAATTGGAGCAACTTCATTGAAAACCGGTAATAGTTGCCCAATTCTCCCAGCTGCTTAAATGGGCTTGTAAAAGTGACGTCATGGTCTGTATGTTTTTACCTGTGATATACAGTGTGTCCAAGATAAGGAGGGCCAGTATGGGGATCTCGGTAATGGTAAGAGATACAAATTTGGTTAAATTGGAAGAAAGTTGCGCAATTAAAGGACTAAAAAAATGACGTCTAGAAATCCTTGATATGATTTTTCGTTTTTGAATTATCTCAAAAAAACCGATTTTTTGGATTTTCTTTTTAATTTTTTTCTGGCATTATTATTAAAGTTAGAGCGAAACTGATTAAACTTCTTTATAGCAACTTTTAGTGGACTTAATGATTGCGTTATCAATTTTTTTATCCGACGTATCGTCTTCGAGAAACCATCATCAACTTCATTTTTTTAAATACGGTCCTGGTTTTTTTATGCCAAATTTGCAAAGCCCTTGTTACTCTGAATTCAACAATGTGCCACATATTATGGTTTAATTACGTTTCGAGCTTTTTTCTGATCATTATCAGAAAACTTTTTAGGTACGGACCTGCATTTCTCATAATTTTGTAAAAATAACTTCATACAGTAAGTTAGACCTTTTTACATGCCGTTAAAATATTGAAATGCACATCATAATGTCATAATTCTGATACATTAATCTAATTACCAACCAATAATTATTAACGATAAACAACAAATAAATGAAGAAAAGATAGACAGAAAGAATAACAAAACGAACATCGAAACAATTTAATAGGTATTCAATTTACAGAAGGTATTCAAAAAGGTTGCCATCATTCTCTATGCATAAATAACATTTAACTGTAGAATCTAAAACATTATTCAGCAATCTGGCGTTATACTTTGAAAGGCTTCAAGAACCAATCTTCTAAGTTCTTCTTCTATTTCAAAACATTAAATACCTATTACATTGTTTCAAGGCTCGTTTTCTCATTCTTTCTGCCTATCTTTTGTTCATTTATTTGTTGTTTATTGTTAATAGTTATTGGTTGCTTATTAAATTAATGTATCAGAATTATGACATTATGATGTGCATTTTAATATTTTAACGGCATGTAAAAAGGCCTAACTTACTGTATGAACTTATTTTTACAAAATTATGAGAAATGCAGGTCCGTAACTAAAAAATTTTCTGATAATGATCAGAAAAAAGCTCGAAACGTAATTCAACCATAATGTGTGGTACATTGTTGAATTCAGAGTAACAAGGGCTTTGCAAATTTGGCATCAAAAAACCAGGACCGTATTTAAAAAAATAAAGTTGATGATGGTTTCTCGAAGACGAAACGTCGGATAAAAAAATTGATAACGTAATCATTAAGTCCACTAAAAGTTGCTACAAAGAAGTTTAATCAGTTTCGCTCTAACTTTAATAATAACGCCAGAAAAAAATAAAAAATAAAATCCAAAAATTCGGTTTTTTTGAGATAATTCAAAAACGAAAAATCATATCAAGGATTTCTAGACGTCATTTTTTTAGTCCTTTAATTGTGCAACTTTCTTCCCATTTAACCAAATTTGTATCTCTTACCATTACCGAGATCCCCATACTGGCCCTCCTTATCTTGGACACACTGTATAAGATCATATAATCGGCATATCATTAATTGCCGCAAGAAATAATGTTAACTGAGTAGAGACCCTTGCGGCGTTCCATTCTGTTGAACTGCCATCTGAGAATAACATCCGTTCACTCTTACTCCAAAATGTCTAGTGCTTAAAAAAATGTTAATGAATGCGAGGATGTGCCCTTGAATTTGCCATGACAGTAGCTTTTACAGTATTTTATGACGCCATGCGGTGTCATATGCTCTTTTTATGTCACAAAATATAGCAATGCAGTTTTGCTTATTCACAAAAGCTTCCTGTACATCCGTTACTATGTTTATGGTGTTATCATTCGTAGAGTTATATTTCCTGAAGCCACTTTGCTTTTGCGCTAGAAATTTGTAGGTTTCTAAGAACCAGACTAGTCTACTGTTGATAATTTTCTCCAGGAGGTGCATGTTAACGAGATTGGCCTATGTGATTTTGGGTCAGGCTTAGATTTATTGGGCTTCAAAATCGGGATAACTATTGCTTCGGTCCAACGTTGGGGAAGTTTTCTTTGTAACCATATAATATTATAAATGTTAAGAATGTGTTCCTTCGCAGGTAACTTCTTAAGAAATATTGCTGGGATATCATCCGGACCTGCACTGGAATTTTTCAGGTCTGCAAGTACTTCGCTGAGCTCTGCATTGGTTATGGGTAGATTTATACGTAGCAGAATATTCTTCTCCTATGATAAGTGGATTATCAAATTCCTCCTTAAGTTTATGTTCCATGAAAGCAATGTTGTAGTTGGTGTTGTTGGAATATTTTTCGTAAGGTCTTAGAAGTCCCAGACTTAGCAAAGGTTTGCGCTCCCTCTTTATTGGATGATATAACCTTATTTTTATGTATCAAAGAATTTACGGCATTGTAAGTGTTGACTCCGGTTATTTTCTTTACTTTATTCCATACTTCGGTCACTGATGTGGATGAATTGATGTTGCTAACATAATTTACCCAGGAGTCTCTCTTGCTTTTTCTGATCGTGTATCTTGCTTTGCCTCTTAGTTTTTTTAAATTATTAGATTTTCAACTGTTTTGTGTTTTTTAAATTTGTTGAATGCTTGTTTACTTAGTTTTATAGCCTCTTTGCAGTCCTTGTTCCACCACGGTACTGCTGTATGTTTGGAGATATGATATGTGTTTCCAATGGCATGTTCAGCAGCGTAGCTTATTGTATGAATAAAATTATGTAAATTCCTGTCGATATCTTCATTGTTGTCTAATCTTTGCAGGTTGTCCTCTATTATGTTAGTGAAAATTGTCCAGTTAGCGTTAGTTATTCGCCATTTGGTGAGTGGCGTGGAATTGTCGGGTATGTCTCGAATGTTCGTGATCCCAATTCACTGATAATGCTGGATCACATAAGCTTAAGTCTAGGGCTGAAAATTCGTCGGTGAAAGACTTGAATCTTGTTTTCCCGCCGTTATTTAGTAAAAGTAAGGTACTCTGATGAATAACGTTGGCGATAATTTTGCCTCGAGGGTTAGTGTGACTGCTTCCCCATATTATATTATGTCCGTTAAAATATCCAACAATAATGCGTGGTATCGGAATTTGATTAATAAGTGCTGCTAAGCCTCGTCTACATATCTCTTGGTTGGCCGGAATATACAAACTGCATATATGAATTTTATTAAGAATATGAGCTGCCACTGTAATCGCTTCAAGATCAGTATTAACTTGAAATTCCTGTGCTTCGATGTTGTTTTTAACTAAAATAGCTACTTCGCCAGTTGCTCTTTCTGGATTGTTTCTATTACAAGAGAAACATTTGTAGTGCTTAAGACCGTGTGTTTTATTATCCCGAAAGTGAGTTTCCTGGAGACAGATAACGCTAGGTTTTTGATCGTATATAAGTAAATTTAACATTTCTAAGTGTGAATAATATCCGTTAATGTTCCACTGTACAATTTGGTTCTTAATAGCCATTGTAAATATAAACAGCGTGCAATGGTATACTATGTTAAAGCTGCCTTAGTACGTGTCTTGGGATGAGTCACTTTCTAACTCTAGTGGTTGTATGTCGAGACGGTTCAATAATTTCTTCCTTAGTTTTTTGCAACGAGTTTTAATACTTCTTTCGGTAAAGTAAGGATATATTTTCTGTAGCATTACTATTAATGCTTGAAGATTCTCCGTGTAATTAAGTACAATATTTATGGGTTCTGCAGAACCTTGAACATTATTGAATAAATCAACAATTTGGTTGTAATTGAGAATGAACGGGGGAGAATGTGATTCAATAAAGTATTTGGTAGGTTGTTGAAGCTCTATTGCAGGAAGTATTTTACTTGAAGGTCCGAGATTCTTCGATTTTTTTAGTTGTTTGGTTTCAAGTTTCGTAAACATGTCGCTTGTATTTGCAAGATTGTTAGAAGGAATATCTATAGGTGGTGACAGTGTTTCTGAGAATGGTCTTTTGACTGGGTTCTGACTAGTAGCATCCATTGGTTCTATTTCATTAGTAGAGGTTAATGATTCTATTGTGGTTTCTTCTGGTGTTATTGACTTCAGGTGTTTGCTCTTGTTGTGAGATGTTTGGACAGAGCACTGCAAGATGTCCTGGTTTCTTGCATTTGAAGCAGGATAGAAAATCTTGCGATAGGAAGATGCGGCAAAAGATATTATCATAGGATACGAAGATTGATTCTGAAATATTGGGGCTCGAAGTTGGGGTCAAAATTACTTGACGCCGGAAGCTAAATATGTGGCTGTACTCAGGATTAGACGCGCCTACTTTTAGAAATGTGATTGGTGACACTAGCTTTATCCCCAGTTTTTGTAACTTTATTTCTAAAGCTTTGTGCGGGATCGTGGGACATACGTTGAACATTACTAGGAGTTCTGCTGGTGTCATAAGTCTGCGTGTGAGGAATGTTTGACCATTAATTTGTATCGCACCTTGCTGGGCCATGAAATCGTTGACTAATTCTGTGCTACTTAGGTAGACATATATGCGATTATTTGATATCCTTGATGAAAATATGATGTTCTTCGGACCGATAATGGTGTTTAGACCAAATATGTAGTCTTGTAGTTTAATGCCATCGTTGGAGCTGAATATTATTGCCTGTTCTTTGGTTGGTAATTGGTGTTGCGTTAATGCGGTAGTACGATTTGGATCCAAGTGAGGACTCAGTAGTTTTGGGTACTTCTGTAGTCAGGAGACCCTGTCTGGTTATTACTCATTTTTATGTTTAAAGTTCGATGTCATTTGCGTGATTATCTATGTAGTCAGCATAGCGGAGCTGGCGCGCGCGATTAGGGCGAGCTCGTCTTCACCGATGTGTATAACGCGTGTAATAATCGGTCGAATTACCGTTCGAATTACTCTTAAAATGAAGGATTTAGACTGTACTTACAGTATAGTTCGTCTAAAGTGACAATTTAGGGATAAGCACTTCACACAATTTTATTTGATAACAGTGCTTGCACTTTACGCCGTATTCAAGTCTAGGGCCGGGTCCCGTCTTGTTAGCACGTTGCCATCCAAGATTGCCGTCATGGTTTCCAACACATGTCTTAAATAGTTATTCTTCCTATCTGCACACGAGGTGCAAAACCCGCCAATATTTTTCTTTGACGCAAGTACACTGAATTCTTCTGAACTAAAGTACACACATTTTGGGTGATCTGCCTTAGTACAGAGTCCAGCACAGGGCAAACACTTTTCACCCCTTTTAAAATATGGATTTTAAAAGAGGTGAAAAGTGTTGATAGAGAACACCTTTCACATCTATTATAACCACCCATTTTGGCAATAATATTGCCCGCAACGGCCAAAACTATTTGATTCAATTCACGTACGTTAAGTGTGTCAACGGAACGAATAAAACACGTCCGCGTTCCACGACAGCTAGCAAACTACAATTTGATTACATTCATAGTAAATTAATGGAAATATCTACATACTAACGTGATATATAAAAACCTCAAAGATTCAAAGAAAACATGGAATTTAAAATATATTTATAATACTATTTTATTTGCAATTCGCCCGAAAATACCTTGATTTTTCTGGAATGAAAGCGATAACAATATAAACAACAGTATAGAATACGATGATAGCAGTCAGTTTTTAACTCGTTCAATAAATAAATAACTACACCCACGAGTTAATCAATTTAACTCTTTGTGTTTGTTAATTCTAATTCGTTTACTTCTTCTGTGCATTACTTAATTTAATTTGTTTGAAGCAAATAATTGTTCTTCGAGATAACAATAAACATAACAATATCATCATGTACTTTTACCAGCGCTGCAGTTTTGTTATTACCTTTCAACTTTAGTTTTAAAATATTTTTTTCGTATAAATAATATGTTATTTCATAATAACTTATTCGGCTTAATAAAATTAAAAACTCACACAAGCAAACAATGCTATTGATTAAAATTTAGGTCGACTGAAATGTATGTGCTGAAGGACCTGAGATTCAGCAGGTTAGGGCCGCCTATTACCTATTTCGAAAAGCAGTCGTTTAGCACACCTTTAACGACGTCAGTCGTCTACCACTACCTTACCTCCCTACTTCCACAACCGTAGTTTCGATACCCAATTTTTAAAGCGAGTGGGTGGCCACTAGCCAGTTTCCAGGTGCGAGGATTAAACCTCTTACCTTTAGAACCGCAGCCGGCTCCATAACCGCTCGAACATGCTGGGGCAACGGGAAGACAAACAAACGACAATAACTATACACATACTCACAAATATAACACAAAAGTAAATACAAAATGAAGAAAATCTGCTCCTAACCTTTGTACATTTACGAGTTACTTTCGATACAGTAGGTGAAACAATAATATGAAATTACCTTGAACTATTAGAAGTACTAAAAAAACTATAACTACGATAACAATATACATATACAGTAAAGAGCATTGTGTAGATAAAACGGGAAAATTAAATAAATTCATAATGTAGACATGAGTACTGTGACGTGTGTGCCTGTACAAATGAAATTTGCACATAAAAATGTGTTAGAATTTAAACCCTACCAACTTAAGTTACAACTGATGCCTAACTTCCATCGCGCGGAGACTTGTTGATAAAAGCATCGGCCCAGGGATGCACGAGTCTGCTAGCAGCTAATCACGGTGCATCCTTACCTGAATTACCACAAGAGAAGATCCAGATGATAGCGGTCCAAAAGGGTATAAAAGAATGCTTGGTCTATTGCAGACACTTGAGTCCGGCGATTTGTGGGTCGGCTTCATATGCGGCAGCCGCGAGCTTTAAGCTCTTCGAACTCGTTGTCGCGGCCTGATCCTGCACTACTTTCCTGAACTCCAGTTTCAAAACTACCCTTCAGGCCACTTCACTCTGTTTTATTTATCTACAAAATTAATACACCTACGTTTTAGTATTAAGTTTATTTACAAAAATGAGATGTAATACTAGAAACAATATAGACAATTTATTCAAGGTGTTCTCAATTTAATCGATTGAAGCAATCAACAAGTCCTATTGAAACGCATATTACATTATAACAAGGAGATAGTTTAGAAGACTTTTTGTAATCATATTACTTACTACTCCTGTGTTGTTGGACTCGGCATTCGCCTCGCCCAACAATATTCAGAGTCTTCTGGGAATGTTACGATTTTCGTCCTAGATACACAATGTAATATTGTTGACGGCGGCTCGGAATAATTCGGTGCTGCTGCAGTTAAACCAGTCTCGTAGATTTTTCAGCCATGATACCTTCCGCCTGCCAACATTCCTTTTTCCTTTTATTTTTCCTTGAATTATGAGTTGGAGCAGTGCATATTTGGAATTTTTCATTATATGACACAAATACTCAGTTTTTCTCTTTTTTATCGTGTATATAACCACATTCTTTATTCATCCTCTCAAGAACCTCTCTATTACTGATTCTATCGACTCAAGCTATACACCACATTCTGCGGTAGCACCACATTTCAAATGCTTGTTTTTTATCCAAATGTTTTTTCTTAAGTGTCCAAGTTTCCACACCATAGAGTAAGATGGAAAACACGTAGCATCGAAGCATCCGCATCCGAAGTTCAATGTTGATATTCCGACTACAAAGTACTTTCTTCAATTTTACAAACGAGAATCTGGCCGTTTCTATTCGGGCTCTTATTTCCGTTGTTTGATCTCCTGTTTGTTCTAACCAAGTTCCAAAGTATTTGTAGGCATGTACTCTTTCTATGATGGCGTTTGCGATTTTTAAATTTCCTTGATTCTGTGGGGACTTTGTAATT
The DNA here is from genome assembly GCA_940337035.1 of Agriotes lineatus. Classification (NCBI taxonomy): domain Eukaryota; kingdom Metazoa; phylum Arthropoda; class Insecta; order Coleoptera; family Elateridae; genus Agriotes; species Agriotes lineatus. The sequence continues at coordinate 234,780,427 of OW679194.1, read as the reverse complement.
ACCATTCATTTGGTCTTATTGAGATTTATTTTCAATCCGTAATCATTGCAGCTGTCATTCAATTTTTCAAGCAAATGTTTTAAGTCTATGAGGTTGTTTGTTAGCAGAATTGTGTCATCTGCGTATCTCACATTATTGACTGTTTCACCGGTTATGACAATTCCCGCTGATTCTTCATCCATAGCTTCTCTAAAGATGGCTTTGCTGTACCGGGTGGCCAATTAAGAAGGGCACTCGGCCCTATCTCGAAAAGTAATTGTCGTAAAGACTTGGGGTAAAAAAATTTATAATTAAAGCGGCAAAGAGAAAATGCTGGAAATTATTTTTAAGTTTCTAGAATGGCCGCCAGGAGGCGTAATCGCATTCTTGAATTTTAAATCCCGTTTTTTGAGAAATATTCTTATATTACAGTTAGCTAAAATGGACACCGTTTTAAAGCTGAGATAAATTCGATTCTTTTTTGTTAAATGCTTTTTGCTCAATCTCTTAAGGGAAAGTGGTGGGGGGTGTCCGAACATTTTCGGAAAGAAATGTCAATAACTTCAAAATGGCTGAACGGATTTTCTCAAACTTGGAGTCGTTGAAAAGGGCATTTCTTAGGCTATCAATGCTGCCTTGAGCGGATTGATTTAGATTGCTTGTGTCGCCGCTAGAGGGCGTTTTGCGACAACACTACAAATGAAATGGATTTTCTCAAAAAAATTAAATGCAACGATATCACTTTTATTGGAACAAAAGATAGCCAAATAAGGGCCTAACACGCTAGTGAAAACCGCATTTCGATATTTGTTTCCTAACCTAAAATATCAGTAAAGGAAATTACAAATCGAAATAATGTCGCATCTTTGGGAATATTATCAGTATACCTGCCATTATTAAATCCTAATTATCCTTCTTTTAGCAAAATATATATAAATTTACTGTTAAAATACCAACATTATATTTAAAATGTCAATAATAATTAATCCTTTATCTAATAGAGTTGTCTGTCCGGGACGCTGTTTTGTCTGTCCGGGACGCTGTTTCAGCAGCCAAACCGTAAGAGATAGATAAAAAAGTTATGAAAGTTATATGTTTGGAATGGTCATGTCAGGTCAGGAACCGAATTTCAGTCACGTGACACTTCCGGTTTCGAGAAATCACGTGATTTGAAAACCGGAAGTGTCACGTGACTGAAATTCGGTTCCTGAGCTGACATGACCATTTCAAACATATAACTTTCATAACTTTTTTCTCTATCTCTTACGGTTTGGCTGCTGAAACAGCGTCCCGGACAGACAAAACAGCGTCCCGGACAGACAACTCTATTAGATAAAGGATTAATTATTATTGACATTTTAAATATAATGTTGGTATTTTAACAGTAAATTTATATATATTTTGCTAAAAGAAGGATAATTAGGATTTAATAATGGCAGGTATACTGATAATATTCCCAAAGATGCGACATTATTTCGATTTTTAATTTCCTTTACTGATATTTTAGGTTAGGAAACAAATATCAAAATGCAGTTTTCACTAGCGTGTTAGGCCCTTATTTGGCTATCTTTTGTTCCAATAAAAGTGATATCGTTGCATTTAATTTTTTTGAGAAAATCCATTTCATTTGTAGTGTTGTCGCAAAACGCCCTCTAGCGGCGACACAAGCAATCTAAATCAATCCGCTCAAGGCAGCATTGATAGCCTAAGAAAAGCCCTTTTCAACGACTCCAAGTTTGACAAAATCCGTTCAGCCATTTTGAAGTTATTGACATTTCTTTCCGAAAATGTTCGGACACCCCCCACCACTTTCCCTTAAGAGATAGAGCAAAAAGCATTTAACAAAAAAGAATCGAATTTATCTCAGCTTTAAAACGGTGTCCATTTTAGCTATCTGTAATATAAGAATATTTCTCAAAAATCGGGATTTAAAATTCAAGAATGCGATTACGCCTCCTGGCGGCCATTCTAGAAACTTAAAAATAATTTCCAGCATTTTCTCTTGGCCGCTTTAGTCATAAATTTTTTTACCCCAAGTCTTTACGACAATTACTTTTCGAGATAGGGCCGAGTGCCCTTCTTAATTGGCCACCCGGTACATGTTAAATAGAAGCGGAGACAAAATACATCCCTGTCTCACTCCACTACGTATCTCGCTTTCTTCAGTCGTTTCTCTTTTTACTTTTATATTGGCAGTCTGTCCTCAATTTAAGTTACTAATTATTCTCACATCTCTCATGTCGATGTTCTTCATAAGGAGAAGCTGTTGTAATTTTCCATGTCAAGGAAGTGTTGCAAATGTGAAAAAATTACCTTCTCAGATTTTATTACATATTTTTGTTTCAAGGTACCTAGCTGACGAAAAAACATGTTTTCTCAATTCCGTCTATCTGTTCGTCTGTGTATCTGCTTAGAAAGTATTTGTTTATATGTCTACTTGTCGCAAAACCGAATATACTTTCAGCTAAAAATTTTGTCTATTTTTGCTTTAACTGAGGAATAGATAAAAGTAACAATTTCAACATAGCTCAGGCATTATCATGGATGAAAATGAGACCCAACAGATATAAGGCAAA
>OW679194.1:234668305-234777772 GCA_940337035.1 Agriotes lineatus | reverse complement strand
TAGGTAACGTATTTCTTACCAGCTTAAAAATAAAAACCATTGTATTGAAATGTATCCTTTGTTTAACACTAAGCCACTGAAACATTTCTAGCATATTGGCAATTCTGGTTCGCCTATGACAACGCAATATTATTCTCATCGCTCTATTTTGTAACTTTTGCAGCCTTTTCAGGTCTCCTTCCGTCACTAAAAATAGCACAGTGAAACAGTATTCAAAATGCGGAGCAATTATACACTTATAAACTAAAATTCTAGACCATACATTTAATTTACTACTAATTCTACCACAAACCGCCTCTTTAACAATAAAATCTATATGATCCCTAAATTTTAATCTATCATCAATAACTACCCCTAGATATTTCATTTCGGCAATGTATTCTATATTCGCACCGTCTATCGCCACATCATCTACTGGCTCCGTTAAAGGCCTGTTTGTAATAAGCATGGCCTTTGTTTTCATCGTGTTCAGCTTTAATCTGTTATTTTTTAACCATTTCGACAATTTTATTAGCTCAGAATTCATTTTACATACCGTACTGTTAACATCACTATCACTCACTGTAATTAGGGTGTCATATGCAAAAAGGTTTAATTTACACCTTTCGACAATTGTGTCCATGTCGTTTATATATAAAATAAAAAGAAGTGGTCCCAGTTTTGATCCTTGTGGTACACCTAATTTATTTTCTCTTGCTTCCGATTTGACTCCGTCATAGATAGTTACTTGATATCGTTCGGAGAGATAGTCCCTAATCCAATTATTTGCACTGTCCGTAATTCCATATTTTTTCATTTTAGATAGAAGTATATCTCTATCTATAGTCTCATATGCACGCTTTAAGTCCAGGAACAGAAAAACTATTTTTTTTGTCCTAGAAGTAATAAAATATCCACATATTGGAATAAATGTAAACGATTATTTTTTAAACAGCCCTATCAGCCAATAGTAATGAGAAAAAACTTCAAATCGATCAATAGCATCAAAATTACACTGACTATTTGCTAGTAGCTGATTACAACGACTACTTTTTCACAAACCATTCAAATCGTTCTTCTGCTGTAACACAACTAGCTAAAAGTGGAGTAGATGAGCAGCAGTTGTTAAAAATAACAGGACACTCACCTGGAAGCTCCATCAAACCTTATCTACAACAGGATTGTTTAAAAATTAATCACGCCGAATTACATTCGCACTCATCTTTGTTGCTATTAAGAAATCTCACGAGTGGGATTTCTTAATAGCAACAAATATTCGTGATTCTAGTTAAAATTATCAACAAATTATCACCACTTATGTAATTACTGTTGAATATTTAATATTCTATGTATAAACATGTATCTAATATTCTACTTAATACAGTTTGAACACCTACTAAAACGTTCGCATGTGTCAAACAATTATATTACTTTCTTAGGTACTACTTTATTTTTAAGTATAAGTTTTATAATTGCTTGTAATGGCATCTCTATCTAACAACGATTCTCAGTGAGTGTTATGTTGGAAAGAAATATTCTTCAGTTGCGAATAAATCTATCATAGATAATATAATTGAACGCAATTATAACACTCAAAATGAAAAAGAAATTGACCATAACAATGATAAAGATGGACTAGATAAAGAAAATAAGTTATCGTTAAAGAAATTACTGAAAATAAAGCAAAACATTTCAATGTTCAAATCGACAAGTTAGTGAACGGATTCGTAAAATGTCTATATGAAGCCAATAGCGAGTTAGGTGGTCCACAATATCCAGCGGTTAAATACTGTCGTTCTCAAAAAAAAAAACAAAGATCAGAGACAGACAGATGTATCACTTTTTCAGTCATCTAATCTTTCTCGTGCTAATAGAAAAACTAGACAAAAAGGAAGAGACCAATACAACTATGAAGTATCAATACAATTTTTATAATCAAAGAAAAAGAGTTGTAGGAAACATCATGAACGAAAATAAAGTCTGTTTTTTTTAATTGGCAGTGGAGAACGTGAAAATCGTCATTAAATACGAGAAATCGGCAGTTTTCGACTTTTTGTAGGCGGCGCCGGCGGGGAGATAAGTAAACGTCAACCGACGTCAACATAACCTACAAAATTTGGTTACAATGTAATTTCGCGATATCTCGATTTAAAAAAAACATAATGTACTCCTCGGCACTGAAGTTCGTTTTCATTTCTCATGTGGTTTATATAACTAAATCCGCATTCATGATAAAAAGCTCAATTTTGTTGTTGTTTTCAACGTCAAAATGATACTTATATTCGAACTAGTTGAAATATGGGATTTGATATTGACACTAGAGCTAATATGAAAATTTAGAACAACTTTATAAATTCAAGGAAATTTATTTACTATAAAAATTAATATGACTTAAAATTACAGGAAATCTTGTATGCAACATGTTGAAAAATTAGTGATTTTCACACACAACGTGTTCCCCATCTCGGTAGCGCTCGTAGGGCAAACTTCACGTTTATTGTGAAACATTTTCATTTTGCAGCTTAATACATAAATAGCTATTCTGTAAGATATTTTCAACGCCTAATGATAACATATTAGAAATGTATGAAACAACTCAGCCACATAACCAAAACGATATCCCTTGAACACATATCCGGCACCTGATATACGAATAATACTCAAACTACAAATAGCAAATATCATTCACGTGATCATTGAGATTATGCTTTACACAAGTTATGTACCATTACAATTTAGAAAAGCAAGAACCATTCTTATTGATAAAGAGGGTGATGGGAACCATGAACTTTACTCAGTTCTTCGTCATATCACCGAAAAAGTTCTTGATAAAAAAATGGAGAAAACAAGTTGATATTAATTGTAACCAACGAGGGTTTCTGTGTAATATTCCTGGATGTCATGCTAATTCCAAATTAATTAATGGATGTCTTCTCGACTCGAAAATTAATAAAACTGTGTGGTTGCTTTCTTATTTATTTCAAAACCTTTTGACAGAATTAGTTACATGCACAATGAAGAATCTTTAAAAAAATATGCAATTCCAAAAAACTTGGAAAAAACACTCAAAACCAATAAATAAAGTGTTTTGTTCCACAAGGTAGTCCTTTGTCCCCGATATCCATTAATTATATATAAATATAATAAAGCACGTGTCAATTTTCAAATTTGCATGGTTATCAAATTAGGGATGATCTTGATAACATATGTCTAACTGTATATCTGCTGATAACCAAGCTGTTACTGCTAACAGTATTACTTCAGCAGAACGAATTATAAATCTAACTAAACGTTTCTCTGAAAAAATTAGTCTTACGACAAATCTGCGACTCTTTTACCGACTTTCGATTGGACAAGAAAAAACTAATAGAATTTACAGAATCTATGTCAAGCGATTCAATTCATATAATCCACCATTGTATTTATTGTTAGAATTATTGTATATTTTATGATCAAGATTGTCTGTTTAGACATATATGTATGCTGTGTTACATAGCAACTTACAAAAGGCAAGCAGCGGCCTGTAATTTGTTACATCGGATCTTTGACGGCTCTTATAAATTGGGAAATCTTTCATGCAGCAGGATAAGTAGAAGTAGCAATTATTTAATTGAAAATTATAAGAAGGGGGTAGTTTAATATATTGGCACACCCTTTAAATAAAGGGTGTCTCAGAATGCATTGCGTTTTTAAAAATATTTTTTATGATACTGCATTGGTAACTAGCGTTTACACAGTTAAATTTTATCTACCGGACTCGTTTGTAACTGTAACTGTGTAAACGCTAGTTACCAATGCAGTATCCTAAAAAATCTTATACGATACACGACCGGTAGCATTTTTATGGCCTTGCAAAACATACAGGTCTCGCCCTACGGGCTCGACCTGTAAAGTATTAGCGCGGCCATAAAAATGTTGCTACCAGTCTAATAACGTAAATAGTTAACAACTCGCTTGTTATTAAAACTTTATATATGTTGGTATTAAATCGTGTCCATCAGCTTTTTGGGTTTTATTTTTTTTGTAATTGCTAAAGTTATTTCCTCGTTTGTCATTTGCATCATATTTAAAATATCAATTGTGTCGTTAGGTTCACTAAAATTTTGTACATTACTGGTCACATTAGTTGCTTTAAATCTATACACTGATTTTAATTTTTTGCAAATGCTTCTGTAACTTCCTCATTTGTATTTAAAGTTTTTCTTTCAAGCGTCATCGATAGAAGAGCATATTTTACCCTTTTTTTTGCAGGTTGCCTTCATCGTCAGCTATAAGAAGAGCATAATCAGTGAACCATAGGGGTAGACGGAAACAGTCAAAACGATATATGCATAGTTCGTTATCATTATTAATATAATTATCATCAGGAATTAATAAGAAAATTTTGTTAGGGTCATTTCGACGTGAGCTTCAATTTTTGCCTTCGGTATTTAATAACGTTAGCTTTAGCGATCTAACTCACCTTAGGTTCCTATTATCTATTCCGAAAGATAAAAGAGGTGATGAGTGAATGAAATCATGCTAAAAATAGGCCGAAAAACAAAGGACAACTGCAATAGAGATTTCAAACGAATTCAAAATATGCCGCTCGTGTTGATCTAAATTAACTAAAATAATTTCTGCATCATTCAGACATTACATTCAAAAGAAACAAAATCGTGAAGTCATTATATACGAACGAGTGAAGGTGTGCTATTTAACCTCCACGATGAAGTTTATTCGCGGGACAAAGGCGATACAATAACCACCCGTGGGATTAAATGCCACAGTATTATCGCGGTCTATACGCAACTTTTTTGCAGTTCCGGGTTACAGATTCCTAAATAAATCCGATTTTGGTAACATCGAAAGAGTAGTTTCTGATGGTGACAATACACATTTGGTAACTTAGCAATTTAGTAGTTACTACGGCGAAAACTGTTTATTTTTATGTATACTGGTCTGGTAACAACTATCTACCAGCTTAGCAATGAGACCGGTAGGTACGTCTTTATGGCCTAGCACTTAGCAACTCCTGTGATTCGTATTCTACGTTTAGCAGTACTGAAGTATATTGTTGCTAGCCCTGTCAATTGATGTCAAATTCGAGGTTAGCAGGTTATCACCAATACACTTCAGTACTGCCAAACGTACAACAAAAATCACAGCATTTTTAGAGAAAATAGTTTGGGATCATTCTTTAATAAAATCAAAATGGTTCTTGTTATTGTGCAGTATACAAAAAAAAATATACGACACACGGCCAGTATTCGCGCTTATGGTCTCGTCAGTTCACGTGTCTCGCCCTGGCGGGCTCGACCGTGATGTACTAGCTCGACCATAAAAGCTTCACTACCGGCCTAATGACGTAAATAGCTATTTCATTTAATTTCTTAAGCCTTTTGTAAATATTTTATCTCTCAGTAACTAAAAGTCCCTCAAAGTGACGCCTAAATATATTTTAAGATATTCTCTATTGCAACAATAATTAACATACTTGGAATAAAAAAAGGTAAATAAACCTTTATTATTGCCCATTTAAAACTAGAATTCGGGGAAGTAACAATTTTATTTTGTACATTTTTTTTCTTAAAGAATAGATACGTTTATGCGGCGAAGCTGCTGAAACATTAAAACGCCAAAAGAATAATTCTTTCTTTTTGCTTTTTCCTATCTATTATTTAGGAGGCCGCTCCATTTACAATGCCACGGAATCTTGAACGACCTTGAGAGACGTAACATTTTCTACAAATTGTGATGTGTGGATAGAATATGTTATAGCGTAGCTACGAGCGAATTGGCAATATGTTGAAATGGTTCAGGCTCTTTGTTTTATCTATGAGTATATGTTTATAATTATCTTTTAGTCAATTTAAAATGCCCTGTTAATTTTATTTGAATATTAAAAATTATTCTTTTGGCTAGCTCCTGAAAATCAGGTGTGGATTCATTTCATCTATATTGCTTATTCTGAAATTTTATGTCCCGATTTTAATTTTGTCAACGCCAAATAACTTCTGTCAAATTGTATGTAATTCCTTAATAATTAATTCACTTTTAATGTTTATTTTCTTTCAGTGCTTATTTTAAATACCTAAACTCATTTACCTTTTATTTGAACTTATCAATGTCCTAGGCAGCAACCAACTCGTCCCACCCTGCTACTGATCACAACTGCTACACCCAATCAACAAGGTGAAGGCCTCCACTGACAACCAAAATGTCAAAACTGCCTAGAATCAGGAGCAGAAGCTTCCTCACATCATGGATCCAAACAGAGCCTAGTCGTTATCACTTATCTCCAACACCGTATACAAAACCACTCTCCCAAAGTATTCCACCGACCAGCACCAAGGACCCCGCACAAGGACTAGATACCAGACCTCAATTGCCAACGATCTCCTCGAAACTCTCCTTCCGTGTCAACAGTTCGCTGCAATCCAACTCAATCGATGTGCAATGTCAAATGTAATTCCTCAATAAACTTAATTCAATATTTCTCTCTAGATTAGCACTGCTTTAATTAAATCTTCTCACCATTTTCTTTGTCTTCCTTCATTTTGGTATAACCATTATTTTAAAATTTCATTTTTATTCCACCACGCAAATTTTATCTTAATTGTAACCCTTTTTATTTTCCAAACATTTTACTTTTTAAAATAGGGTTTATCTCATAATTTCAAGTTACACAAATTAATTACAGCTTTACATTTTCAAATTTGTTATCTTAATAATCAAAACAAAGTCCTTAACGATATCATATTTTCTCCTTCCAACACACTATATACCCACTATGTGCAATAATTTAACTCGATTAAATATTTGTCATTATTTTCCAATTTCATATTTAGATATTACATTTAATTCGAATCCTTCTGTTTCAATTAGCTTCATATTATTCAATTATAAATTCTATTTTCTTTTCTAATTATATACCAATTATTCAAATACCCAATTCATATTCAAATTGACCCTATAATATCCAACTACTCCTTAATCCTATTTTAAAATTGATTTTTATACTCTTGTATTCATATCATTACAATATATATCATTTGAATTCCCTTGTAGCCAAATGATTTAAGGATAATAACAGTAAATCGGAAGTCAACGACAATCAAGAATGTAAAACTCATAATTTTTTTTAAGAAAGATTAAATACGTACATAATTCTTTTTAAGATAAATTTGCTTTGCAGAATCCGCAAAATAAAGCTGATATTTTCTCGATAATAGCCTTTCGAAGTGATTTCGAATGTATTATCAGTATATAACAGTGTCACATATAAAAGGTTTTTCTGGTGGTAGCAATACGTGTGAAATTAATAAAAAATCATCAAACTTGGCACCTGGCATTAGTGAAGAGAAAGTTATTATGTTAATTAGAATTAATAATGCATTTTTAGTTTAAAATCAGTATTGCCGTTAAACAAGATAGCGACTAGCAAATTTATTTTGAAAATGGGCCTTTCAATACACTGAACTGTGAGTGATAACTACTATTTCACTTATAAAAAAGCAACTACTTACGATATAAAAACAAATAGAAAAAATAAAGTAAAGTAATATAAAGTTCACTAGGGTGGTAACAGTGAAAGTCATAAAATGTTCAGCTACTCCCAAAACTGTTACTGATGTTACTTAACGTTTACATTCTATTCATTGAATAAGATACTTCAAATCACACAGATAATAACAAACATACGACATTCAGTGCATCTCATATGGTTACGTGATCTGTATTTGAAATGATCCGTATCAGAAAAAAGTTATTTCGCTCCGTCTATTCATAATGCATTTCTATGTTTCGCAATTACTGTCTGTAGTCATTTTCTCATTAAAGCTTTTCCATTAATTTTCACTGTCATATTGTCTGTCACCCCGAATGTTTGTCCGAAGAATGAAACTTATTGCTTGCTTAGGTAACTAACTACCGGGTGTTCGTTTGAATGCACCTGACAAGGCACATTTTAAGATTCATTGAATTGAATGATTGATTATGTCGTATCTCACGGAAGATGTGAGATAAAACGTTGATACTTTTTAGACGTGTTGTTTGTTCTGCTCTACTAGCAATTTTAAATAAGATTTAGACTAACGCATGTAACAAAAGTTTTGTTACAAATTTCTAAAGCAAGTAAAAGTTTATTGTTTAACATTATTTGTATTTATTAAATATTACTATTTTTTTAAATTACTTGAAATTGTAAAACCGAAAATTAACTATTGATAGGGGCCCATGTTCTTCTATAGGGCGCATTTAACTAGAATTTGACACATTAGTTTTTGGATTACTAAAATATTTTTATCACGGTCCTTTTGATAGGTTCGTCTTCGTAATTTGTCCTCACATTGACTTTTCGTAGATTCACATATGAAATTTCTTCTGCACAATCTCTAATCGTACAAAAAATGTTTGTTTGGAAATTGTTTGGAAAATTTTCCAATTAAATTATAAATAATTTTACGTCATCTTATTTTATAAGACCTTCTGGTAAAATGAATAAACGAAATTACATAAATAATATGCAAACTGGCATATTCTGAGGTTTTGTTTTTAGTGGTGACTATCGATTATGCATTATGAATTTACTAGCTGAACAGATTATTCCAAAACTTTTGTTACATATGTTACGGTGCACAATTATATTTTGTACTATTACTTGAAAGAAGTGTCTCTTAATCAGACGTCGAATTACAACGTGCAATGATATAATATGAATACATCATTTAGCTACTTTCCCACACGAGGAATTTCTGTACACAAAAAAAAAATGAATAAAATGATGGGTGTTGCTTTATGTTGTAACACGGTGGTCCAGGAATTGTCTCGCGATGTAGCAAATTTTGCCTTGCAATTCTGTCACGAGCACACAACCCAATTATCAAAGCGACATAAAAAAATAATTCAGCGATAGCGAATAACGAAAGACATATAAAGTCTCTTAACGATTTAAATTATTAGAACTCGAAAACCACGCGGATTATACCATGCGTTTAGTTATTTGACGCACCTTAATTGGTGTGTTTCGGCGTTTATAAGAGTTTTTAATTTGCTCTAGTATTCTCTCGCGTAAGTGTTAGTTCTGAACGTGGTGGGCGTGTTGCTTCGGCGAGTTGAATGTGACTAAAAACCGCAAACATAGCTGCCACTAAAATAAATATTAAGAGAACTAAACTAATTCTCACAGCTTAAACGTTCAAAGTGAATACATCGTGGCGATAGCTTTCTAAATTCTTTCATCGACCAGCAATTCAACGTCGTATCCTTAAGTAGAAGCGCGAATTGGTATTTCACAGTTTGAGAACCCAGATAAGTCAAACAGGAGAGCTTAATACAACGGGAATACCTGGGGGGAATATGGCAGGCATCGTCCCTGGAGGAGTTATGTAGGGCTCCAGGCTTGGGGATCCCGTGGAGATGCCATGCAAAAAAACGTGTTAAGTAAAATGGAGCAAGCTTTTCTCCAGTTATCGTACGCGGCAGAAGTAGTGTGACCCAAGTCTCGGAAGCAGCTACAGGAATCGAGGGGCCGCCTACAGATTGGTGCTCCAGGTCTTGTACAAAGCCCAGGAGCGTGGCACTAACAAACCACTAGGGTAGTACGAGGAGACCTGAAATGACACAACATCGAAGTCGATGTTCAGAACGTAATGACGGAAACGTACCAATGGTGGAAGATTGGCCAAGAGTAGATAATTGCACAGAAATAAATTATTATCCTAGTATAGTGTGTTCCAAAAAACCTTATTCGCAGCATGCCATGATCAAATTGAAGTTTGCCAAAATTTGATACATAACAATTGAAGCAAATGAACTACCATAAGTCAGAGAAAACTAAATTACACCTTGATCTTGAACTATTTTCCTAAAAATATACAAAAATAATAAAATAATTTGTATTAACTTTTATAATTAATACACTCGTTGTTGTTGTGTAAATGTTATCTTATTTTCCTTTTTGCTTGATATAAGTAAACTTAATGCAGTGTAAACTTTTGCCAAATGTTTTCATAAAGAAAATGCAATCTGACATTCACCGCCAAACTTAAGTTAAGACATGACTAGATTTTTTATCTTTCTTGTCCTAAACGAGTTTTTTAAACACACGACATAACCAGCTTCATTTCAGCAATCTCACATATATTTTTTTAAGGCTGATCAACAGAAGCTACCATAATTCCGAAATTATAATAACCACATGAAGTGAAAAATCCAGATCACACCTACAGCACCAAAAGGACAATCTGACAATACCGGTGCCACAAAATGGCCGCCGAAGTCACACTAGCAATTTATTTTCAAAATTGATTAAAATTCCTTAAAGGAGTTGAAGAATTTTCAAAATACCAAAAATGAAAAATGCGGTTAGGCAACCAAACCTACAGCAAGACATTGCAGGTAACTCGAGACATTTCCTGTACTGCAACTTAATTCTATATTAAATCAAAAATGATACGTAACAACTTGAGTTTTAAATTAAAATATAAAAGAAATCCTGTACAATAATGTTTAAACCTTTTCGCCGGATTTATACCGTTTGAGCTATTCAAAAGGGAAATAAGTAAATGTCTACAAAATTGTTATTTTGTCTAGTCTACAGTTAATTGCAGGGCTTTCAGGCAACTTACCAAAATGTTTAATTGCAATTATAACTAAAATGTTCGACCAATTGAAATCCCGGAAATTTATGAAAATATGGTCAAAGAAATAGCACATAGTATTTTTTTTTCAAATATAGATCTTCCAGTGGTATATATTGTTTATATTAAACCAGATGTGAGAAAAGGTTTAATATTAATAGTTAAAAGCCATTCAACCAAATTTCATACTACGTGAATGTAGTACGTCTCGACTAAATCCAAAATCTAAATTAATGCTAAATTAGGTGTGATTATTTGAAGTCTTGTTTAGTTTGTGTAATTACTGAAAAGGGGCATGTCTCAAATTTTGCAATAGTAATGATACTTCAGAATCTATTTATGTTATTAAATCTAGTTTACTAATTTTGCAATTGGACAAGAGCGTTATCGTTAAGAAATATGTTTTAATCACTTGTAATTGTTGTATAATATTAAAAACTATTCTGTTTAGAGAATACGATATCAAATTATAACATCAAATATGAAATGTATGTGAAACACATACAAGTTCAAAATCGACCAAATAGTTTATAGTCGCAAAAACTATTTTACAACATTAATCTTCTACTGGAAATTCATGAGAATAGCTTTGCCAAACTTCTAATATAAATCAACCGTTTAGCACACAAACGCCAACATTTTTAGCTTAAATATTTACGGTAAATGTATACTGCTGTTCGATGCAGTTTTCTGTTACGAGCCTGAAATTAGGTTAAAGAATTTCTCAAGTAGATTTCAAATTGCGCTAGTTGCAGATTTAAGTGAATCCATTTAATTTATCAGTTAATGCTTAACACAGTGATGGCACAAAATAGAATTGAGCTTCACCTATTTTTCATTTCTCCAGTATAATCACTTCGTCCTATATCTCATTCCGCTGCTTTTTTTCTTTTAACATGGTTTAGTAGACGAGCTACTTCTTTCTAAAGAAAATGTGGTAGTAAAAACCGAACAATGCGAAACAAAAGGAATAAATCAATACCTAGTGAATAAAGTTTTTACAATAAGTAGGGAATAATTCGTTTTCCCAAAGAGAAGATGAAATTAGGAAAAGTTTTAGACACAAATGCTTGCATTATAAATTAGCTTACCCAAAAATTGCTTAATAATCATTTTGTCGATTTTCTCTTTTATACTAAAAAATATTAAAAAATATAGAAACATATGGTATGTAATGAAAACGCCTACCATTAATTCGTCTACTACATATTAAAATTATTTCTGCTAGAGGGAAATTAAACATCATGATATAAAAGCTTTAATGTTAACACTATATAAAATAACAAAAATAATACCTTTTAGTATCGTTTATACCTAGAAGTTAGATAGGAGGAGCAGATGCAATTAGTGTATCCAAAGAATTCAAATAAAATCCAGTGTATCGTTGTTTTTGTAGTCAAGATATAGACAGTTAAACTATATTGGTTATATCAGATTAGCTCTGGGAGCGTCCATGTGAATCTTACCGGCTGCGATATTTTTTTCTCTTTGTGAATTAATTTTTCGCTTACTGAGTCAGTTTTATTAGGAAATTCAGAGGAAGTTTTATATATTTTTATATAATTACGAAAACCTGTCAACCGTTAAACGACCTAGCGGGCATTGTTTTCTTCTTGTCGAAACTATTAAAATTAGAATAAGGCCACATAAGCAGTACCTAGGCTAAAAATATAATTTAACATATTGGCAAAATAATGCATAACACGATCTGATGTTACGATAAGTTTGACGTAAGCCGTAGATATGTTTGATTTGGGTTCTTGCATTCTACCACTATGAGTAATGTTATGTTTCCTGGTTATTTCAGCCCCTCTAAAAGCAATTATGGGCTATGATCAATTAGCTTTTACAGTTTAATTTTTTACCTGTTTGGTAAACAAATTTGGGTGGTTAGGTATGCTGATATTCCGTTAGTGATTTTTGATGTATGTATAGAACCTGTCAAGCTTGTCATTTACTAGTATCTCTTGTTCCGTAGGTGTAACATTACTTGCAATGTTCATTCCCGTTATTACCTTATTTGGCTTATCTGATCGAATCTGTACCCGATATCGCCTACTGTCTGCTATTTTCAGGCGTTGTCTGTTGGATTTTAAGCATGGCCTACTGTAGTTCGCGAATCTATTAGTTTTGCTGCAGTCAATTCTACCGAATTTATTTAGTAATCTTTTTGTCTACGTTGGTACCATTCCATTCGGAACCTATACCTCGTCAATTTTCTTGACGTTGAATTCAACAGATAAGTTACCACCCTGCTTTACCCTAACGAAATATTTTTGTTGCAATTCAAAATGTGTTGGCGTGAACAAGTTTATAAACTCATGATATTTAAGTCTTCCTGTGTATGCTTGATTTAACATTTATTAGTGTGGTTATATGTATTACCGATTTATATGTGTATTTCCTACATACCTTGCGTTTTGTTTATTTGAATGTTTAGCTTACATTTAAAATTAATATAGATACGTTACGCTGTGAGCGCTACGTGTACACATTGTGTGTTTGTTATTGTCTCCATTAATTACGTACCTTGTTTAGATACCAGAGATTCAAAATCCTATTTTGGTTCGAGGGACTACCTTCTTGTGTTATTTGTCTTCATTTATTGGAAATAAATATCCAGATCACCAGATCACCGGTGGATCTTCCAATTTAAATTCGCGAGTTGTCCAACAATCAAGTTGGTTGCGCCGAATAAGAGGTTTTGATCATTTTAGTGTTAATCCACCCTCTCTCCGAAGTAGCTCAGCTCGCCTGTTAAACGCTATTGATTACGGGCTATTTTGGGTATTTACAGTTCGCTATTTTGCTGATATTGAAATGTTGCAAGATTATAATTAGTTTTTTGTACTTTCGCCTGTTAGAGCGTTTAGTTTTCACACGGTATTTAGGTTAATTTATAACCTTTCTTTTATAAGGTGGCTTTCGCAAACCTTTCCAGTGGTTGAAGTTATCAACCCATACTATATTTTATTCCTTGTACAAAAATTATTGGTTTTAAGAAAAAACTAAAAGAGCTAACGCAGTTTTTTAGTATCAAGTGTTTAACGTAACTGGCTAAACAACAACGTATGAAGCTAAAATTTGATGGAAATGTATTCTACTGATCTAAGAATCAGTAGTGCTGCAGCATGTGTACTACGGTGTGTAGCCGCCATTTTGGAACTTATTTTTTGCGAAAATTTATTTTCAAAATTAAGAATAAGATGTATACTCCAAATTTAGTAGATACTAGCTTCGTAACCCACCTCATAGGTGGCCTTACTCTAGTTCAGTGGTTCCCAAACTTATTTGGTCTACCGCCCCCTTTTCGGAAAAAAAATTACTCAGCGCCCCCTGGAAATCTACATTCTTTAAGCAAATAAACAGAAAGATATTGTAGTGGTAGCCTCTTGAGACTGATAATTAACTATAAGAGTATTTCTAGGTAGGAAATTATTTTGAAAGAATAAATTAATTAGCAATTAAAAAGTACAAGGAAGGATTTATACATTAAAAGTACAACATAAATATTTGAGAATTGTTTAATGAATGTTAGATACAGTTACTGTTAAATTGCGAATAGTTTATTAAAAAGGTTCGAGCATATAAGTTGATTTAGATGGGATAGTTGTGTAGTAACATCAGAGCTTAGATTTTAATATGTAGGTATTAACTGACACTCGGAATAACTAAAGTGAAAGCCAAACCCAAATGATTATCTGAAAAAGTCAATTATGTAATGTTATAATAAAATATACCATATAGAAATCTTCTATAAATTATTATTGCTAGAGAACACGATATTTTTAAAATAAACAAATCTTTTCTGAATTTGTAACCAGTATTTTGAGTAAAAGCAAATTTGAATAATAAAATCCCTTTATTATAATGGTATTTACTTTCTGGATGGTGTATTAAAGGGTGTGATAAAGTAAAATTAAAAAACGGAGAATAAACAGACTGGATAAATAAAGTAACAATATACCAGAAGAATAGGAACATTTAATAATGGTAAATAGTCTTCATGGAATAAATAAATCTGTAACTTGCATTTTGTGTGTTTATTTGGAAAATAATGTTACACTATGTTACACAACAGATGAAATATGTACGAATGGTTTTTCTAAATCATCTTATCTTCTCTTCCTTATTTAAGCTTTCACCGCCCCCTTATTTTTATTCACCGCTCCCCAAATGCACCGAGGCTACTATCGCCCCCCTGGATTGTTCCAGCGCCCCCCAAGGGGCGATATCGCCCACTTTGGGAATCACTGCTCTAGTTGAAATAATTTATGCATTTTTAAATTGAATTGCAAATAAAGCAGTTGCAGGATAAAATACTTGTTTACATATCCTTATAACAGTAAATATGCAGAATCAGCGTATTTCAAAATCTAGACGTTTATCAATTGTTAGCCTAATACTTTGTTTTAAGTATCTTTAACGGATGTTGGGCTACTTACCTTGATCTTTAAGCAGTATGTAAAAATTCAGTAAACTGACATAAACCTTATCATGCTGTATGTACCGGACCTTTTGTAAGGTAACCCCCCTCTATTCACTGAAGTACGATGGCAATTGACAGTACTCTGCACATGCTTATTTAAACGAATTTAAAGAAAGATTTCCTAACGTTGAAATATTAGCAGCGGACTCTTTTTATCAAGTACCACGTAGTGTAGCTGCTTTCAGGGAAATTGGTAGTGTAACAAACAGACCAAGAAGTGGTAGACCACATGTGGGGACTGCGGAACAAATTGCAGATGTCCATAATCGAATGCAAAACGAACCATCCACATCAATCCGAAGGCTTGCTCAAGAAGTGAATTTGAGTTATGGTACTTGCCGTACAATTCTTAAAAAAGATTTAAATAAGCATCTATACAAACTACAAATGTATCAAGAGCTCTTCCCTCCAGATTACAATAAGATAATTTTATACTGTAACTGGTTTTTGCAACATTTAAATAATATTGTTTTCGCATTAACTTTTTTTCTGATGAGTAGTGCTTTTACTTAAATGGCTACATTAATTCACAAGTAATGTGCTTAGAGCGCTGATAATCTACATTTCTTTTGCGAAGCTTCTTTGCATTGCCCTAAAATAGGCGTTTGGATAGCGTGCTCTCGCTGGAGAGTTATCGGACCAATATTCTTTGAAGATACAATAAATGCCGAAAGATATCAAAATAACATTCTTGAAGAATTTGTGAATCAGCTCCATGACGATGAAATTTGACAAGGATACTTGCAACAAGATAACCTAAAACATTTCTGGCCAGTAATAGGAAACTTTTCATATCCTACTAATTTTAGTAGAAAACAGCAAGTTGTGTTGACAAGAATTCATACAGGTCACACGCTATTGACCAAAAAAACATTCATTATCGGGAGAGGACCAGCCAATTTGTGATGAATGTAACGTACCTTTAACAGTGAACCATATATTACTAGAATGTAAAGCTGGATACTGACTTGAGCATTTTTACGCGCACGAACCTGTGTTGTAGGCGTAAGCCGTTCGTGCGCGTAAAAATGCTCAAGTCAGTACCCAGTAGAGATGGGCGCGTGAGTGATTTTTCGCTCACGTCACGCAAGTTTCACGCTGGCTTTAAACAGTCACGTTCACTCACGTTCACGGCGTGACACGCCACTCACGACGTGACACGCAGGTTTTATTTCAAAATTTAAGTTCAGATAGAACAGAATGTTCAAATTTAAAACCAATGAAAAAACCCTAAAGAGAACTAAAAATATGTTTTTTCGAAAACTGTCATCAAATGTTGACATTTTCGTTAAATTCTCAGTAAGCAAAGTGATTCTTTTTTGTCACTTAACAGCGAAATACTTTTATGTTCTAGAACGCAAAACTCTTTTGCGTTCTAGAACATAAAAGAAATGTCAAAAAATTTTAATTTTTTAGGAACTTATTTGTGATTTTATTAATTAAGTAACCCACATTAGTTTTATATTAAGTAATTTAAAATTTCAATAGATACTAATAACTATTATAAACTATTATAAACATGACTAATTTATGTTGTACTACATGTAAATTGAAGGTGCCGATATTGCAGTGAGTTAAATTTATACGTCACTTTGACGTTTGTTAAACAATTCAGCAGGCCGTGGTTCAAAAATTAATTGTTTATGAAATATAAAATTGTCAATTAACGTTGACAGTTACCTTATTTAATTTTTTTTATTCTCATACTACTTAGTTTTATTGCAGTTTTCGAAAAATCATTGTTTGCGTCTCGAATGCGAAATAATACTTTTGCGTTCTCGAATGGATATTTTGCCTCGCTAAAGCTCGGCAAAATAACTTCCATTCTCGAACGCAAGAGTTGCATTTCGCATTCTAGATACAAAAATAGCCATTTGCACCTGACATAATTTACGTGATATGTTGCAATCAGAATAGTTGACATAAAAAGAAAAAAATTAAAATTTACTACAATAACTTCGACAAGGGATAAATACTGATTTCTCGCAAATATATTTCTTGCAGCTGTCTTCAAAGACATTACTTTTAATACTAAAAGCTGTCATTGGAATTGACGTTTCCTTTATTGGTATGAGTACAGAAGGTATATGTTGCTAGGCAACACTTTTAATTCGTAGGTTTGAAAGTACTTTTACGTACAAGGATCAACATTTTCAGCGTTAAGGCGAGTATACAAAAAAAACATTACTTTTATTAGAATAATAAGTTCATCTACACAAGTACACAATAAATTGGTTTAAAAATAAAACGTAATTAACATTTTCAGTGTTAAGTCGAGTATATAAAACAAAACATTAGGTACTTTTCTAAAAATAGGTTCATCTACACATCTACACAATACATTTTTGGTTTAATAATAAAACGTAATTAACAGTTTCAGCGTTAGCCGAGTATAAAAAACAAACCATTACTTTTATTAGAATAATAAGTTCATCTACACATCTACACATTAGAATGTTGATTTAAAAATAATATGGAATCAACATTTTCAGCGTTAAGTCGAATTCTGCGCTCTTCTAAAATTCGCCCAGCTGTAGAAAATACTCTCTCGCTTGTAGCGGAACTTGCCGGTATGTTTAAAATTTCTCAAGTTTTTTAACAGTGGCGTATTTACACTGTTTTTCCAAAATCCTAAAATATCATCTACATTTCCGAATTTTAATTTAACATGCTAATTTAGTGCTGTTTCGACATCATCCTAATTACATGTGTCATCGTCAGAGCTATCTCTAAGTGTAGAAAGATAAGAATCTGATGCTGATGTACCAGTTTTGAGTCGTTTGCTATGTATTTCATCATTATCATCTATAGTTTTATTTGCATTATAATCTTCTCTTTTATGTGAAGGTATGAACTTTAAGGATTTATAATTAGGGTCCAAAATTAAACCACATAATGTAACTTGTTTGGCACAATTTGTGATTTAATGTATTTAAAAGTTGCTGTACCCTGCAGTTTTTTATTCGTTACTAAATATTTAACGTGAAATTAACGTGAAACGTGAATCACGCCTTGGAAATTTTCACTCACGTTCACTCACGTTCACGTCACGATTTTCAAATATTAGTCACGTTCACGACGTGACACGCCGTGACACGACGTGACACGACTGTTTTCACGTCACGCGCCCATCCCTAGTACCCAGCTATAAAACCGGCAAGCGAATAAAAAAAACAACATAACGCAATACCTCATGTAGCTGGAACCAAGTTGGCCACACAGATCTTGTGTTCTCACCCTTTTGGATGACTGTATTTCCACTTCTAAAAAATTCAGTATTTAAAACACCTGTACATACTATTTTAGACCTAAAAGAAAAAATCTGGGGTGATACACTCACACAACTTTCTTTTACAGTGATCTAATACTTAGCCAAAAATTTGATTTTTAATTTTTCAGCATTTGTTAAAAAAATTCAAAAATGGCCAATTCTACAAAAACGGTACAAAATACAGCGTTAGTTCAAGAGACAAATCTTCTCTAAAATTTTAAGATGAATTCAAAAATGTAATAATATACCTGGTGTTCTATTTAAAATAGGAATTAATAAAAAAAAATAGAAAAAAAAAACAAATAAAACCCATGTTAGAGGTATTCAACTGGAAAATCACCTATCTCACATCAATACACATTAAAAATGTAATAAAAATGTAGAGTTTGAAAAAAAATCGTTAGCGCCGTTTTTGAAAAAATCGAAGAAAACTGAAACATCACAAGAGTAAACACCTACTTGCGGTTATGCGATTTTCTTCAAAAGCTTGCTGTCGGATCTACATAGTACACAAAACTTATATATGAAGTTTCAACGCCATACCTCTGTTCGTCTTTGAGATATTCTGTTCACACACAGACAGACAGACACACAGACCAATGAACAAACATATGTTTTTTGGGTTCAGGGTACTTTAAAACGTGAAGATCTGTTGAAAACTCAATTTTGAATTTTTGGGGCGAATCCAATACTTCCTTTATTGTAAAAGGAAGTAAAAATCGCCAAGGCATGTAATTTAATAACTCCAGAATTGTTGCAAAGTGTCTTCAAAAATATAAAACGCCGTGTGAGGCTAAGCTTGCAAGAAGAAGGAAGGCATTTTCAGCACCTGTGGTAAATGTGTATAAACTGTAAAATTATGTGAGGTTATGTACGCCTAATTTAATAGTGTGTCCAATAACACAAACGTTATTCTAATTTTATTTTATTAATTACGTTCTACGTTTGTACTCTCCGCTGTAATTTTAATTTTCTCTTTATTCAATTTAGTAAGTTTCCTTACAAGACTGCATTTTTTTATTTAAACGTCAATAACGGCATTGACCATAATCAACAAGAATTAAATATAATTTTCTGGTGTTATAAAGTTATAATACTTACACATGATTTTAAAATTCCAAAGGTATCTTTGATGGAGTTACTTTTTGCTCATACTATAGTATGGCTATGGAATAGTTTCTAATTTATGAAAACAATTACGTTTGTACTTAAAATGTTAATTGATTTTTAAGTGACTTATATGTAGTTGCATTCATAAATTAAGAAGTATTCCATAGCCACACTAGATGAATGTAATATTTGATCATACTGTAGCAATAGGAAGGTAATCCATCACGCTAATAGTGGAGATGGCTTGCTACGAAGTAATAAAACACAGTAGTCTTCTCCACGTAAATTTACGTGGAGAAGACTACTGTGTTTTATTACTTCGTATACTGTAGCAAGTATAAAGAAGAATCTAGAAATGGAAAATCAAAGTACAAGGTGTACTGTTTTGCTCGTATCGAGCTGGCATAAACTAAAATGATGGTATTGACTTGTTCCATGTGTTGAAGCTACCGAAGAATTTTAAATGATGATAGGTCGTTTCTTGTTGTGCACCATCGCGGTTTCTGACTCCTGATTGGAATTAAAAAATGAACAAGCAATCGATTCTAAAACTCGCTATTGTTATCAATGATAACACACGAACAATGATAACGATGTAATACTATACCTACTAGATGTTTTTATCTACTACCCTGGGATGGAACTCCAAAATAAAGTTGTTCGTTTGTTTGTTTGTTCGTTAATGGACAAGGTCTAGGCATGCAGAGTACCAGGTACCTTAGACACCACTGCTACGGTCATATGGTCAAAGTCCTACTTAGAATTTTGCCGAGACTAAGGAGTTCCAACCCTAGCAAGGGATCTTTTAAATGCTACACATCGTAGTAACATGGGACCCATGGCTTTATATCACTTCCGATGGCATTCTGTAGAGGCTTTCATCTGCATTTTTTTATTTTTGAAAACCTCACCGGGACCGTCGAACTCGCGACCCTTACATCAGTAGTCAGGATGCTTACTGCTGAGCTACCGACCCCGGCCAAAATAAAGTAAACTCTATTAATATGAATCATGATACTGTGAAAGTCTTACTTTCCTTTTAATTATTTCGGATTTTCAATATTGCCATTAATTAGTATAACATTAAGATTATCAATGCTATTTCCTTATTTATTGACAAGTTTTTCCTTGTACTTTGTTTTTCACAGTTTCTTTTGTGATTTTCTTGATTTCTGATACTTAGATGTTAGGTTTTTTTTCAATCTGTCAGTTATTAATGCTGATTTGAAATGCTTCCTCTGAGCTATTTATTTTTTCATTCTAAAAACGCGTCGTTATCATTTTAATTATCTTTTGAATAAATTGCAGTGCTTCTATTTGCCATACCTTATTCTTTAAATCCTCTCATGCTGATCAACGTCGACTGTAACGTATATCACGAAATGAAAATATTTTCCCGATGAAGAAAAGTAATGATTATAGCTACCACCTCCTCCAAACCGATGCCAAATTTCATTTTACTTACCACATCAGTTCTGTAAAAGTACATTTATTTATGGAGTCCAGTTACAGTGATCTGTCAACGAGCTTAAAACAATATGCAGTGACTAACAGTGCTATTCACTAACTTACTTCGTTATCTAAACGATTTTCGTTAGGAACGAATTCGTACAGAAGGGTCGTACGATTTTCGTTATAATTCGTATTCAGTACGGGAGCCTCAACGAATTCGGTAACAATTCGTTCGTAAACAGGCCGTAACGAAAGAGGGATTGTTTTTAACTAGAATAGTAGAGGTAAAGCAACGCGTCTTAAATCCGGTCATCTAGTGGTCAGCTTTATAAGTAGTTGTGACGTTCAATCTGTCTCTTTCATATTTATAAGTAGATGTATATCTATTGCATTTTTACTACCGTTGCTACAAATATTCTGCTTGTAGGCGGCAACTTTAAATAAAATACGACCAGTCTCAAACGTTTTTGGTTGTGTGTGAAAAACAAATTAATCCCGAAACAAACAGCGAAAATGAGGAGTGGCAGCTTTTCTTTAACTATGAGTGGTATATTTATAGGAGGGAGATCCGTCATGCTTATAGTGGAGATTTCTTGATATAAAGCAATAAAACTTATGCCATCCTGGATGTCGTACACTTCTTATCTTGAAAATTTTAATTATTGTGTTTTAATCAGTGTAACGATTTGTATAATGTAGTTTACTGGTTAATTATTTCTAATTGGTGTTTTAAAGCGTTTTTCACTTACATTTGTTCAAATTGTAAATTTTAACCTCACTTTTTATTATTTGCTTCATATGTTAATAAGCACAATTGTTATAGTCTGATGCTGAAACCAATCTGATTTTGAAAGATGTCGCTACACACAACAATAATAAAATCGTGGAGAAGACTTAAGAGTTTTATTGGTTCATAGCATAGTTATATTTTAATCATATTATGTGCATAGTTATAAGTATTATATAAATGCAATTGCACTAGTATAAATTTTCCGATAAATATTTCCACTGTATTTCCGGTTGATATAAATCTTGTATTGTAGCGACCCTGTGGTATAGTAAGTTCTGCACCAACAATACACGTAAACCGCAACAATTCAACCTTCTTCAAATAAAATGTTTATTTCAAATAATTTTACTTGCTGTTGCAAGAGAAATGATTGATATTAATAAATTATAAATAACGCATGTACCTTCAACAAACTGTAGCAAGTGCTGGTCTATAATGGATGTTGGCCATATTGCCGCATTGTCAACTGATTCTTGATACCACACAATTACTGCCAGCAATGTTAAGTCAGCATCGCATATGACTTGCACGTTAAAGATGTCATAGTTTTTTCGATTTATATATACTCGCATTGGAAACTATTCCTCTTCAGCGGGAGGAGCTACTATGGTTATATGTGTGCAGTAAATTACACCGCGGAATTGAAATTTCCCATAAAATCTCAATTTTGTTCTCCGTTTCTCTTTTGCGGTGGTTGGAAACTGTGGCTTTTGTAACGAGATTGATACATCGGCTAACACTTGACTTCAAACCAAACAAGTAACTTGTAGCCACACATTTTTGGTAAGAACCATTTGCATACCATTTTGCTCAGGTGGGTTAAAAGGATCACTCTGATCTCTTAGAAAACAGTTTTGAAGATGCAGATTTTCTCTTAAATTATACTTATAAATATAATTTGCACCAAACACAACAGCAATAAAATAACATACCTGTTTACACACTCTTCTTCTCCAATAGCGATCAACAAATGTATAAAATTATCGTCAAATTCTATTAAAATTATTACTTTATAAATACGTTTGTTTGTCCGATTTATAGGTTATGTTGATATTTTGCAGTCAACTAATCACCAACTACGCAAGCGTACACGTTTTGCGAATTCGTTAAACTCATAAAGACAGGGCACAGAGTATCGTACGGGAACCTCAGCCGCAACGAACAACATACCGAAGGTATTACGAATTTGTTAACGAAGTGGGGTTTACTGAATACGAACTTTCTCACTTTACGAAATTTCGGATATAACTCTTCAAAAGCTTACAGAATAGGCTAGTAAATTCGTAACTGTACAAACGTAGTCCCCACCTAAATTCACCGTTTAAAGGGTGTTCATAATATAAACACGATTGATAGTGGAAGAAAAAGAAGTATAGAATATACGCACGTTTCATTTCTTCGTACACATAGATTTAAAACTATATTGATTTCGGAGCTTTCACGGTCATTGTTATTATGTAACGAACGACTTCCGGGATTGGTTTGTGTCATTATTGAGATTGAAGAACTCAACGTTTCGCCCACTTTTATCAGAAGGTAAGCAAAAATTACGGTAACTCAATATGTAAACCACGCCATAGGTAAAACTCTTTTGCAAGGGAAGGCAAAGAAGAGCACGATAACTCGACGACTGAACCACGCCAGAGGTAAAGCTCTTCAAGATCAAAGGGTTGAGAAGGTTTTTTTTGTGAGCAAGAAAGCCAGGCCAAATCTCCTTTTAAACAAAATTGTAGTTTACGTTAACTTACAATGAAATGAACACAAGCTGATGTATCAAAACAGTATTAAAAATTAAATTTATACATAAATTCCAAGTTCAAGTCTAAACTACTGTTCGGGTTTAGATAATTCAGCGACCTCTATTGCGCTACGAACGTAAGCTTTCGTATAAAGCTTAAATACAAATAGGTACACATAGACGATTGCAGCCCGACCTAATAACATGAATTAGATGTGACAATTACAAAGAAGTAGGCCGTAGTATTAAAAATTATAAACTAGAGTTTACATAGTACATACTTCCTAAATTAAACACTAAAATAACCCGCAATAATTATGTCAAGAGAAGTTTGAACAGTTAACAAACTTTAAATATAGTTATCCCATGTGGGTTGATTTTTGTAAGATCAAGTGTCCACGCAAATTGTCATTCGTTATTATAGTAGTTAAGTATAATGGTCATAATAAACCTATATTTTTATAATATATACGCTAGCGGGTATATTATCTGTCTAGCAAATTGTAATGGTATTGTAATATTTAAACAACGCTGATAAATGACAAATTTTTACATTAATAGCATCCCAAGTTTCAATTTTCTAAAAATAATGAGTTAATTACCTAAATTCTGACTAAATGCAATAGGTACAACTAACAGCAGGTTAAACAACATTTGTTTTATTCATATAAATCACTATCGCATGGAAAGGTTTGTTTTAATTCGAAATAATTCCTAGAAACAAGCAGGAAAGTCAACAGGATGGTAATACACAAGTTGCTGCTTTAATGTTCTACAACATGTCTTCTAACAAGCTCATATCAGCGATCTACCGAGAGTTGTCCGTTCTAACTACGACACTGATTGTCTTACTTCTACGTTTTTAAAGAGATATATGATTTATTTTCTAACACAAACCCGCCATAAATAAACGCAACTTGTTCGGCAACTGTCCGTTGACAATTCGCCAAAGAATTGCCTGCGTTTCAGCTTATCGCGGAAAATTGATGAAAGGAAACTAAAGGCCAGTATGCGCATTTACAACGCCTTCATTTTTCGTTGCATACTTGACAGTATTCTTGACCTGCTCTGGTTTGACAAGTTTTTTGGGAATCTCACTGAATTGCTTTTTTTATTATACATAAATTGATGGTTTGTGAGACTCACAATACGGTTCTACTATGCCAACCTAGCATTTCCAGAAAGTTTTGTTATGATTTTTCTAGCGGCAACAGTACATCAACATTAGTGTACCTGTATTTGCAAGCAAACAAGACGAACTATTGTTACTGTTGTATCATAGGTTGCGTGATAATTGTGGTGTTTTGCTGCTGTTATTTTGTAAAATAAAATCACTAACTAATTAAAAACCTACAGAAAATAGGTCAAAATTGCATGCGGTTTTAAAGTGTTACTAAAAAATCGTTTTCGACAGTTATGTTAGGGATTTCATATTGCGCAATGCTCCAAATTTTCGTCGTATATCGTCTTTTATTTGGTTATACACTTCTTATGTTCGACCCATTTTAGAATACGGCGCAATTATATGGTCTCCGTGCTAGGAAGTTCATAAGAACGAAATTGAAAAAGTGCAAAAGAAATTTCTAAGATTCATATATTATAAAAAACACGGAATTCTTCCTCTTGCGAAATCTTATGCATCTATGCTTCAAGAATTTAATTTTTGCAGTTTAGAAAAAAGGAAAGATCTTGCCTCTGCTCTGTTTACGTATAATCTTATCAACAGCAGGGTTGATGCATCCCAGATACTTCAGTGCTTGATGATAGCAGTTCCCTGCTACAATTATAGACATAGATCTACCTTCCACATACCTATCTGTCGCACAAATTATGCATTTAATTCACCCCTCCATAGAATTGCAAGAATTGCAAATCACTGCCACAATTCGGATATATTTCATGATAATATAAAACTTTTTAAAACACAAGCCACGCAAGTCCTGAATCGTGACGTGTAATATCTAAGCGATTAATTGTTTTTCTTTTTCCTGTTTTAATTTCTTGCACAATTTGTTAAATGTGTATTCGTTTATATTTGCGCAATTTGCTATTCTAGATTCTGTTATTTATGTTATTCTGCTGCTACTAAGATGAGCTAAATTGTTATAATTACAATTATCTTTATTTTCATTATGTATTGTATTGTAACTGTGTTCACCGTCTTAAATATTTTCAACCTGTTATTGGGCCTGGCCTGTCGGTTGAATAAATAAATAAATAAATAAATAAAACTATTTTTTAAAGAACTAATGGAGCTATTTATACCAAAGATACTCGCCGTTTTTCTGTAATAATAATGTTTAGAAAATGTGGTATTAAAAAAAGGATACCTACCTGTGCAGTCATATGAAAATAATATAGTATGAGTCAAAAGCAAATTCATGAGGATTGGCCATGGAGTTTTGAAGTTATTTTATTATAAACGGGGCTGCGCGCGCTATTGCGCGGTCTATTCTATTTAATGTAAAGTCCACACATTACCCTTTTGCTGTGACGTAACAATTTCCTCTCTTTATTTAACTATAAGGAATTGGACGAAAAAAAAATCTGCAGTTTTTGGTCAGGTCCGCTTTAAGTATGGCTTGTTTTTTAATACTGTCAATGTGACATTTGTCCAAAATGACAGTAAAATAACGCGCAACAACAAGCAAACGAGCAAGCCTAAAATCTTATTTTAAGCGTTCGGAACTTCTTCGAATAGGAGAAACGTCGGATTACATAAGTCAAGAATGTCTTGATTTGAATAATGTGCTATTTAGAGCATCCCTTACATTAAAGGTTAGGTATATGTCAAATTCTTTCTAAAGTCTACTACCTGCGATCTGTTTTATCTTTTTGAATTTCAATGCAAATAAGACATACGTTTTAAACGCTATGTTTTGTTATTTCTGACGTCACAGAAAAAGAGTAATGTGTAGACATTACCACCATTTTTAGGCCTATTACTTTGGGCCATTCCGTTCTGTTACACACCCCTCGCCTGCCTCCCACTGCCGTCCACCTGATCAAAGAAGGAAGCCCTCGGGGCTCCGCCCTCTCCAAGGTGGCTCCGACCCTCTCCAAGGAAGCCCTCGGGGCTCCTCCCCTCTCCAAGGGGGACCTCGAGGCTCCGCCCCTCTCCAGGGGGGCCAAAGAGGCTCCGCCCCTCTCCAAGGAGACCCTCAAAGCTCCGCCCCTCTCCAAGGGGCCCTCGAGGCTTCACTCCTCTCCAAGAAAGCCCTCGGGGCTCCGCCTCTCTCCCAAGGAGCCCTCGGGGCTCCGCCCCTCTCCAAGGGGGCCGTCGTGGCATCGCCCCTCTCCAAGGAGGACCTCGGGGCTCCGCCCCTCTCCAAGGGGGCCCTCGGGGCTCAGCCCCGGTCTCGAAATCGAGGCGACGCCGAAATGCATGCAAACGCGTCTGCAATTGTCGTGACGGACACACACGTTTGGATCGTTCTCCTTTATTTATATGATAACATCACAAAATAGCAACTGCCACAGTGACAGCTGATGTTTCTAATTAATTACTACTTGAATTGTAAAATTTCATATTTAATTTAGAAATGTTTACAGGAGCACAAAGATTTTATAATATTCATATTTTAGATATGACCAGCGGTTGAACAATGGTGATTGTTCAACATGTGGTTGCTTAATTGAATTTAGGGAAACATATACAAATGTTGCAATATTAGATAACATTTTTTTTCATCAAGTGAAACGTAGTTAGTCAACTTTCAGAGATACGGATAGAGCATCACAGAAACACAAGACTGACAGAACATCTGTTAGAACTGAGCTACAAATTGACGAAGACAGAATTCGAATGCAACACGAACCAACTACGTCAAGAAATGGATCTTAGTTACGCTACTCTAAAACAAGATTTAGAGTTGCACCCATACACAGTACATGCGTATCAATAACCCTTGCTTTCAGATTACAGCAAAAGAGTTTTTTTACTGTAACCCACTCTTAAAATTTAAATTATAATAATGTTTCAGACTTGCTTTTTTACCGATGAATCTTGGTTTTACTTCAACGTGTACATGATATCTCCAGCAATGCATATATCGAGCACTACTAATCCACACTTCTTTAATGAAGCATTTTTAAATTCCCCTTATCGCTTCTACATTCTATGAGGGAAATGCTGAACCATATCAAAAGATTCTCCAATTATATATACATAGACCAACTTCATGATGACGTATTACAACAGGGATATTTCCAGCAAGATAACGCAAGCTACCATGTAGCTCGAAGTACCGTGGAATATTTGTTCGGAGAAGTATTAAGATCGCAAGATCTTTGGGCACCGAGATCGTGCGACTTACTCAGGCTACTTCATGTTTCCGCTCCTGAAAAGCAGGAGCTACAAGAAAAAACAGTAGACGCTCGTAATGCTGTAATGCAATATCGCCATAATTCTTACAAGAAGTGGAAAATATGAAACTACGAGTTCCTTTGTGCATACAAGTAGAAGACAAGCACTTTCAACATCTTTGTAAATGTACCTGCTAATTGTTGCTGTGAATTTGTATATCTTTTTTTATTTAACACAAGATTTAAATAACAAACTAATGTGTGTTTGTAAAGTGAGGTTATGATATGATGTTAGTGTTACTGTGCCTGGCACATGTTAACACTTTGTAGTGTAATAATACACATCTCTTTCTCTCTCTCTCTTTCTCTCTCCCTCTCTTCCTCTCCCTCTTTTTTCTTTCAGTATTTTGGCTTTTATCATCTCCTTCCGGTCTTGATTTCTACAATTCTTGGTCGAAGCCTCCTTGTAATCATTTTCAGTCAACCGTCTCACTTTTGTTGCTACCCCTTTTTGAGGTATTCTTTCTTCGTTCATCCTGTGTAATACGGTCATTATTACACTGGATGTCTGTGCTCTATATTTTCTGCTATACTTTCTTTTACGTTAATTCGTAGTTTTTTAGAAGTTGTATTCGCTAAATACGTGCCGACCGTCTCCAAAAATCCATCGCGAGTTAGTGTATTTGATTTGGTTTTTTTGTGATGCTGCTCAAGGTTCTAAACCATTTAGAGTTAAGCTGTGTGTTATTGTATCATATAATTGTGTTTTTTTTTGTAATATTTTTATCCGGTAATATTGCATTTAAAACTAATATTGCTTTACGACCCGTTTTCATTCACACTTTTATTTCTATATCGCTAAATACTTCGGCTACATTTCCAATGTTCAAATATTTTGTATTTTCCGTATTTATTGTCAACTCCCACTTTTTGTATTCTTGAAATATTCTGTTGGTCAGGTTTTTCCAGTCATCGTAATCTTGTGCCAGTATGACCTGGTCGTCAGCAAACTGTAAAGAGTATGTAATCTTCGATTGGCAATCCCATTACTTTGCATTACCTTTTTCATTGTTTCAGGGCGACATCGGCATATATACTGCTTTCGTTTTATAGAATACCCATATCAAGCATATTTAATTGCACTATCCTCAAAGACAGGGAATTTATTTTAGTAGTTAACATAAGCGTTTCGTTTCTATGCCACCATTTAATAATACAGGTCATTTCCATAGTTACAAATGAGACCAATAGATTAGAGCGTGTATTTTACGAGATAACATAGGAATGATTACTTTTCAAAAAGACAATTAAAAGTTATACTAATGTATACCGCTGAAGAAAAGATACAACACACAGGTTGTACCTACGTATCTACTTTTTAGTTGCATACCTACATTCCGATAACAAAATTAAAGTTTCTTATTACCAAGTACCTAATTCAAATTCGTATGTTAACTCGTAAAATAAACGCTCTAATCTATTGATTTCATTGGTAACTATGGAAGTGACCTGTATGATTAAATGCTGGCATAGAAACCAAACTGCTATGTTAACCATTAAAATAAATTCACTGTATTAACCGACGAATTAACAATGTCATATTAATAAAATTAAAAAATAATAGAATTATAAAAAAAATTACATTTCACAAAAATAAGAGATATTACAAAAAAGGTTAATTAATAGTTCTTTCAGACTCTTCGGAACGTTTAAAAATTTTTGGAAACGATTTAGCATACTTTGTATGCAATGTGCTATCAACATTTGGGCAAAATTTTAAAATGGTAATATTTTATTAATGGACTTAGTCTTCTTTAAACCAAATTATGAAAAGAAATGCCTTTTATAGTGACAAAATCATGAAAGATTACCAAAAATGCCATGACTGCCCTTTTAGAAAATATTTTTAAAAATTGCACCAATATATGCAAATGGTCCAGTTCATTTGTGGAGCAGTATATTTTGAAAAGATATTGGCGAGATACAACACCCTTGTCTCAATACTTTTGTTACCAAAAAGCCTACAGACAACTCCATTCTCACCTTTTTTGGATATTTGTCCATCATAGAGATTTTACACGGTTTGGATAACGTTTTGTTAATTTCAGCTTTTGCAATGCCTCCCACAGTTTATTTATAGGTGCTTATGGCTTCTGGACAGTTATTATAATAGTCCATATCCATCATAATGTGAATTAATAATCGACAGATATTTCAATTTTCAAAGCCAAGCTTGATTTAATTTTTGTGTTATATTCAAACAGTCACATTCACAACAGAACGTATTAACTGCCCCGGGTTTTACTTCCTTTTACTATAAAGGAAGTATTGGATTCACCCCAAAAATTCGAAATTGAGTTTTCAACGGATCTTCACGTTTTAGAGTCCCCTGATCCCAAAAAACATATTTTTTTTCATTGGTCTGTCTGCCTGTGTGTCTGTCTGTCTGTGTGTGTGTCTGTCTGTGAACAGAATATCTCAAAAACGAAAAGAGGTATGGCGTTGAAACTTCATATATAAGTTTTGTGTACTATGTAGATGAGACAGCAAGCTTTTGAAGAAAATCGCATAACCGGAAGTAGGTGTTTACTCTTGTGATTTTTCAGTTTTTTTCGATTTTTTCAAAAACGGCTTTAACGATTTTTTTAAACTTTACATTTTTCTTACATTTTTAATGTGTATTGATGTGAGATAGGTGATTTTCCAGTTGAATACTTCTAAAGTGGGTTTCTTTTGTTTTTTTTCTATTTTTTTTATTAACTCCTATTTTAAATAAAACACCCGGTATATGATTACATTTTTGAGTTCACCTTAAAATTCTAGAGAAAATTTGTCTCTTCAACTAACACTCGATTTTGTACCGTTTTTGTAGAATTTGTAATTTTTGAAAATTTTTAACAAATGGTTAAAAATTAAATAATTGACTAATTATAAGATCACTGTAAAAGGAAGTTGTGTGAGTGTATCACACCAGATTTTTTGTCTTGGATAGTACTTCTTGTTCTAGTGTGATGTTGTTTTCTAATATAAATTCCGGTATTTTTGAGCAGCTTTACATAGTATTTCTTCCATTCTGTGATTCTTATTATATTTAACGGTGTTTTGCATCTGTTGGCTGTGCTTCTGTTTTTCATATGTCTCCATTTTTCTGTTGATCTAGTACAACTTGTAACTCCGTATTTTTACACGTTTTCCCATGTTTAATTTTTTGCTTTTTATCATTCTTTTTACTTTTCTTTCTTGTATTTTACAAATTTCTTTATCTTAAACATTTTTAGAACTAAGCCATATCTGGTATACTTTTTTTCAATGAAATTTCTCGGCATTACTCCAATATCTCTTTCTTGTGTTCCTAGTGCCCCTGCTGCTGCTTCTTTTATACTATCTTTCATGCGTTTATATCGTTCGGTGCTTGAATATCCAATTATATCCTTCAACCTCTGATATAAGTAACGCATACTATCTTCTTTTAGACTTTTGATATTGTATCGGGTTTCTTCGATCCTGTTCTCACTGCGACTAGTAATAGTTCTCTCATATGCCCTGAATAGAAACATTATCTTAGCTCCAACTAAGTAATGGTCCGTCCAATACAATGGCCCTCCATGCAGGGTGTTTAAACACTTATTATCGGCGGCTTAAAGTGCAAACTACTAGAGATTAAAAAAATAATTAGATCAGGAAGGCGTCATCTAGAACTTAACATGATTATTTTCATTTTATTATTAATACAAAATAAGTAATCCTATGTAAAAGGTAGTAATTGCAGTCCAAAAACTACTGGACACACAATTTTAAATTCTTTTGAAACTTAAACTAGTGAATGCCATCTATTTAGATTTTTTGAAGGTCTTTGTCCAAGCTCTAAAAATCAAACTACTGGAAAAATTTAAACACTTTGAAGTTGAGATTTAACGGTCTAGATTTTGTTAAGTGAATTCCTGGTGCTAACGCAATTAAATATAAAATTGCGATTACATCGATGCATAAATGTAATAGTGACAGCCTTCTATATTTTCGCGGGGCGCATATTCGCCAATTTAGCTTTTCTACTGCGTGGTAACTGTTGTCTTAATATAGTAGCTTGCATTCTAGGAAGTCTTCGTTATTATGGGTGCAACGTTATGAAATGCACATATCGATCCTTTGTTCGGTCATGTTCTTGGCGCACCCGTCGACAGAAAGACATTAACGTCGTCATAAATTTAAATAAAAGCAACTGTCGCACACGTGCGATAATGTTAAGTCAGCTCATTCTTAAAAATCGATCAATATACTCCTTGCGGGGTTTCACCAATCAAACGTTGTGAAATAAGTAGTGCGCCATAAGACGCAAATCGAGCGCAATCACCTGATCTTTCTTCTTCCGAGTCGAAATTAGAAGGAGCGTTCACGTTGTGAACGTGAGATTCTGTACCGTAAGACAAGTCTTCAAATCGCATTTAATGCTGAATTAGCAAGGAATCCAGTGTGCCAAATGTTGTTAAGAAAGTACGTTTGTCAGAAAGTCCCAATTCACGTTTCCGTATTCTTCTTGAGGATTCCAACAGCTTCTACCTGGTCAACATAACCATAGTGCGTGAGGTTTGTACCATTCCGGATCTACCGGATTTCCCTCGAGTTGCTCCCCAGAGGTTGGAGGCTGCTGACAGCGGTGCGAGTATGACAGCTGAGATTGCCGACGGGAAGCGAGTCAGCGAGCCAGGAACCGCTAAAATTTCTAGAAAGTATTATAGTAGTAATTAAGCGCTCATCTCAATTTTACTGTGAAAGCGTAGAGGTTACTTGACCAAATCGTGGAGCATTTTAAGGACACCGTATAGTATCGACAGTGAGTCATAAACTATAATTCTTCGTAAGGAATAAGTAACCTAAACTTAAATATTTGGCGAGAAAGTAATTGCGTTTAAGCAGTATGTAAACCCCTATGACGTCACATAGCTGTAGAGACAATATTTGCCTAACGTTTAGTTGTATTTGTTTTACCTACACACACTCAAATTCAATAAAACTAGATTAAACTAGCCCTTGTTTTCGCTTTATGGTGCTTGCATGCGACCCTTTTGTGTGTTAATTGTTTGTTGTTTAAAGAATTATAACTACTGCTAGAGATTAATCATAGGGTAAGTTTATATGAAGACAACTGGGCCGTCGCACACAAACACTGCTAACACACTTAGAATTGTCCTTCCTTTCGACTTCAGAGCAATTCTTTTCTTTGTTAGGAAGAACAAATCGGAGTCGATGGCGTCTAAATCATCAACATATCTCTAATTTATCAAGTCATCGTCCTAATGAACAAGTATCGAGTTGAACCACGACCAGGCAGGTAAGCTAAGCAGACAAACTTTTGTTACATAAACACCATAACGCCGTTGGGGCGAATGGCACTTGCATATTACCAATTTGTTGTCTTACAATTATCAAATTAAGGCTGTCGACTGCTTTGTGTCGAAAATTTCAGACAGAAACTTTACCTTTAAAGTGAAAGAATATTGTTCTACGTCTAGAGAACTACTATCTGAAATACCGCAAGGTTCAATGCTGGGTCTATACTTCTTTATAATATAGTGTCTTAGAATTACACCTCAAAGCTTTTAGTGGTGGTTTCTTAGGTTTTTAAAAAGAGCTAGGAAATTGGCCCGAAAGTGCTTTGTTACGTTACGTTATATTGTTTGTAACTTTATAACTGAATGTTAGAATTTAATATTTATTAACCTTTGATTTGCAATAGGATGATCGATAGATATCAGCTTGTTAAATGCAAAAGTGTTCTGGCTACCTTGTTCAGCTTGGAAGCCTACTTTCAAAATTTTGTATGAGCTAAGTACATATTATACTTTCGTCTAGTTCTCTAGTCCTTCAAATTATATATTAAATATGTAGATTTTTGACGAATGACAAGTTTATGACTCGGAAACGGTGGTTTCAAAAGATAGACTCATAGTTGTTCTATGGAATACATTTGAATTTGTTACTCTAAATAACTGTGTGTCAATTCTGAACCATTTGAACTAAAGATTATATCGCCTTAGCTTAAGATGCATAATACAATTTCTTGACAACTAGGCTAGGATAGGACGTGGTGTTATTTTTAAAAATACTGTGAAGTAACAATTTAATTACTTCCTGAAAGGAATCGTTCATGGCAATGGCATCAATATATTAGCTCAAGTATTTACAAAGGCTTTAAATATTCTTCTGCAGATTGTATCGTAAATAACGATTCCGAAAGGGGATTAATGCGGTAATTGCATTTCATAAGGTATAACCGTTAAAGAAAGACAGGCCTTTGTATGCTTCCCATTAAAATAGCTTTCATCGATGCACTACTATAAAAGCAATTAAGATCAGTCAGCCACATTGCAACAGAAAAGGGGCAAGCCTTCTGTTCATTTGGTTAAAGAACACGAGATTACACGGACATCGACAAACTTGCCAACACATTAAAACTCGGCAAAGAATTCAATTAGCCAGATTTACCATTTTAAAGTAGCTTTAAACGATTCGATGAAGTTCCTATTTGTAGGTGCCATAAATGGTCGTCTTTGCCGACGGAACAAAGCGCTCTACCAATAAAGAAAATTTTAAATTAACTCTTCATTGAGTCTCCGGGACGTCCGGTTTTAAGATCAGGACGAGAATTATTCATATCACGAGTCTTCTCGGCAGCTACGTGAGGCGCTTCTATGTGATTAGCGATTATAGTCGGGTTTCTTAATAATTGTAATTTCTTTACGCTTAATGCCAACATTTAGCACTCCCATGTGTGTCATGAATATGTAAAGCACAGCAAATCAAAAGTTGTAATGAAATAATTTGAAAATACTAGTCTGCATTTTAACAGTAGGTATTTCATTTGATGTAAAGAGTGTCCCCAATAATTAATAGACGAATCTCTATTTATGGAATAGCAAGTGTATTTTATAGTACAGTAAACGTTATCGGGTAAAACGGCCATCCTGTCGAATAAAAAATATCTTCGTAACATTAGCGACAGCGATAAAATCGTCGATTAAAGGAAGTTTTGGGAAGCATAAACATTTAGAAAAACGGTAATGGGACGGTCCAGATAACAGCAACCCTAAGTTCTTTAATGGCATTACGAAAAAAATGTGAAAATACAGATGGAAATAATTTACTGTAAACAACTAAACTTACACTAATTTCAGTCAGTTCTTCCACAAGTTTATTTACTGCTTAAAATGTTAACTTTTTGTAATGTAAGAAAAATACAAAGAGATGTTTTCTTACGTAATTACTGGTCACCTGATTGGGCTAATATAAGTTATTAAAATATAAATCCATATTTTGAATTGAATGTTCAATAGTAATTTGCCAAGTTCGTGTCAAATACCCTATCAGATTATTTTCCTACGAAAAATCAAATAAAAGGTCAATTGTGTAAAAAATTCGAAATATTTTTTATAACGTGAGCTTGATAAGATGCCCTTGTCATGTTTTACAAATTAAAAAACGGGGGCAAATTTTTAAAAATCCTAATTTGAAGGAAATTCTTTATTAATATTTCAAAAATGTAAAATAAAAACCTTGATAAATAAATGACGAAGAAAAATAAGAATTATGAAGCGAGCTTTAAACACAACAATAAACGCAGATCTAATGTCAGACATCAACTGTTTCCGGCCAGTTGAGCTGCGTACATGCGACTTATGAATAGGAATATTTCATTCAAATTTAGCGCTCGTTTACTATGTGAGAGGCATCTAGAATCTGTTCGTTAAACTTAGGATAGTGCATTGAAAAATAGACGCGTGAAAGAAATGATCAGATAATCCCCATTAAATAAAAAACTAAAAATTATGTAGCCCTGGAATGCTGACGTTTTATTTACTGTTTATTAATATCTTTACCATCAAGATATCCCAAAATATCAAAATTCATAAGTATATTTAAAATTGACAATTCAAATTAAAATTGGCTACTACTATTTGGTGCTTTACTGGAGTTTCTAGGTAAATAATTAACCTAATTTTATTCAATTATACATCATTAACACTACTAAGGGCCGGTTGCAGAAAGCAATGTTAAGTCTGGTGTTAGCTAACGTCGCGTCAAAGTGAACAAAATCGCATCAAGTTTTGTTTACTAATGTATTAGTTACTATAAATATTTGAGATTTGATTCGTTTTTGTTCATTTTGACTTCGCGTTAGCTAACACCAGACTTAACATTGCTTTCTGCAACCGGCCCTAAGAATGCCAAAGCTGAACTTTAGTTATCTTTTAATGTTCCCACTCTTTTATTTACCGCCCTTCTATAATTTCGTTCTGAAAATGCTTCGCGTGAAGATATTTCTTTAATCTGAGAAAGATGTTCTAACTGCCATTAATGGGTGGGTATTTTACTTCTAGAAAGTAGTTGGTCTAGAAAGTTGTGACAAGAATATAAGAATATAAAACTCTTTACAAAAAATTAAGATGATTAGGGTGATCGAAAAGATAATCCAACTAGAGAGCGTCGGTTAATAGCACAGTGAGCCAAAATAATGAAAAGCATTAGACAACAAATTACAATAAATTAAACACAAGTTGGCAATGAACAAAGTGATTTTATACCAAGAAGGTCAAGAACTGACAATTTGTTTATCGTACAATATCACATTGAAAAACGACTACCTGTAGGAGGCGAGACTCACATCGGTAATATGGATTTGAAAAAAACTTATGACACGATACTTCGTCGAAACGTCTGGGAGGCATTTGAAAAATTCGGTGTAGACCGGCAAATAATACAAATCATTAAATTGCTGCATGGGAATAATCAAATATATGTTAAAGAAAATGATAAATTATCACAGCTAATACAACCCTCTAAAGGCTTAAGACAGGGATGTTGTTCTGGTTGTTCATTGTCCTTATTGTTTAACATTTATATACTGGTACAGTAAGTACTAGAAGAATTGAAAATTTTAGATAGCTGATAAAGTTTTATTTACTCTACGTTTTGTGGATGACCAGGTTATCATTGCTCAAGATTCTTATGAGTTTGGAGTTTATGCTCAGTAGACATTATAAAACATATTACACAAAACCGAATATCTGGTGGTGAATTCTATAGCAAAATTCCAAATACTAATCAATGACAACGTATTCATAAAACAAATTGATCATTTTAAATATTTAGGTGCCACTCTAACAACAGATGGTTTGGAATTTTCAAATATAAAATTGAACAGAGTTAGAATATCGAATGTGTTCTCTCACTCTGGTGGGAAACATATGTCTAAGCAAACCAAGAAACATATCGGTGCATCGTTGGCTGAGTCGGTATTGTGCTAAAGTTCGCAAGTATGGACGATAAATTTAATGTTGGAGATAAAATATAACTATTAACCTTATAAAAAGACTACCTACCTTAGAAGAATTGCTGATTTCTCTGGATTGAATCACATCACTAATACGGAAGTAAGAAGGGTAATGCAGGCAGAAAAAAATGTGATACAAACAATAGAACGACGCATTCTTAAATGGTCTGGTCACTGATTAAGGGGGCAAAAAAGCAGATAACATTTAGATATTCCCAAATATAGGCGAGGGGAATATCTAAATTTTATCTGGGGCCTATGGAAAACCACAAGGAAAATACTGAATTAAAAAGAAGAGCTGCCCCCAATATATTCCGAAACCACTAATACAACTTACACCTCAGACCTTGAAAAAGCTGCCGCCTTCGCCAGTAATCTCGAAAACAATTTCATCCCTGCAATTACTTGTACACCTGCCCACCAATTACAAATTACCAATGATATCGAAAGAAGAGCACCAATTCCAGATTGTATTCAACCCACATCGCCTAACGAACTCACTAATATCATACAAAAACTTCCAGACTGAAAATCTCCCGGCCACGACTTAATCATCAACACAATTCTCAAACAGTTTACGAAGACGACAATCGCTTATCTATGCTCCATTTTCAATGGCTGCATGAGACTGGGTTACTTTCCACAGACCTGGAAGCACGCACACAATGTAATGTTCCCAAAACCGGGCAAAAACAGAACGATACTAAACAGCTATAGACCCATTAGCCTGCTGACATCACTTTCAAAGCTCCTTGAAAAAGTCATTTATAGTCGACTACGAAACATATTGAAAACCAAAACACAATACCAAAATACCGATTTGGATTAAGGAAAGGTTACTCAGCGAGTCACCAGCTTCAAAGAATAAGCGAGCTTATTGAACGAGGCTTTAACAACAAGCAATATACGGTAGCAATTTTCTTCGATGTCGCGCAGGCGTTGGACAGGGTATGGACAGAAGGCCTTAAGAAGAAAATCCTAGACATTACAATGCCCACTCATCTCAAGGCAATCATCTTTTCCTTCCTGAACAATAGAACATTTGCAGTAAAAGTTAACACAACCCTGTCGGAAACCACTAAGATCCGAGCCGGAGTCCCGCAGGGCAGTATTTTGGGGCAGTCCTCTTTAGCATATACACCCGACCTGCCGACCTGCCAGAGCCTGATGCAACAATAGCAACCTTCCTTCGCGGATGATACCTCTCTGTTCATGAAAGTTGACAATCTTAATGAAGCTACTACCAAATTACAGACCGCAACTGACAAACTCCTATCATGGTTCAAAACCTGGAACATCAGAATAAACCCTGAAAAATGTCAAACCAAAATAGAGAACAACGAAATACTCTGGAATCCCAAACACGCCTAAGCTGGGGGTACCACATAAATCAGAAGCTTATCCAAAGCTATACTAGACTAAGACAACTATACCCACCCATTAACCGCAAATCTACACTAAAAACAAAATGCGCAACATTACTCTACAAGACCCTAATTCGACCTCTTGTCCTATATGGATCGCCGATCTGGTGCAACACTTCAAACACCAACATACAGAAAATTCAACGCCTCCAAAATAAGATTCTAAGAATAACAGTCAACGCACCGTGGTACGTTAGAAATACTCAGCTGCACGAAGAACTCGGCATCTTACCCCTTGGCCTATATATCAAAAACTGTGCGGAAAAATTCATCTCAAACGCAAGTGCATGTAGTGGTGCGGTATACTATGAACTGTTCAAAACGAACATTCACTCCAGGCTTAGAGGCAAATTACCCCTGGACCTAGTTCTAACAATCCAAAGATACAATTAAACAAAATGTATAGTCTAAGTTACTATTATGTTACAAAATCTTTTACCTATGCCATGTATAACAAATGGTTGTTGATCTGGCAATAAACGATATTAAAAAAAATAAAATTAATATTTTTATGCACAATTAACATTATCCAATAAGTTTTTAATACTAAACGACGCGGAAAATTATTCTCTTTAACTTAGTACCACTACAATTTGTTTCCATAAAATGGTGAGCAGGAATATGCATAACCGTGATAAGCCATGTAAATTGCCTAGGTTCAGAGGAATGACCAACCACCCGGCATATATCGCTCCCTTGTTTGACATAAATCCTCATTGATTATCAACTACAGTTGTATAAATTGTTTGCTTTGTAGTCTCTTCTCTAGCATGCTGTCGTATAGTTTACCAAGTATTGACATTCCCCTATAATTTTAGAATTTCCTCACATCTCCTTATCAGCATAATACATAGCAGCTACCCTCCTAGTCTCTTGGCATTTTCTTTGCAGTCAACGCAGTGTGTAGTGTCGTATGTAGTCATACTAACACCCGTATTCATAGTCGTTCGCCAGCGGATCGCCGGCGACTCGCCAGAGTTTCGTTATGAATAGTATGTTGGCGGCACTGTACGTCTATGTCAAATTCGAGGTGATCAGGTTAGGTTTTCAGTCAGTTTTGACAGAAACTGACAGAAAATTTAACCTGCTAACCTCGAATTTGACATAGACGTACAGTGCCGCCAACATACTATTCATAACGAAACTTTGGCGAGTCGCCGGCGATCCGCTGGCGAACGACTATGCATACGGGCGTAAACCTTTTCGATCCATGTACTTAATTAATCATTTTAGATTTGATTTCTATGCCGGGGTCGGTAGCTGAGTGGTAAGCATCCTGACTACTGTTCTAAGGGTCTCGAGTTCGACTCCCGGTCCCGGTGAAGTTTTCAAACATAAAAAATGCAGATGAAAGCCTCTACAGAATGCCATCATTTGGAAGTGATGTGTGATGTAAAACCGTCGGGTCCCATGTTACTACGATGTGCAGCATGTAAAAGATCCTTGCTTGGGTTGGAACTCCTTAGTCTCGGCAAAATTCTAAGTAGGAGTTTGACCATATGACCAAGCAGTCGCTGTCTAAGGTACCTGGTACTCTGCATGCCTAGATCTTGTCCATTAACAAAGAAACAAACAAAGATTTGATTTCTTCCAAACTCTTGGCAACAGGTCATCGTGGGTGGCGTCTGGAATGCCAAACACA
The DNA here is from genome assembly GCA_940337035.1 of Agriotes lineatus. Taxonomy (NCBI): domain Eukaryota; kingdom Metazoa; phylum Arthropoda; class Insecta; order Coleoptera; family Elateridae; genus Agriotes; species Agriotes lineatus. The sequence continues at coordinate 234,737,622 of OW679194.1, read as the reverse complement.
CACAATGGAATTCTACACTCATTACAACAAAATGTAGAAACCTTTTGCTAGCAATGACCAACACAAATTACAACTATTTTAAAACTAAAATAGATATACTAAATAGACGTAAAGTACTAGAATATCACCGCATAATGGAAAACATACTTAGGAAGCTACCAAGGAGAAAGCTGTCATACTCTTAACTTAACAATTAATAATATACAACCGCATTCTAAGCCGTTGCTCACTTTCTTATCATTTAGAAGTATTCTCAAATAATAATGAGTGATAAACCTGACAAACCTTCACAGGAAACGACATCTTACAAGCTCATTAGCTTGCTACCCATATCAAAGAAAATCTTCGAAAGACTATAGTTTACAAGAATTCAAGAAGAATTCCACTTATACAATCTCCTGCTGAACCATCAATTCCGATTTCGGTGAACATTGATAAAGAATACAACAGCAGCACACGCTAGTAAATAATCAAGTCGCTAGAAGTCCTAGAGAAAAAAGAAATATTGCAATGCCGTATTCCTCGACATGCCACAGGCGTTTGACAAGGTGTGGCACCCATGCCTGCTTTTCAAACTCAAGAATATACTACTCAGTAGTTACTATCCTATACCATAAAATCGGTGGTCTCTTTGTATCTCTGTTCGCTATCTCCTCCGAAGATACTGGACCGATTAAATTGTATCATAGCTTAAAATTTTGCTAATTTTGGACTTAGATCGTAGGCTGATTTTTATTTTCACAAAAAGTACGACAAAGTAAAGTTTTAATTAAATCGTGTAAACAGCGAAGCTAAATAGCTCGGATAATTCACTATATACCATTATAGCAGCGCCTTATTCAACAAAGCACCTTTGTTCAGTGGTAGAATGCTCGCCTGCGACGCGGGCGTCCCGGGTTCGATTCCCGGCCGATGTATCCTTTTTTAAAATGTATATTAATGAATCTCTCTTAAATTAGAGAACCGAAGCGTAGCTCGGGTGATTCACGATATATCATTATAGCAGTTATTCAACAAAGTATGGTGAGTCAGTGGTACAATGCTCACCTGCCACGCGGGCGTCCCGGGTTCGATTCCCGGCCGATGCATCCTTTTTTAAATTTATATTAATGAATCTCTCTTAAATTAGCCTAGTCTCCTAAATAAAGTCGTGTATCTCTGACCGACATTTTTCAGTAAAACGTATATTTTACCCTATATGCCTATTAGCATATAAAATCGGGGTTTTCCCAAGGCAGGATGCTTCGACCGTTCCTACACCTGATATACACTATGGATATAACTGAAACACAGAATACTATGATTGCCACTTTTGGAGACGATGCTGCAATCTGCTCCACAAACGATGATCCAATTACAGCATCTAGGAATACACAAACGCATCTAAATCTTCTCAACGAATGGCATCACAGATGGCACATTCAACCAAACCAGTAAAAATCAGCCCATGTTACTTTCAGCACTAGAATTCAAATTTGTCCACTAGTAACGCTCAGTAAATACAGAAGCCAAATTCCTTGAACGAAATATTAGTCTGGTATAAACACATAAAAACGAAACGAGCACAACTAAACTTCAAATATGTGCAAATGTACTAGCTCGTTGGTCAAAAATCAAAGCTATCAATAGACAAATAATCTGGTGTGCTACACGCACACAACTTCCTTTTACAGTGATCTTATAATTAGCCAAAAATTTCATTTTAAATTTTTAAGCATTTATCAAAAATTTTCAAAAATTCCACATTCTACAAAAATGGTACAGAATAGAGCGTTAGTTCAAGAGACACATTTTCTCTAGAATTTTAATCTGAATTCAAAAATGTAATAATATACTGGGTGTTCTATTTAAAATAGGAGTTAATAAAAAACAGAAAATAAAAAAGAAACCCATTTTAGAAATATTCAACTGGAAAATCACCTATCTCACATCAATGCACATTAAAAATCGTTAGAGCCGTTTTTGAAAAAATCGAAAAAACTGAAAAATCACAAGAGTAAACACCTACTTCCGGTTAAGCGATTTTCTTCAAAAGCTTTCTGTCGCATCTACAGAGTACTCAAAACTTATATATGAAGTTTCAATGCCATACCTCTTTTCGTTTTTGAGATATTCTGTTCACAGACAGACACACAGACACACAGGCATACAGACAGACAGACCAATGAAAAAAATATGTTTTTTGGGTTCAGTGAAGATCTGTTATACAAGTCTATTCTCAAACCAATATGGACAATTAGACTTCAGTTATGGGGTTGTACCAAACCGACGAGATGAAGACCAAACAGAGCTTACAATCAAAAATGCCCAGAGTGATAGTTGACGCACTCTGGTACATTACAAACCCAAAGCTATATTAAGACCTCAAAATATCCATCACAGACGAAATACATAAAACTACTGCTAAATATCAAGGGAGCTTAGCTGGGCACGATAACGAGATCGTAGAGCAGATATACCCTTTTGTGTTCACTCTTACTGAAATAGATTGTAAATAACATTGTATAAATAACATAAAAGAAGATTTGGTATTATTATGCAAGTCCTACTATTTCCCCATTTTTCCAAGATTATTTTATTTCCATCAATTTCAACTCTTTCGCTATGAACAAATCATCGTTCTGTAGTACATCTTGTACGCTAGCCTTTTGACTTCTATTTACAACAACTGCAAAATATTCTTCTATAATTTGGCAGTTTATTATTAAAATATTATCTTCTTTACTTTCCACCCTTAAGTCTTTTAATCTGTCTTCCGTCTAAACGATAACCACTTGTTATCAAGATCATTTCTCCAGTTCTGGTTTTCTTTTATTTTTAATTCTCCAATATAGTAATTTCTTTAAAAATTGAAATCTATAACATTTTCTTATTTTTTTTTAAATTTTAAATAATGATATTTGAATAAAACACCGTATGCCAGACTAGGGTGCTTGTATAATATTGTTCGGTTAGGACCTCACATTGTAGTAATACATTTTTGTGTTTAAAATTTCCGGACTATAATGTAACATTCTAGGTTAATATATTTATATGAAAATGTATGGCATATTTGTTCAGTAATAATAAACGTACGCATGTCTTCCAATTAACTTACTGAAATACTTAAGGCATACCTGCATATATTTTAAACGCAATCGAAATATTTAAAGCAGACGTAATAATATTAAATTCATTTGGAAGCAGCTTTGCCTTAAATTTATAAACGCCACAAAAAGTGTAAAACAAACCAAAAAGAACCATTTAAATGGATACGAAAATTGAACCGCTTTAAGGTGCCTAAATAAATTTTATAAGTTCCAAAACAATACCGCAATTTATATTCGGTTACCTCCGATCTACATTCATTGGTATTCAAGTTGCGGATGAGCATATATCGCTGGCGGCCCAAAAATACTTCAGACCTCTTGTACACTTGTAGAATTCGTAATCCAATTTTCCGTTGGTCATTTATTACCGCACACTTGACCAGTTCTGTCAAAATAAGATACAAATTGCGCTTGATTCGATTCCGACAAGTATTCCCATGATAAAGTGGAAGAACAACATGCAAGCTACATTAAGGAAATGCAAAATACTTGTAACCCGTTCTTGCAATTTATGCTTGCCTTTGTATGCGGAAGATGCTACTGTTATAAATATCATACAATGAGCAGGCTAAATGAAAATCGCGATTTACGACGCTTTCTTATATTGGACTTGCTAAGGGGGTTCCTTAATAAAATTGCAGGTGTGCTAAAAAGGTAATAAAATGTGGCGGGTTTGCAAATTTCGCGCAACGGATCTGGATTTACATCAGCGAAGAAAATTAATTCTCTGGCACTTTCTGAGTTATATATACAACCTCATTGAAAAGCGGTTATCTGTACAGAATTCGGAATAGTTGTTTACATTAACATAACTTGGTAGACACCGAAAGTTTCTTTAAAAATCGGAATATACCACTTCCTTATTTTACAAATACATGCTAAACGCCGAGAGACAGACAATATCCGGCAAGAAGAACCATATTAAGATTTGCCTAATAAATTGACACCCCTTTTCTGAGTGCACTTGAAATCGTGTTTTAAGTGTGTCAAAACAGGTATTCGTCTTCGTGACATATAGGATAACTACTGAGAATCGATTTATGCAAATTTACTGTATAAGTGGTGCCTCAGGACAAATTTAATTTTGTATTTATTACCAGTGGTTTCCATTATTATTTGAGCAAAATAAGAGAAGTAGTGTACATTTCTTGCAGCATAGCGAATTAAAAAGTAAGTACTTGGAAACATGAGTCCGTATGTCTATACTGCACTTTATAAAACGGCATTTGAACTACAATTAACTGTATTATTAGTTCATGTAAGTTTAATACAATCTAATAAGCCACACAAATATGTAGATATGTAATTTAAACCAAATTTATAGTTTAAATTGATAGGTAACATTAAAATAACAATGGGATAAGTTAAATAGATGTTGAAAGTGAATTTTAAACTTAAAAAGACAGTTATAGTATATCAACAAAAAACATTCTACAGGTTAGACAAGTTTTATTGTTTTTACAGCTTCAGCGATCAAGTTATTTTTGATCTCCCTGTAACTGAAAGAAAAATATGGAGCAACCACAATCAAAATACCAAATTAAGCTATATACAGTACATCCAAGTATGATGGCAGTTTTTACAATTATAACAAACTTATTATTATTTAGAAGAGTATGGAGGCAAAACCTCCTTTAATTAAATTTGTACACAATTCTAGTTTAATTTTTGCCATGCTGTTTTTCTTAACCGCCATATCAGAACAAGTCAAAAATTCTGTAACAGGCTTTACTAAAAACTTCCCTCGCAAATGAACGTTGGGACACCAGTCCAGTCAAATAGAAAATAAGGGAACGTTTTGGTGGAGTTTTGATATTTGGTTCTTATTATGTTTTTTTGGGTGACTGTACACGAATATCAAGTTTGCCTACAAAAATTTTGACCGGAAATTTTTTTTAAGCAAAAACGGTGTAAAGAGGAGATTTTTTTTAGTTTTTCTCAAATTACCCGAAAGATATCCATTTTTCGTAAATGTTGAACCTATATGAAATGAAAGAATATAAAATTTCCTACATTTTATGTACTTTTACTTACTAAATAGGGGAAAGTTTTGGAGGAAAAAATCCTCAAGTACATAAAATGTAGGAAATGTTATCTTCTTTCATTTCATATTATTATTATTATTATTATTATTTAACAACTAATAAGAGAAAAAGCTAAGGCTCGTGATGCTCAAAATTACATGATAGAACGTAACTACTATGGATAAATCCTAAATTAATATATCTATATATATATAAAACTGAAAGCCCTGACTCACTCACTCACTCATCAACGCCCAGCCCAAACCCTTGGACCTAGAAAGCACAGAGGTTCCCTTTATGATGTATACAAGGAATGAGGAAGCATATTTCGAAATTCAACCCCTAAAGGGGTAAAATGGGGGTTCCAATTTTGTATGAAGAAATAATATTAAGTAGACATTTCGACTTGAAACTTCGTAGGAGTACTCCTAAAAACAAATAAGCAAACACGTATTTCGTGATTTTTCGAAAATCAGCCCCTTAGGGGGTGAAATGGGGTAAATACGCCTAAAATACGATATGGGTGTCGTTATTGAGGTTTTTAGGACGTTGATTGCGAAAATGGCATTTATTTTTAAGTCCAAGACGGTGGACATGACATGACAACGAGAAGTGACGGGACTGGACAGGAAGGGTCCGGGAAGGGACGGGACGGGACGGGACTGGACTGGACTGGACTGGACTGCACAGGAAGGGACGGGACGGAAAGGGAAGAGAAGCGATGGGATGAAAGTGGACGGGATGGGACGGGACTGTACGGGACGGGACTGGACAGGAAGGGAACGGACGGGACGGGACGAGAAGGGACGAGACGGGACGGGGCGGGACGGAACGGGACGGGACGGAAAGAGAAAGGAAGTAATGGGATGGAATGGGAGTAAACAGGACGGGCCGGGACGGTACGGGAAGGGACGGTACGGGACGGGATGGGACGGTACGGAGATGGGGACGGAGAAAGGGACGGGGACGGGGACGGGGATAGGATGGGATGGGATGGGATGGGATGATAGAAAATAATTATTATTTAATACACAAATAACGAACCTCGCGGGAACGAAATCGCGGGTAACAGCTAGTCTTACATAAACGTGCACACGAAAGAAGCTAATAAACATCTTCTTCTTCTTCTGCAAAAACCCTGGTACCCTAAACGGGTGTCACTAATAAACATAAGAAAACAAATTTACAGATTTATTACACGTCCAAACGGTTTTTGAAAATTATTAAGTGAAGTAGCAGACACAACTGAATTGCTGAATTGTTTAAGGAATTCCACAGCGCAAACACTCGATTTGTTAGGAAGAATTCTTTAAGACACCGATAAAAAATTTTCGTTGTAATTTATATCCGTTACCTCGAAGACGGGAAAACACTTGGAAATGCGAATTAAATCAGTTTCAAATTTAAAAAAAAACATTACCGGCGATGGGATTCGAACTACAGAGTGCCTGCGAATGCGATTTCAGGTCCACCTGTGGGTTCCACTGGGCCATGCGGTATCTCTCGGATCAGTGCAATGCGCGAGTGTATTAAACAGAACGTGCCTATTGTTGCCCCTTTTTTACTCTTTTGATATTTGAGCCCACTAGATGCAAAACTCTGCGTTTACACTGTTGGTGAATTTGTGCTAGAGGCAAAAAACTGTTAGGTTGTGTTTACTACATTACTCGACCAGCAAAAGTGGCCCACTAGATGGCACTACCACCAACGGAGATCGTATTATCTGATTTTGCTTGAAAATCTGAATAATGGCCAAATTTTGAAAGTTAATTAAAGTTTTACCTTTACCAATTCATAATTGACTATGTAGAGATTGTTTAATTAACACGGTACGGTCGGCGCTTTAGAAATCGAAACAATACCATGATACATTTTGCATGTATTTTTAAGTGTATAAACTGGAATTTCGCAGTTGCTTTAACTATTATGTAATTTTTCAAATGTTGCGTCTTTTGGTTGATAGTAAAATTCCAATAATACAAAAAAAATAATACTAAATCAAATATTACAACACAATATATTATGTGTCCCGATTTCTAAGGCGCCGACTGTACCTAAAATTATATTTTTTATAGAACTATTTTTATATTTTGCGTTAAAACAAAATAAAAAGTACATAAATAATTTTAGTTTCACTTAATTTTCGCTGAAATTTTGGTTGTCAGTTTCAGTATCTTCTTGTTGAATTTCTTTGTCTTTAGCTTCTTTAGTACAATCAATAATTTTGTGGAATTCTAATTTTAGGTCCCTTATCCAATAAATTCAGTAATGAATCTTTAACAAAGCATCGATAAACGCCTGCCATATTAAGATACCAACAAGTGGACAGGGTCATGTGACGTGAATTTTGAGTTGTGATTGGTCAAAATAAAAACACACAGTTTTGCATCTAACATGCTCACATTTTCACTGAGTTTTGCATCTGACATCGATGTTTACATGCCTATACATTGTAAAATACCGAGTTACGCATCTTTAATATTTCATCATGCTATGCTCCTCAAAACAACGCATCCATTGATACCAATATCTATTTTTTTGTATTTTTTGCAAATACAGAGTTTTGCATCTAGTGGGCTCATTTATCCTGTATATTTTGGATCCCATTTTCATCAAGTGAAAGGCCTGAACTATGTACTAATTATTACTTTGATCTATTTCTAAGTTAAAGCCAAAATAAATTAAAATGTATTTCTATAAGGTGATTATCCTGTATATGTTATGTTCAAAATATGCCCATTTTGTTCAAGTGTAAAAACCTGAGCGATGTGTAAAATATTACTTTCATTTGAGTAGTAGCTCTTGAATTAAAGCAAAAATAAGATGATTTTTTTTAGGTGCTCACACTACGTATTTTACCGAAATTTTCTCGGTTTCATGCCAGGAAGGCATGTAATCTGCATATAAAGTATCATCTTTCTCCAACATATAGTTTTTGAGTTATTTCAGCAATAGGCAGACAGAATTGGGAATACCTGTTGTTCGTCATCTACGGACCCTGAAACGTGAAGATCTGAAGAATTCACAGAAGGTATTTTTTTCAGATTACAATACTTCATTCGTCTATTAGACGAGGGAAGTAAAAAGTAAACTTAATTTCTTAATTTGTAATTAATAGTTTAATTGCACACTTTAATTGTAAGAATAAATTTTTTCCGGAGTGCCCATTTCGATAATACCTTGGTAGCAAAATATCGAAAATTACTGTTAGGTATTGTATATTAGCTTAACCTAGAAATACAGAAGAGTATATCTTGAATTTTGTTACGCAACCTGCTGTATTTATTAAATAAAGAGTCTTCTTCGTATTTTTAGACTTTAACGCTCTCCGTCCAATGGCTCGACGCTACTGCGATGCGATTACGATGCAACTATGACATAACTACGATGGTAACACAATGTCAACTCGTGTTATACACATCAAAGCAGCTGAGCGTACTTCTGTGGGCCACTGATTTACCAGAGAATTGCCATTTTGGAGCTTGTTGCTAATGGTCTAATAATAAAGTTATTATAAGTATAGTAAAGTATATTATTTTGAAAAAATAATGCTTATTGAAAATGCACTGCGTACGCATGAGTTGTGACTTTACAAATTTTTAAGGCACAACGACTTTAGCGAAAAGTGAAATAAATAACCTACGGTGTGATCTCGGATGTGGTACCGCACTATTGCAAACTTTCCTATTTTTGGTTCTTTGAGAAAAATTCATTCTTGATAAAAAATTTTGCCCCTCTTAGGACGTCATAAACGGTTGTCAAACTTTTAATAAAATATACAGGGTGGTCTAAAAACTAGAAAGTGTCGGATTGATCTTCGGTAAGTAGTCTTATTTTTAATTTTTGTAAAAAATATTGTTTAACAGTTGTTTCAAAACTGAACAAAAGCTTACATAGCAAGTTTGGTTAAAAATATCAGAAATAACATTTAATTCAGAAGATAAAATTTTTGAAGTACAGTAATTAATCTTTTTAATAAAAAATATTTGCTTATAACACCAAGAGTAGTCAAAGTTATGTCGACTATTTTTGCCGTGGTATCACGAATGTCGATTGCGCTTCGTTATGATTAGAACGAGTGCGCTAGCACTCCTCTTAATCCCAAGCGCAATACGAGGTCTGTAAATTTTTTGATTGTTACACGTTTTACTCTGGTTACCAATTTCAACTAATTGTTGAACCATTGGAAATATATTTACGCAAATATGTAACCATGGTCGAAAACTTTTAGAACTTATAGTTTAGATCTCTTTCTCTCAGATGTGACATGAACATTATTTTATTTACAATAGATTACAATCCGGAAACCAAAGTGTGATCATTTTTATAATAATTATTTATGTATGGAGTGTGTAAAAAGTAGTTTTATGTACGACCGGGCACAATTGCTCATTTTATACCTTATCTTTGAGGGCGTAATGTGTCCCTTTACAGCCTAGGCGCTATAAAGTAATTTACGGCGTGCTGTACCTCGTGGGCAACTAACGTTTATTCCCCTTGTCGTGTTGAAAGCCGCTGCTATGCATTGGGTCCTAATTTTTCCGCAGTAGGCCATAAACGCTTTATTACGCCTTTGGTACGTGAATAACTGTTAATAGCCTTGAGTTTCACATTATTTTGATCTGGACAACGTTTTTGTAAAAAAGTTTAGTTCTCTAAAAGTGTTTCTAAGTTACCTTTTAAGTATCCATTTTAGAGAGCGTGTACTAAAAATAATGCTATTTAGTACACGCCTTCGATACTGCAGCTTTAATTACAATATTATAAACGTCAACTTTTGGTATTGATTAGTAATTGTATAGTGTTAACTTTAAAGGGAGAACGCAAAAAAATATGTTTGTTTACAAATTGGAATTGTTTATTTGTTGACACCGAACCGTTTGATTGCTGTTGGATAACAAATTTTAAGTCCGTAGAAAAATGTCTGTTTAAGTGCTCAAGGTGACTACAATAATGTCTATATATATTTTTTTCATTTCATTAGTGTTGCAATTAGTTGTCGATTTTTTTGTATGGAATTTGCAACATAATGTCTTTGAAGTAATCCTTCTCGGATTGCAGATTTGTTAAAATAAACTTCCTATTGCATTGAATCGCACAAACGGCATTCCATGATCTTCTCCTCGTACCATCTGTTATCAGTAGAGTTACCTTGCCCCCTCATACGGCTGGAAGTTCTGGTAGAAACGTTGCGACTAGGGTACCCTGAATGATGCTCCTTTGTCATCACATAATTCGTATACGTCTACTATGTCTGCCTATTCAGAATTAGAATACGTACTTATCGCGATGACTGCGAAATGGCATGCAAAATTTAAAAGAAGTGAACAAACTGAAAAGTTTAGCAATCTAGTTGTCAACACGATGTCACACACACTCGTAGTTTCGGTAGTCTATATTTCGGAGAGGGTTTCTATTTTTCAATCCTCCTAAATGGATAAGAATCTCACAAAATAGTTTCTTCAAAAAATCCCAAAATATTGCAGATTAATTATTACCAAACGCAGTTTATGTATGCGAATTTACTACGACTTCCACCATTTCTCGAGTTCTAGCTTCCATATTATTCGGTCATTTCTCCATCATGCAGGCCTCTTATTTCTACTGCTTCTAATACACCTGTTTTTCAGCTCCTTTCAGGGCGCCGTTTCTTCTGTAATCCAATTTCAGATCTCCCTGGGCCAACTTTTACCGTTCATTCAGTCTACGTAGGTACCCGTATTATGTAACCCTTGTCCTTATAGTATCACTAATAGTCGCTTTGACGTTCATATTCGTCAGAACGGTCTCATTTCGAATACGATTAAGCCTAGACGAGCTGCTATTTCTACACAAATCCATTTCTAATACATTGTGTATAGATTTATTCCTTTTATTTAGCTTCCATGTTTCAGTACCGTATGCGCTTATGCTTTCAACTATTCTTTTACATATTCTGTTTCATTTTCTATATATTCATTGCTTCTTTCATTGTATTAAAAAAAAACTACCAGCTTTATGGAGTCATTTTCTATTTTTAGGTCTCCTCCTTGCCGTCGTATCACAAAGTATTCTGTCTTTTTCTTGTTAATTTCCAATACCCACAGTTTGTCGTCAACAAAATGTTGTGAATAAAATATGCCATTTTGGATCCATATTCCCATACATTTTCTCAGTTTCCATCATTTAAGGGCTGTATATCTATAAATTTTGAAGAAGAACCCTTTGCAATACAGCAGCCTTATTTAAGACCTTCTATTACTTCAAACCATTGATACAGTGTGTTTCCATAATGATAAGGTTTTCCGGGTTATGCCGTGGTCGTGGATTTAAGCTTCATGTTGTGCTGATCATGCTTCTTCAGAAGTTTCCTAATGAGCGATGTAGTTACAGGCTTTTCATTATATACCGAGGAGTTTTTCCAGTTGGCTCTCTAAGCCAACCTTGTGTGTTACTGAGCCGATGGGTTGCTAACGTAAAACTTTTGATTTGCTTTCCAAAGCTACCTTCTATCTGTTGCTAGGGCGGTAACTGTGTTCTAGATAGAAGTTCGGGTTTCTAATAATTTCTAGGGATTCCCGAATAATGCGAGAGTAGTGCTAGTATGTTTATGGAATCGTAGTTTATTTTGTCTTCCATTTGCTCTAGTAGGTGCTAGGTGATGGCTGATTTGTGCATGTCTCCAAATCGGTTACAGACCCGATCTTTTATTCACTGGATGAAAGATTTGACATAAGTACATTGGAGCTGGTGAATACCTTTTGTCTGTAGCTTGGGCAATAAATATTTATTGGAAGGGATCTATTGTTTGATGTTTCTCATTGTACCATAGTGAATACCAATGTTTTTCTTATCCAAGACTTTTCTTATTCTATCGGTTCCTCTGAGGATGTAGGAAAGGCGTTCGTAATTCGTAGGTTTAGATTTCTTTGGATTTTCTGTGTTTTGTAAAGCTTCTTCCACATGCTTAAATTTTTATGGTTTCCTGTCCTTGTTTCAAACAGTGTTGGTCCGATAAATAAGCGTTTTGATCAATGAGGTCTTTTGTTGGGGATGATTAGACGAAGCGTGTGAATAGCGGTTAGTGTCGGTCTTCTTTCCATATACTGTGTGGTTTAATTTGACGTTAGCAGGCCTGCGGAATTGTGCAACAAACAAAGTGACGTTTCCTTCCCAATTCAGCGGACCGTGGTTGTTAATGGTTCGTTTCACTAACATGCCCAGAAAAGTTGGAGTTCTATGTAGGTTCTACTAACGTTTGCATTTTCAAAAGAGGTGAGTAACTTATTTAATTCTAGAACTTCTAAGGTGGGGTATGGGGATCCCATACTTTAAGATTCTCACTAGTAGAACGCACGTCTATGGAGCAGGAAATTGAAAAAAAAGGTACTCTACGTCAATTAAAAGTTTTCTTTGTTTACTGCTCGAAAAGCTCATAAAGAGAATTTCAATATTTTTTTATTAATATTTTTGATTCAAAACCTCCACAGTTTAACGCTACGCAGAGCATCAACATTAATTTGTACTCACTTTATGTATGAACAAGAGAGATACACGATCTGAACAAAACCATGTGTGTGTGTTCCGGTGCCCCTACAGTATTAGCCCGAAGCATAACTATCATAGCAGTTCTAGGGTGAATCTGTTTCACTTTTTAAGAGTTTGTTAAAATGATTATCCAGGGTATGTAACAAGATACATTGTGGTGCTTTAATTCTATAGGTAGGTTTCCTGCTCTCACTGCTTTGTCGTTTATCATATACCTTAAGGCTTGCTCCACTTTTTGTATACTTATAGAATTATCTTCAACGTTTTCTTCTACCTCCTGCAGAAATTGTTTCGGTTTTCGGTTAGTAAGTTTTCCTGAAATCATTAAGAAAGCGGACCATGTCAAGACTCAGTTTGATCTTGAAAGTGTCACTTTGCAGGACTAGTCAATTTTGAGGTTTTTGCAAAACTAGCCATTTTTACTTTACATTATTTAGATGACCGGTCACCTTCACCGTGCGCCTTGATGCGATGAAATTTTATTTTTAAATTTCTAAAGAGAGATTCCAGAAAAAATAAATGTAATACATTACATAGCATAAAAGTGTTTATGCTTGACTCGGAGGCTTTGAAGAATTCTTCAACAAGCGTCCTCATCTGCAAAGTATAACTTTCATGCCTTGTAATGTAATATCCTATTTTATAATATTTTCTCCATTTATCTATGTCAGTTAAACTAGGATCTCTTTTATTTTTATCTTGTATTCCCAAGCTTTTCAAAATGTTTGAAGCCTTGTTCGCTATTGTATTGCTTGTGCATTTATTTCGCAACGTGGTTTTTCTCATGCAAAATTTATTGTTTTTTGTACTTCTCCCCAGTATCAGCAATATTAGGCATTTTAAATAAGCTTATTTATTTTTTAAAGTAAGTGCTGCAATACGTTAGTTCCATCATAATCCACTACTTTGGTTATTTTCTCTGTTACAAAGTTGTTCTCCAAGAGCTTGTTTTGCATTATAGCTGGGTTCATTTAGATATACACTTTTACCAGTTGGACCAGATTCTAATTCTTTCAGGTGTTCATAAGAAAAATGCACCTTATATTTAGGAAGATAATGATCTGTTACACATTCAGTTCCTCTTCTCACTTTCACATCTCTGACCATCATTTTAGTGCTTTGTTTTAGTGTCCGTTGGTTGATGTTTGGTTCATATGTTTTCTTTTTCATGCGTTTTTACTTTTCTCGTCTAAAAGGCGAAAGAAGATTTGTAATAGCGAAAAACTCACCCTCTGATATTTCTTTATATGTTCTCATTTCAGGGTCCCTACATGACGAAAACAGGTATTTTGAATTCCGTCTGTTTGTTATAATTATGTAAATAGTAAACAATAGTAGATTTAAACCTCACTTTATACTCTTAATGAGAGATAAAATATTAGACAGAAGTGTTTGTTTCATTGACTTAATTTTAGATAAAAATTGAGGTAGCCATGATTACATTCTAGGGTTTCCAGTCCCGGGATCCGGTCCCGGGACAGTCCCGGGATTCTACCACAAAAACCGAGTCCCGGGACCACAGCCAGCCCAGGCGAAGTCCCGGGACCATATCAACATGCGTGCGTATACTCGATGTCAGAAAATTAGGACGGGTATTCACCGGCGTCCGGCGTATTACTTATTCCTCTGCACATTCTGCATTATTTGCGTTTTGCGTAGGCAGGAGAGGTATTGTTTTCGGTAGGTTAGAATTAAACCTGTGTGTTGTAGACTTTTAAAATTATGTGCTACATAATTTTTATTTTTAGGTTTTAAATGTATTCGTTATTTGTCTGCTAAAGCATTACAATTAGAATGAATTCCGATTCGCAACCTACCTTTATTCTACATTAAAAAAAAATAACGATTTGAAGTCAATATGGCAACAATTTTATATATTGAAGATAAACAATTGGCGAAATGTAAAGTGTGTTCCTATGAAATTATAAGAATCAGAGGCAGCTTGACGAAATGATTACACAAGCACTTTGCATTTCAAACAAAAGCAAAAGATAAGAGCGACAGAAATTGTTAGTACCAGAAGAAAGCAATGAAGTTATATACGAGCCCCAACGCAGATTGTCAGCGCATAAACACTTTATTTAACTTAAAAAACTTGTTTTGTTTTGGAAATTGCATTCGGAAAATTTCACCTGAACACTATTTCCCGTTCGGGGCCATTTTCGGGATCTTCGGGACTAGTCCCGGGACTTGAAATTTAGCTCGTAAGTCCCGAAAACACTTTTGGTCACGGGACTTGGAAACCCTATTACATTCTATCTCTGTCCTGCTACTCATTTTGTTTATGTCTTTGTTGTCGCACTCATTAATACCCTATGTTCAAACCGGTTTCGGACAATCTGTATAATTATACGGTGAGCACATTAAAAAATAAAAGCTTGTTTATTTTTGTTTTAATTGATAAATAGATAAAAGTAGTAATTTGCATATAGTTAAGGCTTTACCCTTGATAAAAATACGACTCAACAGACACAGAGTATATGTTGTAAAAGAGACAAAAGGGCTTGACGATAAATGCGTTCTATTTAAAGCAGCCGCTTCGCACGTATGCGAGAGGTCTTCCGTGGCGCATTCAACAAACGGGCGGTTTGCTTGCGGACTACCGCCAAGCGTTGAAGTAACATTCGCAGGCGTTGAAGTTCATATCCCACCGACGGTAACGTTTTATTTGAAAACTATCTGACCCGGCAAACATTGTTCTGCCCAAAAATAATTTGTCTCTGAAACCCCACTTCACCACTATAGAGTTTTACTGTTATGTCATGTCCACCGTCTTGGAATTAAAAATAAATACCATTTTTGCAATTAACGTCCCAAAGAACCTCAATAACGATACCCATATCGATTTTTAGGCTGATTTTCGGAAAATCACGAAATACATGTTTGATTATTTGTTTTTAGGAGTACTCCTACGAAGTGTCAAGTCGAAATGTATTTAATATTATTTTTCCATGCAAAATTGGAACCCTCATTTTACTCCTTTAGGGGTTGAATTTCGAAATATCCTTCCTTATTCCTTGTATATAGCTGTGACCTACCCTGCGTTGCCCAGGCATAATGTTACGTGAACCTATGCGTGTATGTTTTGAAACACGACTTTTCCATCCTAAAAAATCTATTTTTTCCAATTTTCCGAATTTTCCACTCTGATTTTCCCATTTGTCTCTTCGAAAAGCCATTCAGAAACAAAAACATACAAAATTATCTTTTTGTTTTACCGAATTTTCCGACTTTTCCGGCGGATTTTCCCAAAATTTCCTTTTATAAAACCTTGTCCTGGCAATTACGAACTCAACAAAAAAAATCTGGTGTGATACACGCACACAACTTCCTTTTACAGTGATCTTATAATTAGCCAAAAATTTTATTTTTAATTTTTAGGCATTTGTCAAAAATTTTCAAAAATGACCAATTCTACAAAAACGGTACAAAATAGAGCGTTAGTTAAAGAGACAAATTTTCTCTAGAATTTTAAGCTGAATTCAAAAATGTTATAATATACCGGGTGTTCTATTTAAAATAGGAGTTAATTAAAAAAATAGTAAAAAAAACAAAACAGACCCATTTTAGAAGTATTCAACTGGAAAATCACTTATTTCACATCACTACACATTAAAAATGTAATAAAAATAAAATGTGAAGTTTGAAAAAAATCGTTAGAGCTGTTTTTGAAAAAATCGAAAAAAACTGAAAAATCACAAGAGTAAACACCTACTTTCGGTTATGCGATTTTCGTCAAAAGCTTGCTGTCGCAGCTACAGAGTACACAAAACTTATATATGAAGTTTCAACGCCATACCTCTTTTCGTTTTTGAGATATTCTGTTCACAGGCAGACAGACACACAGACAGACAGACCAAAAAAAAAAAATATGTTTTTTGGGTTCAGGGGACTCTAAAACGTGAAGATCTGTTGAAAACTCAATTTAGAATTTTTGGGGTGAATCCAATACTTTATTGTAAAAGGAAGTAAAAATGAGCCAAATCAGTCGAGCCGTTTTCTAGTGATGATGCGGCAATTCATTTTGTATTTATATAGATTGATGTAATTGTTATTACCAAGCGCTTCCTCTTGTTGTTTCAGCATTATTGGAAACGTGAAGATATTTTTTACCCCTAGTTTCCTTGATTTTTCAAATTATTTAGTGTCACAACGTTCACTTGAGAGGGAAGTTCTGAGTAATGCTTTTTAGATTTCTTTTGCTATGCGTTAGTTAACGAAGGTAAAGAGCTTCGTGTAGATATTATCTGTGTCTTCTTCTTCCTCTTATTTTAGGCCAGCTGCCTGTTTTTATCACGAAGTCATGGTTCTATGAGCCCTCGTTGCTCGTAAGCCGAGTAGGTGGCTACCCTTGCCCGGCGAAACTGAAGAAGAGTTCCCTTGTTAGAAGTTAATGACTACCACAGATAATAGTGTTGTAGTCAAAGGCGCGTTTAACTATTGCGCTAATTAAAATATAAGTTATTAATATTCAAAAGATTTACATTTTCTTACGTATCTCTCGAGATGATTTTTTATCGATTACATAATTTAATAATCCACGAACTAACTTTGTTAAAGTTAATTTTAGATTAAAACCTGAGTAAACGTAGGTTCTAAAATTTTTCCTAGGGGAATACGAGAGTTATGAAGAATGCTTTTGCAATTTATTTAATCTTTAATGGGGCAGAAAATACTTACCCGATTAGTGTGAGCAATTATAGCGTTTATATAAGACCAAAATGAAATTTAATGATCAGTTGATGTAAAGTTAAGCAACACATTTGATTACGGCTGTTTTAAGACCTAATATACTAAAGGACATTTATTTTATTCCGTAAATGGAATCCAGTTATTTGCAAGTATTTAATTGCAAGTTTTTATAGGTACATCTACATAAATAAGAATGTTCATTATAATTAAATTACAACTGTATTAACCGCATATGGGATGTTAAATCGTTTACACGTTTTATTGAATTAAACATTGGAGGTATCCTAATTAAGTACAAAGTGTAGAATTTATAAAAATAAATCGTAATATAAGCAGCTCACTACCGGTATTCAACATTTCCGATTTTTTTTTTGCAGAGGAGATTAATTTCTAAACAAAACTCGTAAATCATACAACTCTATGAGCAATATGAATCAAAGAACAAAGTTTTGCAAGTCATTATGGTGTACTTAGGGCCGACGTTCAGTTCAAAAGGTATATATGGGACGAAAGACCCCGCGAGAAATTTTATTAATAAATATTGGAAGATAAGAAAGTTCAGAATGGTTAATGGCTTCCTCAAAGTTATTAGAACTGGCCTGCCATACTTGGACATACAATTTACGCAGTTGTACCTCATTAAACAATTTAAATGTTGATTAGAAGACCAGCAACTTCTAGAAAGAAAACTGCGAAAACAAAAGTGACAATCTTAGTTTTCGAGTTTTCAAAGTTTTCGTTTATCGCTGCCTTGGTTTGAAATGAAAACAGCATAAAGCTCTCTGGTAAACCGTTTGCAGAGGATCAAGGATTGATATTTCAAGTTGCACGTGCTAAACTTCTAACTTTTTTCTGAAGAAGTGATATCAGTGTAAATTTGCTAAAATAAATAAAATTTTAGTGATACATACAACAATGTACAGACAATATTTCTGCTGGGTGATACTTATAAGTTGAAAAAATTAATTTTAGTGACTCGATGCACTCATCAATTAAAATAACGACTAACATTTAGTGATAAACCGCATCTGCATTAGGTTGGACGCAGTAATCCGTTTAATGTTATCTTTCCGCTCTGAAGTTCAACTTACCAAATTTCTTATCTGATTCGTGCATTCACACGTCTACCTCTAGGATTTATACCAAATAATTTAATTAAATGCGTATCCGCTAGGCTAGAGCATTCCCTACTATTTTTTGTGAGTTGTTTTAAAAATTGTAGTCACTGTTATATAAACTAATTTTATATTGTGAGATCAATACTTTGTTTTCCCCAGAGAAATTTTAACAGAAAATGTAGGTAAAGGTGGGGCATATTACGGTGCGAAAATTCATCTAATCGCTAGGGTATGTCCCTATATAGTACAACTTTTTATCTAATTTCTTACCGGTTTAACGGCATCATTAGAGAATGGTTTTTACATCTGGTATGATAAAGGTGCAGATTACCTGTAACAAAAAGCATTATTGAGTTTTGGTCCTGTTATAGTTATTAATGACATAAGGCCGCTAGCACGTATCTAACAAACAAGGATAAATTTGTGGCCAAGGCCGTCAAACCGAAGCTAATCAATTTATCTGAGTTAGTTAGATGCGATAACGGCCATATGTCATTGAATATTTTTCATAACACCTACAAAAATTGAAATTTTAGGGCAATTTAAATCAAAAAGTTAAATAGTATTAGTACCGGGTCTTAGAAAACTCGTCTTATCAGAGTCACCTATGGAAAAAAATACGTTTGGAAGTACTGAAGTGCATTGTTGGTGACACTGTAAGGCTATGTCAAATTTAATGTTAGCAGGTTAGGTTTTGCGTCAGTTTTCACACAAACTGATGCAAAACCTATCTCGCTAACCTCGAATTTGACATAGATTTACAGTGTCACCAACAATACATTTCAGTATTGCCAGTGTTCATGTTGAATAAATACTGATAATTTGTTACTGTTCTGATATTTCTTAACGACTTAGGCTGTTAAATGTATAACAGCCATGGCTGTTATGGGGAACTTTTCAGCCAGGTTGGCAGTTCTGTTATTGGCAAATAACAAGTAGGTGTTATGAAAAAGTAGCTTTAATACACTATTGTACTACTATCGCTGCTAGAATTAAAAATTGTTTCAAGTAATTAAAGTCTCTTAAATATGTGGACATGACAGAACCACAGATTTCTGTGCTCAACGTCAGGCGATTTGACTGAAATTGCTTATATCCAAATGCGTTTCATTAAGCTATAGTGTGACAAAAATTATTTTTATCTAGTATGGCTATGGAATAGTTCGTAATTTATGAATGCAACTACGTTTACATTAAACGTCAAACCTGATATTTGATTTTTAAGTGACTTATAGTTGTGTTCGTAAATTAGGAACTATTACGTAGCCATACTAGATTTTTTTTTTCTCTAAGTTTTATTAGCAATCAGAATAATTTTTACAATAATATTCTATGAGCTAATGGTATGTAATCATTAAATATAACATGAAGAGGAAGACACCCATTGGTGTTACCCCTATTTTATATTGTTAAATCTATCGGCCATCGTCTTTTCAGTCTTCTAGCTTCCGGTTGTTCAGTTAGAGGGATGACTGTAGCATTGGGATGTCTTTCCAGTGTGTCGTGATGTTTCCTGGCTTTTTCTTTAATTACATCTGTCGCAAACGGTATATTGAGGTCGGTATGCAATGTGAGGTTCGATACGAACCATGGGGCATTAGATAGTATCCTAAGTGTCTTAGATTGAAATCTCTGTATGATATCAATAGTTGACTTACAGGTACTTCCCCACAGTTCGCACCCATAAGTCCAGATAGGACGAATTATACATTTGTACAGCAGTAGTTTGTTTTCCAGCGTGAGAGCTGATCTTTTTCCTGTGAGCCAGTACATACTCTTCAGTTTTAGATCCATTTCTTTTCGCTTCTTAGTGACATGTGTCTTCCAAGTCAATCGTCTGTCCAAGTGCATACCCAGATACCTGACTTCATTAGCTTGAGGTATGGTTGTGTGGTTAAGAGAAATTGTAGGGCATGTTGCGCGTTTTGTAGTAAAAGTGACGTGAGTTGATTTACCTTCATTAACTTTTATGCTCCATTTTGTCAGCCAGACTTCTAGTAAGTTCAGGTGTTCTTGGAGGAGATTTGATGCCATTGCTGGATCTTCGTTGCAGGAGAGTATTGCTGTGTCATCAGCAAATGTCCCCAAGGTCGTTTGTGGTGTTGTTGGAAGGTCATAGGTGAAAAGCAAGTATAGCATAGGTCCAAGTACGCTTCCTTGTGGGACACCAACATTTATTTGTTTTAGTTGCGAGGTTTCGTTGCCTACTTTGGTTTGGAAGGAACGATCAGTCAAGTAGGAACGTAACAAAAGGTAATACTGATGCGGAAGGAGTATTTTTATTTTAAAGAGTAAACCTCTGTGCCATACTTTATCGAATGCGCTTTGCACATCCAGGAACACTGCGCTGCAATAGAGTTTGGTTTCCAATGATTTGCTTATTACATTTGTCAGCCGATGACATTGTTGAATCGTCGAGTGTTCGTTGCGGAACCCGAACTGATGATTTGGGAGCCATTCGTTTTGTAATAAACTTTTGTTTACTCGTTTTAAGGTTAGCTTTTCGAACAATTTAGAAATTAACGGAAGTAAGCTGATGGGGCGATAGGATGTTGTTTGATTAGGAGGTTTACCAGGTTTAGGAATAAGAATAATTTGGGCAAATTTAAGTGGTAAGGGCCAATATGTAAGTCGTACTATTGCATTGAAGGGAAGTTGTAGAAATTTGATTCCTTTCTCATACTAGATGAAAATAATGTTTGATCATACTATAGTATTCTACCACGTAGTTTGTTTTTAAATACCTATTAGTTTTTTTTATAACACGTTTGCGACGCTTTAATGACAAGTCCGATGTGATAACTTTCAAATGCTTTCCCAGAAAGACCCGATTATTCGTAAAATTTTGGTAGTTTTGTAGTTTCTTCAATCTGTGACAGTTTAGAGGGGATCTGGGCGATTGTGCCATACGCTTTTGGAAACAGGTGTAATCTGATTATGTTGAGCAATAACTGCATAAAAACGAATTTGTAATTGCAGTAGCTGTTATTTCACAGTTGTCCAATTTCTCAGTTAGGAATAATACAGTGTAATCTCATTTGCTTTATGTCCCTTAAACAGATTGTAAATTGCCTTGGAGTTAAATAAAAAAAAGAATAATGCGCAAAAATTGCGGAGGGTGTACTTCAATTTTTGCTTAGATTCAATGGAAAATGTTGGTAAAATTGAGCATTTATGTCAATTTATTAATGTAACTAGTACTTCCAACTAATAATACTTTGTTTCAAATTGTCCTTCCGTCATTTGTTTCTCGACTTACACGCAACTTGTTAAGACATTGAACGCTTTCAATAATCAATTGCACCAAACTACACCAATGTCAATTACTCAAAGCGAGCCAGATAGCGAATTGTGAATAGTCAAAAATTATCCCATGTCTAATGAGTTCAACGGGCCAGCTAGCTTCTCCGGAAGAGGGGTGGATTAACACTAAACTGGTTACATCTAAATACAGGCGCCGCAAACTTAATTAACCAACAACTCGCAAAACCTTTGAGAATGGACACCCGGTATACCTACCTGGCATAAAACCGAGAAAATGTCAGTTAAACATATACAGGGTGAGCATCTTAAAAAATTAAACTTTGTTTATTTTTGCTTTACCTGAGCTATAGATAAAAGTAGCACTTTGCACATACGTCAGATTTTACCTTTGACAAAAATGGGATCCAATGGATACACAATAAATGTTGGAACAAATAAAAAATGGGTTAACAATAAATAATTCTATTTAAGGCAGCCGCATCTTAGCGATCGGAGGCGTTCTTGGCGGGCGATGCAATAAACGCGTGCTTTACTTGTAGCTACACGCAGATTATGGAAATTGCATTCGCTGGCTCGTTCACAGGCGCTTCGAATACCATCGCCGATAATGTCTTTTTTATTTGAAAATTTATATAATTTGCATTACCAAGTGTTTTCTTTTGTTGTTTCAGTATTATTAAAAATATGAAGATATTTTGACCCCTATTTTCATTTGATTTTTAAAATTGTGTAGTGTCACAACGTCAACTTGCGAGTGAAGTTCTGGGTAAAACCCTTTACAGATTTTTTGATTACGCATGATTCAGATATATAAAAAGTATGGTAAAGACCAATGATGACCCGTTTTATCTATGCGTTTTTGTTATATTTGGCTCTTTCCATATTTTCGTTAGTTGTGTCATTGCAGTACGTGCCAATTGTGTTCTCCGCTAGATTTCAAGCGTGCAATTCCCTGTGTTATCATCTAGTAACTGGCAACTTAGCGTATATAATAGTAATTTACGATAAAAATCCGTAAAGCTAGTATTTAGTCACGAGTGGTGTACAGTTAAAACGCAAGTGTAGCGAGCGTTTAAGCCCCGCGAGTGGCTAAAAATGCTTTATGCATGTGTACCGTGTAAATTAGGATTAGTAGCAGCTGGTCGTTGTTTTGCTTGGTTAAAAATTTTAAAACACGTTGCTACTGCCGATGTGACTAATGAAATCATTTGAAACACGTTGCTACTGATGATGTGAAATAATGAAAAAATGTTATTAAACAGTCGTTTTACAAATCTAAAACTGCCAACTAAAAGTCAATTTTGCACACTGTTGTAGATAAAAGAAACTATGTCATTCCGCAACTAGTGAGCTTTCGTCAACAAACAAATGACGACAGGTGCATGGAAATGTGTCCAGTAAGTTTAAAGGATGCAATTGGCTATAATATTTGTTACGTTTACTTTGGGTTGTTTTCGGTGCTAAGTTAAGATTTAAATAGGTTGATGAAAGTTTTCACAGTGCCGAAAGAGGGTTATACGTAACAATATACAAATGTTGATTTCTATTCATGTTTTTAACAAATGTAAGGGCGATTATAATTGAATCATTTAAGATTTCTAAGAGATTTATTACGCCTAGTCTACAGGATGTCCAAGTTTTAAGAGTCCTCATTTATGGAGTCGGCTTCAAAATAAGAATATAAAATTATTCTATTTATTTATTTATTTATTTATTTATTTAATTCTCAAACAGGCATTGCCTAGTTACATGAGAATGGGTATTCTACATTGATTAAAATTAAAACTAAAATTAAAACTAATTAACATTATAAAAAACTTAAGAACTAAAAAAATTGCCAACGGCTGAATGAAATATGGCTGAAAAACATAATAGAAGTGAGCTATAAATCAATAGTTTAAGAAGGACTTAATAACTCAAAATGACATTTAAGAAAGTTTGTGAATGTTTTTAAATTATAAGCAAAATCCAAATCACTAGTTACAATAACTTCATTAGCAAGACTTAGAAAATTGGTTATAGGTGATCTTCGCGTATATGTTGATTGAGGCAAGGCAAATATTGAGGTAGGTCTTAAAGGTCTGGCAGGAATTTTGAAATTTAGTAGAGCAAGGAGTTTTGAGTCATTGATTTGATTATTTAACAATTTATATCCAAACATTATCATACTAATATTTCTGCGGTTTTCTAGGCTACACAATTCAAACTCTTCACGGAGATTAACTGTTCTCACGGTGCGATAATCGGGATAATTATTGTATTTTTTAAAATATAAATATCTTAAAAATCTATTTTGTATTTTTTCTATCAGTTGTTTGTGTCCGACAGATTGTGGATACCACACGATAGATGCATACTCCAGCTTCGGCCTTACAAAAGAAATATATAAAGTTTTTAATGTTTGTATTTGTTTAAAGTTACTTGTCTGCCTTATAATAAAGCCCAAACTGCGCAATGCTTCACCTCTAATTCGTTCAATGTGAGAATCAAATTTCAATTTGGAATCATATTCTATCCCTAGATCTTTAATACTCTCGACCCGAAGAATGTTCATTCGGTTCATTTCATAATTATAGAGTATTTTGTTTGGTTTCATGGTTATGGTCATTTGTGAGCATTTCGCAATATTAAAAAACAGCTTATTCGATAGACTCCATTCATAAACATGTTGTATGTCATTTTGTAATTTCTCGCAATCATTAAGTCCTTCAATTTTACGATAAAACTTCATATCATCTGCAAATAACAAGCATTTAGAATTTTGTATGACATTCGGCAAATCATTTATAAAAATTAAAAACAGCAAGGGTCCTAAGTTTGAGCCTTGCGGAACTCCCGAATTTGCTTTAAATTTGCCGGATGTATTGCCATCGTGTTTCACAATGAAGTGTCTATTTTGCAAATATGATTTAAGAAGTTCTAACGTGTTAGTAGTAAGTCCATTTCGGTATAGTTTTTGTAGTAGAATATCGTGATCCACTCGATCAAAAGCTTTTGAGAAATCCGTATATATTACGTCGGTTTGATTTTTATTCTCTAAATTGCCCATAACATCATGCACAAATGAAACCAAATTTGTGCTGACTGATTTTTTTGTAACAAAACCGTGTTGACAGTCATTTATATAAGGGTTTATATGATTCCAAATCTTTTGGTATATGATTTGCTCGAACACTTTGGCGATAGCTGACAACAACGCTATGGGCCTATAGTTCTCGACGCACGATCTGTCTCCAGATTTGAATACAGGTGTTATTAGTACAGTTTTCCAGCTCTCAGGAAAAACAGATTGTTGCACAATCAAATTGAATATATATAAAAGAGGTTCTTCAAGCCAGTCAGCATAACCTTTTATTACATATGGTGGAATTTTATCACTACCGGCTGACTTTTTAGGTTTAAGTTTTTTAATAGCCCGTTTAAAGTCAAGTTGCGTAATCACCTTAATGTCTAACAAATCATGACTATTAATGATATCATCACATTGAACGGTATAGGCTGCGGGTAATTTGTTATAGACAGATTGAAAGTAAGTAGCAAAATTATCTGCAATTTTATTTTTCCCTATTTCTTGGCCATTCTTTTTCATTGCCACATATGTATTATTTGATTGTTGGTTTCTTATGTATGCCCAAAACTGATTAGGATTATGAGTTAAAGATTCTTCAATATTATTAAGATATTCATTGTGTGCATCCCTTATAAGTCTTTTTAATTTACGCCTTTCTGATGAGTATCGATTATAGAGCTCAACAGAACGATTTTTTACGCTGTTTAATTTATTCTTTTCCTTAATAGAGTTTTTGATTTCATTAGTAAACCAGACAGGGAAATTAGATGCCTTTTTTATTACTTTCGGTACTGCTGTGTCCATAATAGAATAAAATATATTATAAAACTCTTGCAACGCACTATTTACATCATTTTGATTCAAGACTGATGTCCAGTCTGCTGTACGAATAAGGTCTGTGAAGAGTTCGAAATTGCTACGTTTGAAATTATAGTACTCAACAATTTTTGTATCTTTAACTTTAATTTGTGTTTTAAAAGAGATATTAATAGACAAAGTTGGATGATGTGAATCTTCCCGCACAATTGGGAATTCACATTTGGCTACTTGAACATTTGGTTTATTGCATGCATTAGTGAGTACTTGATCCAAAGTCTTATTATTGTAATTTTTAATGTTGTTACATAAATCCAATGAATGTGAATTTAACTCATCTAAAAATGTCTTGTAGGTTTCATTAAATATACTCATGTTACAATTATTTAATTTAATTTGCCATATATCACCTAAATTGAAGTCGCCAATTATCAACAAATTACTAATTTCTTCGTTGATGTAATCTTCAATGAATTCAAAAAACTCCTTGTACACATCGGGTTTAGAATTAGGTTGTATATACACTACTACAAAAGTAAACTTTGTTTTTTTTAGCCTTGCTTGTACTAGTAAGGCATCGTAAGTTTTATTTTGCTTCTTAATTTTCAAAATTTTAAATGATTTGTTCAAAGCTATTAATACTCCACCTCCTCGTAACTTACCTGTTAACTCAAAATCGCGATCACATCTAACCAAATTATAAGTATTTAGATCCAAAATTTCTGCATTTGAAATGTTGTCAGTTAACCAAGTTTCGGTTATGCAAATGACGTTATAATGTCCTTCGGCAGTATAAATAAAAAAATCATGTAACTTATTCTTAATACTTCTGCAATTTTGGTAAATTAAAGTTATTTCAGACATATAAAATTCAGCTTATACTTAAGGAACTATTTTACGCTAAATAAATTTTCTTATCTAAAGGAAATACAACTAAACTGATATAACAAAAACAATTATCTACAGACGAGGCAAGAAACACAAGCAATTCGCTTGTAATCAACGAGAAAGAAAAACTCACTCGAACTTGCAGTTAACAGTTGCCCCAACACGGCTAATCAGATTTATCATCTCTGCATATGTTTTCGAGTTCCTTCATAGACCTAATATAGTATCTTTTGCCATTCTTATTGATAATAATAACGCCATCACGCGACCATGTGTTCTTGTAGCCGAACTTTTCACTTGCAGCACTTATAACATCCATTCTACTCTTGGTTAGGTCTTCTTTGATTAACGTTCCCGACCCCTTCAGTTTTTTCTTAGAAGAAAAGACCATGGATCGGTGACGATAGCTGGTAAACTTTACAATAAGAGCTCTGGGCTTTCCTCTGATCGCTCCTACCTTTCCGACGCGATGGCATCTATCGATATGATCTTTGGTGATTGCCAAACCTAATTGGTTGTTAAATACATTTAAAACTGCTCTTTCAACATCTTCGTTTGGCTCTTCCTTAATACCAAACACACGTAAACTGTTACGTCGTGTGTATTGTTCAAGGTCATCCACGGTATTGCGTAATTCTTCGTTTTCATCTTGTAGGCGGTTCAACGATTTTTCCATTTCATTATACTTGTCCATCAGCTGGTCCATTTTACTTTCTATTTTGCCAATCACCATTTGGCACAACTTGTCTGCTAGAGCTTGTAGTATGCCACTATCAGCTAGACATTCCTTTATTGACTTTTTAGCCATATCTACTATGTCTTTTTGTTGGCTTTGTGTAAAAACCATCTTGATATTATTTTACAAAATTTAATTTTGTGTAGGAAACACGAACTATTTAAAATTTATGCCGGAGCAACACACCGCGTGTCTAACTTCTACGAGCGCACATCTATGATGTGTATTTATGTAAGAAAGTATCATTCATCTATATTTTAAAGTAAACGGGAAATGCGACAATGCTTTAACACAATTTATTTATTAAAAAGAATAATTAAAAATTTAGGAATTTAGTTATTTATTGAGAAATAGACCATTTTAATATTTTTCACTTTGAACTTATTCTGCATCGTATACTGAAACAAATATATTTATCACATTTTTTTACATTTAAAAGAAAAAACCTAATCCGGCATACGTTTATTGAGCTTTACATTCCCATTTGAAAGACTCATATAAGCTTGAAGTAAAGCTTCTTAAAACTAAGATGTCCTGTATAATTTTTAACGACGATATTTTAACAATAACTGCAAAAAGGCTATAAGAGCATCCTTGCGGTCTGCAAGGTCACACTCGTCTTATAATCTTATAGTCCATAATATTGCCCTGCATTAGCGAGTTTGATGGTATCAGTCGTCTTGAATTTATTGCTTCTGTTGTCTCTATAAAAGTACACGGAAGCTGGCAATTTCGAGCAGAACACGAAAATAAATCACCGATAACAATAAAAATGTGCAATGTTCAACTGGTTGGAAATAACAGAGGTAAAGTTGCAATTGCCGCTCGAATGACCATCAGCAGCTGAACTCTCGAGCTCGACCGTATTTCCGAAAGTAGAGATGACATCCATCATGTTAACAATGAAACTATTTTCCGGCCCTATGACCCCTTAGAATAAATACATTTCGAGAAGAAATTAATATTGATTTACCCTTGGAACGTAACGACGGAGTGCTAAAGGAAAAATGGTATATCATGGCTTACTCTGATGTTCGCGTTATAGCGTTTTATGAGGGCGACATGGAAAACTTTGCCTATAATGTGACAAACTATCGCTAGATATGCTAATATTGAACTTCGTAATAAAATTTGAGAAGTAGAATTTGTCCCTTTTCAGGAACGCACAGCAGTCAGCATAGAAATGTAGCGGAAACAAAGTAAATCAAAAAAAATCTGTCACTACTGAATATATTGATAAATATAGGTAAATTTCAACCTCAAATTTTACTACGTATAATTTCACATTGCGTTGGTTAATGCACGTTTCAATTAATTGTTACTATTGATATTTTACCATATAATGTAGAGCATTTCTACTCCACAGTTGAGTTAATTAAGAGAATAAACTAAATAGTTTACTTCTCTCATTTATAATCATATTTAATTCAGCATAATAACTAAAATGCTACACTAGAATAACAATTATAGTGAAAACTACCACTGTTAATTACAAAATATTTTCTAAAAATTGATAGAAGTGCAATAGAAAATTTATTTAAAGGGTGTCGTAAAACTGGTTCCAATCAAAAATACTACCAAGCGACTGCGCAGGCAACGAAATAAAACCGAAGAGTATGATCTATTTAACGACGCCGAAAAGCGCTGATGACTCCAATATCTTATGGAGAGAAAGAGGGAGTAGCCAATTTTAATCAATTTATAGCAGCACAATAAAAAATATACCCTATCTTTACGAGATGATATATAAAAAGGGAACTGAAAAGGAAATAGCGTGAAATTGGATATGAGATTGAAAAAGGCACTCGAACACAGTTTAAGTCTTCGATATCGAAATCTCTCTTGAGTTAATTCCCTTGAAACGATAAACTGCAACTTGTTTAATGCCCGTATATTGCTCCTAATTATAGGAAGCCAATTTTGGCTCTTAGCACATTTAAGAACCTGTACTGCTTAAACTACACTTCTAAAAATAAAACGAACTTTGAAAGTTGTATTTACACTTACGGCCATGCAATAAAAGTCTAGGTTAGCACTCTTTCATTACATCAGCTCTAAATATTTATAAAATGTCTCGATCTTCATCTACAATCGTTATTAGCTTAATAATATAAATACATTCTGTTAATTAACAAATTGGCCAGAACTGAACTCATGAAAATAAATATATATATATTTTTTTCAATAGTTAGAAATTAATAAAACAAGTGAAAATTTAAACCTGACTTCAGAAATTTAAATACTGTTATGATTATTGGTTGAATATAATATTGGAAATATAATAATTAGTAAAATAATATCGTACGCTTTCAGAGTACCAGGCTAATACCTGTTGTAGTCCTTAACCATAACACGGGAACTCTTCCTTAATTTCGACGAGCAAGGCTAGCCTCGTAATCGGCTTAAGAGGAAAGAAGGTTCATAGAACCACCACTTTGTGGAATTAAACAAGCTACTGGCCTAATATTAAGATGCCGAAAATAGTATATTATGGGACAAGTGGTTGAAATAAAATTTCAACGTTGAGAGTGGTTTTTTTCAACGAGCGAAGCGAGTTGAAAAAAGTAACTCGAGACATTGAAATTTTATCAACCACGAGTTGCATATACTATTTTTTCTACGAATTTTCACTCATTTTAACAAATTAATGCACTTTAGAAAAAAGTAAATATAAAGTGACATTTCTCTTGTCACCAATTGAATGTCAAAACAGTTTGAAATCCCGGTAGTCCGAGCATTTCAATCTCTAGTGGTTGAAATGCAATTTCAGCCACCGGAATCAATGTCAAAATGACCGATTTCAATGTCATGAGTAGAAAAAAGTGTTTTTTTAAGATCAATGTAATAAAGGTATAGTCACATAGAATTTAACAAATTATTCTAGCAAATTGTGTATGTCCAATTTAAAATGATGTAAAATTTAAATTGCATATTACATGTATTACAACATTTCTAATTTCAATTCGTAGTCTTAGGTTCATCACAGTATTTCGTGCATAATATTTATGTAGATCACAATTCCCTTTTATTTTTTCAGAAAGTAGAAAAGACTTCGGTTAAGTATGGCTTCTTTAGGTCAAAATAATCAACTGAATCAAATTTACTTACTTTAAAATAAAAAAATAAAAAAATTAAGAAGTTACAATGTTTATAAGAAAAACATCTTAATATGTATTTGAATTGAAAACATTACTTTGTATCAAGTTTTAGTATGATTTTTTTACAATCTGTCAATGATAGCAATAATTGTATTTTGAAATACTGACATAGATACCACATTTCAACCTAATCTAATAATTCTGTAAATGTATACTATGTTCGGGTGTCATTCGTCAGATATATTTCTAAAAGTCAGCACCGATAACATAGAAATGTTGAATTACGTTCAAATAATCAATGGTACCAAAATTTTGCTTATACTATTTTTGGAAAAACATATCTTCAAAGTCTAATGCTTCATCTATAGTCACAGAAGACCCAGAAGGGGTATGGTTTTTATCACTCGTGGAACTTTATTATTTTGCATTTTAATAAACAATGCTGATAGTAATATATTTGTTTGCTTAAATAGTTCTCTAATCTCCTGTACATGTATGATTTTTATTTAAAGTTAATAATAAATAAATTAATCGAGATAAAATGAATAAGTATCACAAATAAATCTTAGTTTCAGTTGCGACTATGGATTCAATTTCCTTTATCACCCTCGGAAGTTAATGCTAAATCACTAAATGACAGAATTTGCTCATTACACTATCGTGGTTCGCAATCCACATACAATTACAGGTGTTCCTGGTGATTTTCAAATATTTCCACATATTACTTCATGAAAAAGTGTCAAAGGGGGATTTGAAACATACAAACACATTTTAAGTTCTTTATGAACCCAAATATTTACTCAGATTCTTACATTTTCTTCAAAGAATTCAAGCTAACATCTCTCGTAATTAATTTTAACTGGTATCTAAAATAGCTGTTCAATACTTTAATTTACGTATTCATAGGCTTTAGAGAACTACAAAGCTGGCAAAATAGCAGTTATGAAGTTTTTCAAACTTCAGTGATATGTTAAATAAGACAGTTGTAAACACTACATTAAAATGTGACAATGGCGAATATAACATTAGTGTCAACTGCTTGAAAATTACATTATACTCATAAAAACGCGAATGTTTTTCAACAAATATCACTCAGCCTTTGTTGTGGGGGCTTTGTTATCAGTATGAAAAACGATGTATTTATCATGAAAAGTAAAAATTAAATGCCTCTCAATTTGAGAGTTGGCTGTGAGGGTTGAATAAATAATGAAAGATATATTAAAACACGAACTGCGGTTGACAACCAGAGACATGATAAATTATAAAAGTGCACGCCGACGAAGAGCCAAGCTAGGTGCAAAGAGCGTTATTTGTCAGTATTTTGTTACTTTCACCGGCAGATGCTCCTTTTTTCTTGATAAATATGCCAGAGGGTCGCAATTTATGTACGTATAATATTGCAATAAAAAGAATAGCTCTTGCCGGAATAACTAATACGGTGCACGAAATGAGATGGTCTATGCAGTCCAATATGCCGCCATTTGTGTTGAAAAATTCGAACTGATGTATTCCGTGGGAACATTACTCAAGCATTTTTCATGTGACTATGCCTTTTCAGCTTCTGACTAAAATTGCTGCATAAAATTCCAGCTCCTTCAATAACGTCACAAAACTTTTTCGTAAGCTGGCAGCTGCATACTCATTAGATATTTATTCAAGCTTTATAAAGAATGTCAACAGCAAAACTTCGTACGAGCTAAGCTCGTTTAACTCCTACTACCTAAATATATTTGTACCCTCTTCATACATAAGGTATGTTTACTGAATGTCTAAGCCTTCTTTCTCTAGTGTAAAAAATTCGAATTGCATATTTAGATATTTCCTTTGCAAGAAATTTAAGCCGGCAGTAGGTTACAGCCTTCGTTATTAAAATGTATACGAGGGATGTACAGTATTTGTTGTCCCTAGCATGGATGGCTTTGGAACATGTTGCCCCTAGTAACCGCACTTGTTTTGTTATTTTATTGACAAACAAACTGCTAAATTTGATTAGTCGAGCTTTAATAGTTTCAAAGTTGTACAAACTGAAAGTAGTGGTTGCACGAATATTTTGGGAAATGGAAAAACGTGAGCGTCATGCTGTCATCAAGTACCTACAAAAGAAAGGTTTAACACCCAACGAAATTCATACAGACATAGTTGGCGTCCTTGGAGATTCTGCTCCTTCCTATCAAGTAGTAAAAAATTGGTTTCGAGCTTTCAAATGTGGTAGAACATTGATCTTGCGAATGACATGATCAGAAAAGATCGTCGATTGACAACAAGACGTTGTTATTTGCTACACGCGTAATTTTTCTGTAGGCAAAAGAAAAAGAAATTAATATATAATTCACAACACGGCGGTTCAGAAATTGTCTCGTAGTGTAGCAAATTTTCGTCATTTAGTTCCTGAGCAGGAATGGAGGGAGGTGGGGCTGTCCGGAGCGCCACTGGTTCGAGACGGTTCAAACCAGAAAACCTACAGGTGTCCGTGTAAGTTTCTAAACCACTTAGCTGTTTCATAAAAATAATAATAGACAGAAAACACCATAACTTGAAATAACCTATGTATTTATTTACAGTAAGTACACATACAAACTCTGCACCATACTCGAAAAAGGCAAAACAAATCTATAAAATAATATCTGTTTCTATTTGGAATAATAGATTTAATTTTAGTTTTACTTATATAATGTACAAGATTTTAATGTTAATAAAATTGAAGTAAAAACAGAACTCTACGTTTTAACTAGCAATTCGCTCGAGTACACGTACCTCAACTGTAAGATAGTGACTTAAAAATCAAGAACTGCGATAACGATAGACGGGGGTTCTCATCAAATCGCTTCAACGATCAATTAATTTATCTAAACGCGATCTATTCGAATGGTACCATTTTGCATAGGGGGTTTTTACACTTGAAACTGTATATTTTCAGCTCTAATAAGGAGTTAATTTCAATATTTAAACTTCCGGTAAATCCTCGCAAAGGAATTAAATTTATAAAATGGTGAGTAACGCTTGAACGCGACCAAACTGCTATCAAGCAGGTTAGCCAATCGAAGAAATATTAAATACTTAAATTGAAAATGACCTATTCCGCATATATGATTGCACGAGGTGAACATCGCAGTTACACAGCATTTCTTAATTCCTCGGCACAATCGGTTACGAATATCACCATCGTAAAAGGTAGGCACAACGCAAAAGCTTTCATAAGACCAGCACGAACGGTATTTTTAATTTGAACGATGAGGTGACTAAAACGCTAGCAAATACCTGGTGATGCATGACAGGTGCACAGCGGCCTCGACAGAGCGGCTATACAGAACAGCTATACACGAAGATGCTGACCACGAATTTGCAACCTCATGAGCGACAGGCTTTTCTCCAACTATTGCACTGGAGGGAAACCTTGTGGTTAAAGTTTCGAAGTGCTGTCACACTGGAGAAAAGTCGTGTATTCGAGTGTTACCGTATGAGTTGAGGGTACTTAGAACTGCGTGGGGGTTGGTCCTCCAGGTGTTTTGGCAAGCGATATCAATGCCACAGGGGGAGCACATGCAGAATTTGGTACGAATAAGACGCAAAAGGAATACTAGGTGGAATACGAGACCTAAAATTACACGATATCGAACTCGATGTGCAAACCGAACTACAAAAACATACCAGAGGTAGTGGGTGGCCTCAGGTAATTATCTTGAAGAAATATATTATTATTCCAGTATAACTGGCTTCATTCCAGCAATTTCACACAGCTTTTCCTAAGACTGACCGACAGAATTCACCAATAATTTTGGAATTTACATTATCCACATGAAGTGAAAATTCCAAATCACATGCCACTCCAGAAGGAAATAATCTCACGAAATCAGTCTCATAAATGGCCGCTGGAAATAGTACTCACAATCTATTCTGAAAACTATTATAATCCCCTAAAATTCAAGGTTTTTTAAAATCATCCAAAAACGCAAAAATGAGTATGCAAACAAATATACACTTAGAAACTGCAGGTCACTCGAAACCTCTAAACTGCATCTAAATATTTCAACATTGTAAAAACATGTAGCGGAAATAACAGCTTTTCAAATGGTACGACTGGAACCATAATAAAAGTATATTTAGGGCTTCATAAGGTATCACCATTGTTTTTTCAATATTTAATTAAATCTTGGTAGCCATGAAAATATGATCCAACTTTTTCGCTATTTGCTCTACTCTTACTAAAGTATTATACAGACGTGTCTAGTGTACCTGTATAATGCAATGTGCTGTACCCACAATCCTTGCAAGACCAGATATGTCTTCCGAAGTATCAGGTGGTGATAAATGTACAGAAAGGAAGAGTATATTTCATCTTCAACTACAACTGGACAAACCAATATAGAAATCAAATACAGAAATTTAAGGAAGCAATATTTCGTTCTTAAAGTAAGTAACAAAAAATTTGCCCATCGACTCTTTCTCTAAAAACCGAAAAATAAAAAACTACAAGAAACAATTGTAAACATGTTTACAGAAGACGAAATTAGTGTAATTAAAGGCAAACAATTTAAGAAGTTTTCATTTGAAACAATAATTAAATCATTAAAATTAAAATTCGTGTGTGGTGGAAATGAATACAATATGCTCCGAAAAGTGGGACTACAATTTTCTGCCGTTAGAATCTTAAATCATCATCTTCAAGGTCTGCAGTTCTCTTCTGGAATTTTAGAAGAAATTATAGAATTTTTGAAAATAGAGGTGGAAAATTTCAATGATTTTGAGAGTGTTATATCACTGGATGAAATGGATATTAAGCTAAGTCTTGAATACTGTACTGCTTCAAAGACATATTTTGGCCGTATACCTCTACCTGATCATAAAGCTATGCTATCATCTAAGGCGTTAGTCTTCATGTTAAGTGGAATTACTACACGATGGAAGCAAGTAGTTGGATATTATTACTCTGGAGAAAGTACCAATGGCGAAGTTATAGTCAATGAAGTGACAAAAGTTATTCAAAAAATCTGTAAAAGGCTTTACCCAGAACTTTCCTCGTCGGCATTGTGACACTAAACAATTTTAAAAATCAAATTAAGTTAGAAGTAAAAATATCTTCACGTTTCTAATACATTAAATAAATTTTCAAATAAAGAAAGGCGTTACCGGTGGTCGAATTCGAACGGCAGGCGGACCACGTGTGCAGCCCCAACTTTTAGTGGACTGGAACTGGGCAATTTC
Organism: Agriotes lineatus; assembly: GCA_940337035.1. Classification (NCBI taxonomy): domain Eukaryota; kingdom Metazoa; phylum Arthropoda; class Insecta; order Coleoptera; family Elateridae; genus Agriotes; species Agriotes lineatus. The sequence goes on along the minus strand of OW679194.1, from coordinate 234,702,098 downwards.
TACCTGCGCCACGGAGAACCGACTTCTCGAATTTTTACGTCGCAGCTATAATTAGTAACGCGCTAATTTGTGCCTCGTTTTTGTATTGGAAAAAAAAATATTCTGTATCTTTTGGCTCCCATTTTTGGTAAGAATAAAGCCTGCACTATGTACAAATTATTACTTGTATCTATTCCTGAGTTGAATGAAAAATAAACAAAATTTTATTTTTTAAGGTGCTCACCCTGTATAGGTATTTCTCTGACATTTTCCCGGTTTCATTCCAGGTATATATATACAAAATGTGTATGCAATGTATCGTCTTCCTTCGACAAATATTTTTTTAATTAATAGCGCCAACAGACAGACAGACAGATGAAATTCTGAAAACCTGTTTTTCGTCATCTAGAGACCCTGAAACGTGAAGATCTGAAGAAATCTCGGAAGGTGATTTTTTCGTGATTACAATACTTCCTTCGTCTTTCAGACGAGAGAAGTAAAAATAACAACAACAGGATTAAACATCTTGGCAATCGCTTTAGATATGAGCGCCACGAATCAGGCCATGTGGACAAAACTTGGTATAATGGCAGGAAGGTACTGTAAAATGCAAAATTTTGTTGTAAACCCAATTAATAACCAAAACGTTTATTTTTTGGTGGACGCGCCCCACCTATTCAATAATGTAAAACTATGTTTAGTGCAAATTAAAATTATTCAGATACGAAAATTCTTTGTAGAAAAGTATAATTTGCCTACTAATTTAGTGAAATCTGAACCTATAGAAAAGTTTTGTAATGATGAAAATATATTCTGAATATGAGCCAAATCGGACGATAAATACAATTTTTTGTATTCGCTCCCAAATTGGTTACTTTGGAAATTGTCTAGGATCCTCAAAATGGCCATTTAGAGGCCTTGTACTTAAAGTCGTCGTGGCAACATTTTAGCGGACTCAAACATTAGTTGCCATGACGACTTTAAGTACAAGGCCTCTAAATGGCCATTTTGAGGATCCTAGACAGTTTCCAAAGTAACCAGTTTGGGGAGCGAAAAATACATTTTCGCGCGGCCTCCTAATATAATGCCGCGTTAATGGTAATTGAAACTTCATATTATAATGTTTGGAGAGCTAATACAAAAAAACGTTGTATGCAACACGTCCTCAAATGGCTTTAGAGGACTCATCTTCATATTACGGACTCGGCTGCGCTCGCTCCGCCTCGTCCGGAAACATTACGACTCGTCCCCTAAAGCCTTGCTTTGAGGACTAGTTACATAAAGTACTATTATCAAAATATCTCGACCCCAATGGTTGTTCATAAAAACGGCCTATGATCTAAATATAAAAATTTGAAAAATTTTAAGTTATAAAATTTAATCGGTCCAGTATCTTCGGAGGAGATAGCGAACAAAGATATCTACGTACATACATTCGAAGAAAGAAAAAGACCACCGATTTTACGGTATTTATGCCGTTGTGACGTCACAGGTGCTGGATCATGCTTTAACGTATACCTACATATTTGAAACAGTTCGTCATAGAAAACTGCGGTTTGACCATTTATTTTAAGATTCTTGGTGCTACAACTTTAATTTTTGCAATACGCCCTATTTAACATCACCCAGATTCTAAGGTTTATTGAAAAATGTGTTTTGTGCATAAAGCAAAACACGTTCTGAAATTTCTCTTCTAAATAATTTGCCAAATGGCTTTCCACCGATTAATCGAGCAGGTAATACATATATGTCCTATTAAATGATTCGAGCAAATGCTACCTAAATATTCTCAGAAAATTTATAATAAGAGCTGGTACTTCTTCTGATATGAAGGTTTCATCTGACCAGTGATGTTAATTAAACAGCTCGAAGTCGCGAACCAATTCTGCAAGTATAATCTATATACTAAAAGCCACACACTCTTCTGCTATGTTTATCCCCTGCACCTGTTAAAGAATGGCTTCTTCAGTGTTAATGATTTGTTGTTTACCACATTCGACAAACTATAGTTAAACCATTTCAGTATTGCCATTCATTGATGGAGGGGTACAAATGCATTTGTGTAAAGCAGGCGACGATTTGGAAATTGGTCTCGATATTTTCTAACTGCTTCTTCTGAATTTCCGTTTGCCTGGCTGTAGACAAAATGCATATTATGATGAAGACAAACCTATTTTAATGGTGAACGCGTTCGTCATCTATGTTAACAATTTTTTCCGACTATTCTATTTCTCTGAAAATACCATCATGCCCACACATGAATAGTTTAGGTGATATGGTATATTTTTTGGTGTACTCCTCGTTTTTTGAAATGTCACTGGCTGCGTGCATTATTACTTCTGACTAGATATTTTCAATTAATTGTGTATATCTGCTATCCACTGTACATGTGTTCAAAGAGTTAAGTACAACACAAACGTTTACGGTGTCCAATGCCTGTTGATAATTAATGTAGGCTATGTAAAGTTCTATATTGTATTCGTTAAACGTTTTGTAGCGGGCCAGATTCATAGCATTGAATTTTTTATATTGTAGTAAGCTAGTAAGAACGAATTTAAAAAGCGCGCCAAGTGAGTTGGCTCGCCGAGCTGAAAGCAACCGGTCTATTATGCGTCTTTCCGTTGTTGATCTTTATAAATTAACCTTGCTAGGATTATCCAAATTGAACATAATAGTAATATAACAACGACAGGTTTGTGGTTATTTATATGAACTCTCTAAAGACCATCCCTCAAAGTGCGTGTGAATTTGTAATGCTTCAAACAAATTATGCTGTTATAAAAGATTTTTTATATTTACCATATATCCTCTACATCTACATAGCGCAATTTATAATTTATTTCAGTAACTAGTTTACGTTCTAGCAATATTTTAGTATTTTTCAATCTAAACTGCACTATCAATCTGTAACATTGTTTAAGGTTTCCTTTTAATTAATAACTTTTTGTAATAGTTACAATACGAGTTGGGTAGTTTTCATTTAATAGCGCGAGGTTTTAATTTTTGAAACACGACATGAAACGAAGTGTTTTAGTAAAACCGAGCGCTGTAATAGATATTAACGATACAAATTTGATTATGAGAATCTTAACGAACCGAGTTTGATTGCCAAAACGAGGCGAGGCGGTGAGCCGAGTTTTGCGACAATCAAACGAGTCTCGTTAAGTGTCATAGGCAAACATGTATTGTTCAATATTTTATCTTCATCAATAAATTCTGGTTCAATGTATTTTTTTTTTCATAAAAAGGGTGCGGTAATGAAGTTCTTAACGATACTAAAATTAGTTTGGTTAAGAGTCGATGACAACACCGATGAAGATAAAATGCTTATCGCACCGAGTATTGTATTACACTTTTTGGCCAACGTATATTTTTTAATATTTTCTATAAATTCCAGATGGCTTTCGAATATTAAAGCCCCCGTTGCCATCAAGCAAGCTGTCTTCAGTAAATTCTGTAGTTCACACTATTTTTTATAAAAATGCTTATATTAGTTTACGTCGTCAGTAGCAACGTGTTTTAAAATTTTTAACCACGCAAAATGACGACTGCTATTACTAATCTTAATTTACATTTAAATATTTTTTTTAAATCTATCGTGTTTTCTAGATTCTATCGTAGATAAAATATTATACAATACACATGCGTAAAGCATCTTCAGTCACGAGTGGGTCAGAGTTAAAACGCGAGTGAGCGAGACTAGCTTTACGCACTTGTATCGTAAATTACTATTATCTACGACAAGATCTAGAAAACAATGTAAATACAAAACAAATATTTAAATGTAAACTAGGATTACTAGCAAACGGTCGCAATTTTGCGTGGTTAAAAATTTTAAAACACGTTGTTACTGACGACGTGCCTAATAAAAACATATTAGTAGTTTACAAACTTAAAACTGCCAACTAAAAGTAAATTTTACACACTCTCGTAGAAAAATGTATTTAATATTGACTCGCACTTTACGTATTAAATACTGGGAAAACTATAGAGATGGCTATACTTTACTACTCTTACACACTGTTAACAGCAAGCCCAACAATCAATAAAAAAAATGTTACGAAGTTACTAATAAAAGTCGCTGATTTTTATTCATAGCAAAGCTACGGCTATTATTTGATAAGAAAGTATTTTACATTAATTCCAAATCGGTTCCAATTTACGTTGTAAGTTTTGTTTCGCACTTTATCCGTTTTTGGCTTCGCCACTACTCCAACAAACTTTATATTGGTACTATAAAGGATTGCTCTTAATTTCGAAGTAGAAGTTGCTTCAGGTTGTTTTGTCCGTCGTGTTGTGTAAAAGCCACTGACTTTTGAAACTGCTAACAAAACTAGAACGCTCTGAAATTCTTATTGTAGGAAAGCGTAATCTACATTAGCACTGTAGAATTGCCGTTTACCAATGTAGCTATAGAAATATGCACCGGTACGCTCAAAATATGACACGTTAAAATATAATCACAAGGAAAAGTGGATAGCACAACATATGTAAATATGTTATAAATTGTTATATTGTATAGTCTATTGGTCGTATATACGGATATTGAATATCACAGTAACTTCACAAACTTGGTTTCATTGGAAATCACAAAATCAACAATCTTTGGTAAAAAATAGTTTGCGATACAGTTTTTTATACTAATTAGAATTACCATAGCAGTTTTTCTCGTACGAGAGTTATAAAATTTGAAAGACATTGACACTAACTGACGTTGAATTGATTTAAAAAAAAATGCGTTTCTGCCATCGTCCAATAAAGATTTAAATTGTTAAGTCTATAATGGGTTGAAATATTATCTATTACAACACGTGTCTGCAGTAAAATAGGTACTACTAATAAAGCCGTTTTACGCACTGTCATTTATGAATTAATCGTATATTAACAGTTTAATAACTTATTTGCTTGTCGAAACGGAGGACACACTTGACCTAAACAGATTTAGAAAACTTACGAACGCTACGGTCTATCCCAACAGATAAGTTATGGCAGATTTTAAAAGACTGAGAACTGATCCTAATAGATTTTAAATAAGTATATGACAATAATAACATCTGTCAATGGATATCAACATGGCTACATTTCAAGATTATTATTATAAAAAAAAGTCCGTTTAACGATATAGCGTAAAGAGGTGTGGCCGATCTAGCAGAATGCAAATAAAAATAAAAATTAACTGTAGAAAGAACTATGGATGAGGACTTGAAGAAAAAAACACATTCATGCAAATAATAACCTTGATTTCGGAGGCTTTCACGACCATTGTCAATAAGTAAAAAACACTTCCGGGATTGGACCGTGTCATTATTGAGGTCGAAGAACTTAACGTTTCGCCCACTTTCGTATGGGATTTCATGCTTCATGTCGAGTTTCGCCTCTGACGTGGTTAACACGTTGAGTTACCGTGCTCTTTTTGATTTTTCCTCCTGATGAAGCCCCTTACGAAAGTGGGCCAAACATTGAGTTCTTCGATCTCAATAACGACACGGTCCAATCCCGGAATTATTTTTTTACTTAAATAATAACCTTGATGGTGGCTTTATATTTATGTTTTTTACAGTCACTTTAACTTATCCACGCTTAACGAATTTTTTGATTTTACGATACTGTATTGAGATTTTGGAACAACAGTTTCTCCAGCAATAAGTTCGCACAAAGGAGCTGTGGCGAAATTGGTGGTATTAAGGAAATTTTCTTTATCTGCCCTTTACACAAAAATCGTAGCGATCAGATGTGGCATGCATGCAGTGTCGCTACAGTTTTATTTATATATATGTTTTCAGCTCTAATACTTTACTTGTATTTAAGGAAATATATAATTTGATTAAAAAAGCTTGAAATATTGCAATCTAGCTATTTGCTCATAACACGAAAACGGATCCAACCAAAGCTATTTTATAAAAAAATTGAGATTATTTCCAGCTCCCAAATTTATTGTTTCTAAATATATAGCGTACTAAATATCTTTTACTAATGTCTGTAAAATTAAATTGCAAAATTAAAATGAATTATGTAGTATACAAATATTTTAATATATTTCATAGTATGTAATTGAAAAGTTCTCTTTTGATTGTTGGCCATTAGTTACCGTTTTAGAACAATCGTCTTTTTATTTTCAAATACAATTTAATATTAATATACTTTCTATTACTCGAAATTGGAGAATATCCTGATCGAAGTAATAACATTGGTTTGGACTGCAGGAGACAGTGCAACGAAGGAGACATCGATTATTCACAGGCTTTATTAGTAAGGTAAATTCAACATTTAATATCTAAACCTAATTTCTAAACAGGAAATTGAAAACTCGACTAAGTACACATATTTATCCATAAATTTCGTTCGGGATAATTAAATCCTTGATGACTTCACTATCTACCGTTCATCAAGTCCCCGCCATAAGAACAGCTTCTACTTTAAATGCTACTACCAATTACTTGACAACAAAACAGGGTATAATTAAATTCGACACGTGCTATTAGTTATTACAATAATCAAACCGATTAGTATAATCGCCTCATCCAGAATTACAGACAATTGTATATACAGCTTTTTTCCTAAGTACGGTACCAGACTACGGCAAGAAATTCGTCTTGTCAAAACAAGTAAAAAAGTACTTGTACAGCATTTAGAAAACACTCTGTGTATATATTTATCGGATCCAGACTACATGGACAATTGATTAAAACCATTTATCGGTTACAGGATATTAAGTCTTTGTTTATATATACAAAAGTAGGCTGGTAACTAAGTCATAACTGTATCTGTACGGTAGTAGTCCTTTACCGTACATGGCAACCATTGCCATACTGAAACAACTATATCTGTACGGTAATATATCTTTACCGCACATGACAACCATTACCATACTGCAACCGATAAACTATTGAACAAACCACGGATGTTATGAATCATAACAGCGGCAGTTATGATGCTCATAACGTTCCTAGATATGTTAACAGCTATAAACACCCTATAAACAATTGTGAAATTCATATTAAACGCCTAATTACCCCAAGAAAAGCATGATCATATCGAATTATCTTCAAAACCTACCAACGATATCTAGAAAACGGCTTTGAAAAGGAACTTAAAATTAACAACAAATGTACACTTTCTCAAAATTGAACTGAAAGGTCGTGCATATTCTTAAGTTGTTAATTTTTGAAGATTTGCATACATATCTCCACATCAAGCACATTAATATTTGAAGAAAATAGCGTATTTATCTACAACTTAAAGGCAACAGACGTTATAGATACAACCAAGCAGGCACCAGTCATTCTGTAAAGCTAGCTTCTGCATCAAATTTTAATTATACATAAAATGTATTTAAATTTGATACATCGCCTAATCAAGCGTTACATCTATCCGGCGCATGGTTTTCCGATAACGCGAGGACACTCGCTATGCGCGTAGTGGCGATGTATAAACGACGGCGTCGTTCCCCTGTGCAGTGGAAACTAGGACAAGTACCCCGATAACGATGCAGAAAAAGTATAAAAGAAGATTGCACTGCCAGTTCCAGTCACTTGAGTTTATCCCGACTTGAGAGTACCTGTCCTGTCCAGTCCCGAACTTGAGATTTATCCTCTCAACTATTCCTCTGCTTTTCTACCTGGGTCCTCCGGTCTAACATGCTGTACATGGTGTCCCATTTTCGATTATATTACGGGGTATTTCACTTACGATTAAAGATAGAGAGTTGCGGTTTTCGCAATACTGTGCTGCTTTTTTGTGAAAAGAAAGATGGTATAAACAAAATTTTCATACTGCTTCGTTTCTGAGTTACAGGTCGAAATTGAAAATATTGCATTTTGGGACCCCCTCGTATCTCTGTTATCCTTTAACATATCCCAAAGCTACGTAAAATCCAGTGGCGTAGTCAGATTTTTGTGAGCTGTCAATTTTTAGTTATAAATCAAACTTTTGTTTTTTTAACGGGACACGTGCAGGCTGCAGGCGACTGACCACAAACGAGCCACAGGACTTGTTAGTCCTAAGTTCTGTGGTAAAGCTGCCTCAACAAAGCTACAGGATTAAGGTGGTAGGTTTTCCTCAGTATTATGACGTGGAATCGTAACACCGTGAAAGAAAAAGAAACCTGGAATAACCTACCAGAGGATAGAAAGCGGCCTGGAGTGAGAATATTTCTAAAATATTCTTGAATCCTAGCACAGCTAGATACATTTTAGCGGCTGCATGTTACCACACATCAATGCTACTAGAAAAATTTCAAAATATCGGAAGGATTGGAAATCTACCAAGTGCATCTCTGAAAACATTTATTCCAAAGCACCAGCAGCAATCACTAATTTGGCTACAAGAAACCACTATCTGCTACATAGGTAATCTTATAAGAAAATCGCTGAAATTTTCATGTTTTTGATGTTTGTGCAACAGACCAGGGGACTATGCAGCCAATCGTAAAAGATATTTGAAAATAGCTACCTCATCACAATTCCTGGCCATTTATTAATTTTAAATAAAACATAATTTTTAAATGTAGCAAAACATCTGATGATCAGTAATTCATAACATCTACAACCATCAATTTATTATCCAAAATCGAATTACATCAGTATTATAACCATAATTACAACGTACAGTAGACGTAATATGACACTCATAGCTAATGGCAATTATTGTTGATACATAAATGTTGAAATTTAAAAAATAGTAACTTAGAGAAGTAGACGTTTGTTTTAAAAATAAATATAAATATTTCCATTTAAGTCGTTTTAAACATAACCACTATTGCTGAAATTGATTAATATAGCTATTTTAATGTCTCTTTTGGATTACAAATTGTAACATTAATTTAAGGTGGTTCAATTTGTTCCTCCATTAACTTAATTGACTGCTAATTCCTCAACCGACCTATTAGCTCTTCTAGTTTTTGCATTAACCCGAGCCATTTAGAAACAGCTGACAATAAAGATTTAAATCTGGTTACCTGATTAATTACTTTTCGGATTAATTACTGTTGGAATAGCGATTGGATACTGTGAATTATATTTCAATCAAAACAATTTATTGCGCGTTGGGTCAGTAAAAGGCGGTCCGGAGTTCTTATCTTACGAATCAGTTGCCCAATTACTCATGCCGATAGGATGTGGATATTGAATAATGTGAACGGCGCACCAATGAAACTAATTCATACCAGAGCTGTTACGAAGGTCGTTTACACCTGTAATCTTATGGCTTAGTTTCCTTAACTGAATTTGATTTAGAATATTCGAATTCCGTTTAGTCAAATTAATGGATTCAAAAAATTTAAAGTCGAGTTTTTGAAATGCTTAAATTAGATGTCGCAATAGAAAACTTTTTTCCAGTCGACAGAGTTCACAAGTATTAATAGTAGTAGCATTTGTGGGGAGACTCATGTCTAGCAAGTCGGCCTTCATAGGCTTTTTTTCCAACCCCATAGACAAGGTCTAGGCAGGCAGAGTACCAGGTACCTTAGTCCTACTTAGAATTTTGACGAGACTAAGGAGTCCCAACCTTAGCAAGGGATCTTTTACATGCTACACATCGTAGTAACATGGGACCCACGGATTTACATCAGTTCCGAATAATGGAATTCTGTAGAGGTTTTAATCCGCATTTTTAGTTAACACTACGTACACAGCGTATAGAAATGTATATGTCAACAAAATTAATACAAAATTATTCAAAACATGGGTTTTCTCACAGCGGTTACACATACTCGTAAGCATAGCTAGCGTTGATTGGTGATATGTCAGAACTTGTCACACATCTGTAGAATAATTTCCTAGAAATTAACAAAATATTTTACAATAGATGAATGATGGATCCTCCAGGATGATCCATAAAATAAACAGCTAAGCAAGAAACCAACGTTGGTTCTCCACCACAGCAAAAGATTTTTACTTCCCTCGTTTAAAAGTCGAGAGAAATATTGTAATCACAAAAAATTACCTTCCGAAGTTTCTTCAGATGTTCACGTTTCAGGGTTCCTAGATGACGAAAAACAGGTTTATTCCATTCTGTCTGTCTGTTGGCGGTATAATTCAAAAACTATTTGTTAGAGGAAGACGATTATATTTCTACGTGGCGCGAAACCCATCAAATTTCGGACAAATATATACAGGCTGAGTACCTTAAAAAATAAATTGTTGTTTATTTTCCCGTTACCTGAGAAGTAGATAAAAGTAGTAATTTACACATAGCTCAGGCTTTACACTTGACAAAAATTGAGCCCAACAGAAACAGGGTCATGTGGGAAAATAGTCAAAAAGTTTGAACAAGTCAGTTAGTTAAATACAGCCGCGCATCGCAAAGCTGGGAGAGGTCTTCCATATGCCCGTGGATTAGGAGCCCGGGTTTAAATTCACGTTCGCAGGCGCAAATTTCTCCAGTGTCTGGGAAGCATGCAGGTAGGAGCCTATCAAATTCCAAAGGAATAAGGCAATACGCAACGTCGTGTAAAAAGGATTTAACTGTTGAACCGATCTGACTTCATCGACAGTCTCATCAGCATTGGCTGTAGCGGTTCATAATATTTTTGTACCTGTTCACTTTTATATACAACTATATAATTTGTTAAATTACTCAGTTTTGTATTTTCTTACCTGCTGAAAGAATGTATCGCATTTATTGCAGCAACTGCATTTATATATATATATATATTGTAACACAAAAGGTAGTTGTACATTTCTGTAGAGTTCAAGTTTTCAAGTCTCATTTTTCTTGTAACAATAGAACGCTTGAATCAATTTGGATGGTATTCGGTATGACATTCCAAACGTGTATAAGTCATCTTTGGAGATGATATGGTTATATTTGATATTGGTGGACTACCAGATTGCAACTATTTTATGAGAAGGCCGATATCTTTTTTTACTAGAAAAAGACAGTCATTGGTATTTGTGGCGTCTGTAATTTTTGATAACCCTTATGATTTGCAATAAAAATATTAGTGACTGAACCAGATTTATGGAAACGAAAACAACTAGGAATTAAGGAGCACGCTGTATATGAATATGAAATTAAAATATTTCTCGTATATAGTACTTCGAAATACAAAGTACTTTTTAAGAATGTAACACAATTTCGAGAGCATCCTTGTTATTAGCTTTTATTAATATTATTTTGTTAAATGTGCAGAAATTAAGAATTAGCTAATACATTACACCTCGATGTATTTAGTAATTATGATCGAAACAGGTCACTTGAAAATACAAGATAGACAAAACCTTAGATGGTGCAAACATAAAATAAAAAATCTTTAAAAAATAAAAATCAAAGGAAAATAGGGGTAAAAATATTTTCACGTTCGTAACAATACTGAAGTAATAAAAGAAACCCCTTGGCAATGGAAATTATAAATATCGTCAAATAAAATAAACATTACCGGCGATAGAATTCGAACTTCAGCGCATGCAAACGAGCCACCAAATGCAATTTTAATGATCTGCGCGTAGCCTAAAGTAAATCACACGTTTGCTACCTCGCCCACCAAGATGCCTCCGATCGGTGAGATGCGGCTGCCTTAAATAGAGCGCATTTATTGTTAACCCATTTTTTATTTTTTAGAACATTTATTGTGTATCTTTTAATTCCCATTATCGTCAACGGTAAATCGTGAGGTATGTGCAACTTGCTGCTATTATCTATTTCTCAATTATAGTAAAAATAAACAACGTTATATTTTTTAAGGTGCTCACCCTATATATATTAGTCCCAAATTTTCTAGGCCAAGTAAATGTATAATCCGCATGCAAAATATCGTCTTTCTCCAACAAAAAGTTTTTAAGCTATACCGCCAACAGGCAGACAGACAGACAGGCAAACGGAATGAGAAAACATGTTTTTTGTCATCTAGGGACCCTGAAACGTAAAGATCGGAAGGCATTTTTTTTCGCGATTACAATACTTCCTTCGTCTTTAAGACAAGGGAAGTAAAAACAATACAAAAGATTTAAAAAATTCTTACATAAACGTTCTGCAGTTACAATATTTTAACAAAATTATTAGAGAATAACACACGTAACGAGAAACGCCCTTACATCAAACTAGGTATTTAATCCAATTTTCTTACCATTGAAAATTAATTTAGCCCCACTTCTTTTAAAAGACTACGTCACCTTAAAGAAGCTGCTTAGTATGTTTGTACATATACAGTGTGTCTCCGGATTGACTTTGCTATAGGTATAATGAACCAAATTAGTATTGTACGACTCTCATATTTTGCAGTCTAAGCCTGGTTTGCCCAACATCAAGTTTTACTTACAGTTCAATTCACATCAAGATGGCCGAGAAGAAGATAAATCCTTCTAGGTAAATTTGGCATATAACCCTAATTTTTAAATTGAAACATTTTATCTAATAACAAAGTTTTTGCTTAAAGCTAATAGAAAGATCACTTTACCTAAAACGATTTATTTTCTTCCTTTGCTAACTCTGCTATCTTGGTGTCAATTGAATTGCAGTTTGGTAGAAATTGATGCTGAAGCAAGCAGGCCTAGACGGCGATATACAGTGTATCCCAGGATTGATGTTACAAGAGGTGTGATGTACTAAAAATTTTGAATGTTATTTTAAGGTTCTGCGATTCGGTTCTGCTTGGTTTGAAAAGAATTTTAAGAATATTTTCATTTTTTGAAAAACAAGTAGGCCTTGACACCTTGACAGGGAAGCGAAAACTATTTTATTTTCAGGTAAACTACCCTTTTTGTTCATGATATGGCAAAATTCTATTAAGAAAAGTTGTTCAGAATGATAAATTATGGTCCTATACAAAATTTCAGAAAGATCTGTCGAATTAGGAAAAACCGTTATTTTTTAAATTATTTTATTTTATTTTCAGGTAAACTACCCTTTTTGTTCATGATACGGCAAAATTGTATGCATAAAAGTTGTTCAAAATGAGAAATTATGGCCCTATACAAAACTTCAGAGAGATCTGTTGACTTAGATTTAACCGTCATTTTTAATAAATGCATTTGTTTTATCTAAAAAATAACGTTTTAATCTAAGTCGACAGATCTTTCTGAAATTTTGTATAGGGTCATAATTTCTCATTCTAAAGAACTTTTATTAATAAAATTTTACCATATCATGAATAAAAAGGGTAGTTTACCTGAAAATAACATACAATTATCTAAAAAATAATGGTTTTTTATAAGTCGACAGATCTTTCTGAAATTTTGTATAGGGCCATAATTTCTCATTGTGAACATTTTTTCTTAATAAAATGTTGCCGTATCATGAACAGAAAGGGTAGTTTACCTGAAAATAAAATAGTTTTCGCTTTCCTGTCAAGGCCTACTTGTTTTTCAAAAACTGAAAATATTCTTAAAATTCTTTTCAAACCAAGCAGGACCGAATCCCAAAACCTTAAAAAAATTCAAAAATGTTTAGACCATCTCACCTATTGTAACATCAATTCTGGGACACACTGTATAAGAACTTTACGAAAAAGCATTGGTTCATTATACTTATCGCGAATCAATTCGGGGAAACATAAATCAATTTTCTCTTTTTTAGACATTTTCCTATGTAAAGTATATTATATTGTTCAGCAAGAGCTTACCTTTTATGCTAAAAGATCTATTAATTATGTTTAGTTTTTCGATGTATTGATGTATCTAATAATATATTGGGTGTTTGAATGCATGGAGAACTGTCAATTTTGAATACAGTTTTGCATATGCGAATTTTGCTTACTATGCGTATGTTAGTAGAAAAAACACTGAGGGAAATGGAAATAACCAATTGGAAAATGCTAGTGACAGAAGAACATTGAGATAGCCAAGACTCAACTGGAGTGGTGGTTCTAGCAATGGTAATGATGATAACAAAGCATGAAATCCTGCAAAATAAAAACTTTGTTCCTGCTGTCTAAACCAATTTAGAGTACATTTTTTAAGTGTATCTCCCTTGAAATAGTTTGTCCTCAAGATTACCTTTAAGTGGTCCAAACAAATGGAAATCTGAGGGAGCCAAGTTTGGACTATAAGCAGGATGCGGTAGAGTTTCCCAGCACAATTTTGTCAAAAAACTTTCGAAATCTTTGCCATGTGTGGCCTGGCATTATCCTGTTGAAGGATTACTTATTTTGATAACAATTTCCTTCGTTTTTTTTTCAAATTGTTTGACGTACTTTTTTCTACTGACTGTACATAAATTAGTTATTTTCACTATTTTCGAAACAGTAATTCCCCGATTCTGCTTAATCAAATCATCAACACGTTGAATACTTGCAGGAACCACTTCTGTTGCTCTGCAACCTCCTCTCCCAGGATTATGACTTATGCTTTCGCTGACATTTTTGAACCGAGCGGTCCACCCTAATACTTCTGATTTTTACTTCCCTCGTCTGAAAGACGAAGGAAGTTATGTAATCACTACAAAATCACCTTCCGAGATTTCTTGTCTGTCTGTTTGTCTGTCTGCCTGTCGGTCTGTCTATCTGTCTGCCTGTTGGCAGTATAGCTCAAAAACTATTTGTCGGAGGAAGACGATATTTTGCATGCATATCATATATCTACCTCGCATGAAACCGGTACAATTTCAGACAAATATATACAGGGTGAGCACCTTCAAAAAATAAAATTTTGTTTATTTTTGGGTTAATTTTGAAATAGAAGAAAGTAATAACTTTCAGATAGGTCAGGCTTTGCATTTGCTGAAAATAAGACTCAGCCGATACAGGATAACGTCACAAGAGTAAAAACGATTTAACAATAACAGCATTCCCTTAAATAGAGGCACGCGCCGCACCCATTTGAAATAGCCTCGGTAGCGCAGTTCGATTGTGAATGCAGTTATGATTTCTATGCAGGTGTTACAAGCGCTATGAGATGCGGCAGGTTCAAACCCCAATGGGATACATTTTTTTATTTGAAAATTTATTTAATTTATTAAAAACGTGAAGATATTTTTACTCCTAACTTAATTTAATTTTTAAAATTATTTAGTGTCACAATGTCGACGAGGAAAGTTCTGGGTAAAGCCTTTTACAGATTTTTGAGTGTACTTTCACCAAATTGTGCACTAAGTCTGCTTAAAATTTCCGCAAGGGTAACACCTTTATTGGCAGGAAACTAAATAATAATGCGCTGTTGCAAAGTGCAATTGATATTGTTATCTGCCATGTATAATAACAAGTGAACGGTTCTCATGGCAACAAGAGTACTTGATTATTTGGTTAGCTTAGAGTACATTCAATATTGCATGTAATAAAAAATCAATCTAATCAATCAATTTTTACTTTTACAGAGGGAATTTCGGTTTTAATGTGAACCCCCCTCGTACATATTAGCATAAATAGAAAGAGGTAAATTACATTCAGTGCAATTTGGCAATATAAAGTAGGTAATGAATAGAAAATAGAATGTATTTATAACTAGCAGCCGTATTTATTAATTGCAGAAGAAGAATAGTAGTAAGGATTCATATATTGCATATTTCAGTATTAATTAGAATGACTTTTTAAAAACATAGGTTTATACAGAGCGGTAGGTTTTTCATTGCACAGCTTATATCTCTGATAATATTGGAGATACAAGGAAATGTCAAAGAAAAACGTTTCTTAGTCCAATTTATCTATAACACTAGAACGCGCGTGGCCAGCCTACGTCTGGCTCTGCCAGCGTAAAGAAACGGTTAACAATAACAATGCTTGCTTAAGCTGGTAGCCAGCCTACGTCCGGCCCTGCCAGCGTTAACAATATAGTAGGAGAGCTGGTGACATTTTTTGGTGATCATTTAGTTAAGGCCTATTTTTTGAGAGAATGTTGCTGGAGGCATGTATAAGTGTCATCTGTAAGGATTCTCCTAGATAGCGGTATCGGAGGGAGGCAGAACACCCCCACTTTGCACTGTCAGTATATGTCAAATTCGAGGTGAACCGGTTAGGTTTTGTGTCAGTTTGTGTCAAAACTGATGGAAAACCCAACCTGCTAAGCTTGAATTTGACATAACTTACACTAAAAAAGTCCATAAGGGGCGGCTGTGGAAATTGAAACGTATGAATAATAGGTTGGTAGCACTGTAAGTCTATGTCAAATTCGAGTTTAGCAGGTTAGGTTTTCCGTCAGTTTTGACACAAACTGACACAAAACCTAACCGGCTCACCTCGAATTTGACATATACTGACAGTGCAAATTGGGGGTGTTCTGCCTCCCTCCAATACCGCTATCTAGGAGAATCCTTACAGATGACACTTATACATGCCTCCAGCAACATTTTCTGAAAAAATAGGCCTTAACTAAATGATCACCAAAAAATGTCACCAGCTCTTAGACTAATACAAATGCTTGCTGTTGACGGTCTCGCCACTTGTGCTTACGATCGGCATGTGCGCGCGCCAGTGCTTACGGTCGGACGGCCGGCGGCCGGCAACGGCTCTTATAATATAAGATAGCGAATATAATTTTTCATGCCTAATACGTTTTGAAAAAAAATCCAACCTTTTTCAAATGAAACACTCTGTATTTTATTTGAAAATTAAAAGGCTTATAGAATTCTGAATAAATCCACACTTTTATTTGCTTTATTTAAGAATACATAATATCATAATAATAAAAAAAAGAAGTTTTTAAAAATGTGCTTTGAAATGTGGCTGCGTAAAAGCAAAAAAACAACTAAAAATATCTATTAAACAAGTGTCAGCTGATCAACAGAAATAAAACACGTTAATCTATTGATAGTAAAATTTGTGTAGTATAGTGAGTAAACAAGAGGAAGATCGATTTTACAAATAGGGGAAAATGATATGTTACGCTGTTATTATTTGTCAAATGATAATTGTCGAGAAGCTGCCAATTTGTATCGCAATCGATATTCGAATGAAAGGCAGCCACATTACAGAACTTTTGTAAATTTACATAATTCATTGGAAAGATACGGAAGTTTTAAAAAAATTATAGCCGTTTTGAAAGTTCTCTTGGTACAAAATCTGCGGCTGCTTGACTTCCAGAATCACATACATTTTTCTAATTGGATGTTGCATGTAGGTAGACAGTACTTACCATTTCTTTTATGGAGAGATGAATACAATTTTTATCGGAATGGTGTTTATAATAAACACAATACTCATATTTGGGGTAATGTCAACCCTCACAGAGTGAGAGAATTACACAATCAAGTTATTTTTTCTACGAATGTATGGATAGGTGTAGTAGGGGATCATTTATTAGGTCCATATTTTTCTAATGGAACACTTACTCAAGACCGGTACCTAAATTTTCTTCTAACTGCCTTACAAGAATATCTCGATCTGCCGTTGGCTCTTCGTAGGCAAATGTGGTTCCAACATGACTGCGCGCCACCGCATAATGCACCAGTTGTGACAAAATTTTTGAACCAAGAATTTTTAAATAACTGGATTGGGAACGAAGAGCCTAATTTGTCGCCTCTGAGATAACCTGATCTTTCGATATTAGATTTATTGTTTGGGGATCTCTGAAAAACAAAGTTGACCAACAATTTATTCAGTAGTAGTAGTTTTTGATATCGTGTCTTGTTTATGTTTATTTTATATTGTTGAAACTGTACAATAACGGTAATGTTTCCGTTTATCGTTAAAAGTCAAATTTCCAAAGCAAACTTTAAAAACTTCTTATTGTTACTATTACGAAATTAGGTATCGCTTAAATAAAAATATGAGAGACTTTGCCCAAAACTTCCCCCACAAGTGGACACTAAATAATTTTTCCCGTTGCTGATCATGTAAGTCAGTGATACAGCCTTAGTAACAAAACGTGTACATCGGCGATTATATTTGTTTGCTGCTTTCTCTTGACAACGGAACTTAATATTATTATTAAGTTCCTTGGATAATAAAATTAGCAACGCAAGATGCAGACTTAGACGTTTTGTTTATAATTACAAGTGTTTATGTGACATGTGACACCCACAGGTAACACGACTCACGAAAATTTATCCTGGTGACAGGAGACAAACCAAATGATTTTTTCAAAAATCTAGGAAAATTTCGATAAGCAGTGTGAAAAATATAATAAGATAACTCGGAATGTATCGCCTATTAACATTTTCGCCATGCAACAAGCCGCGGCTTCGCCTTGGCTTGTACTAGCCTACCTCAAATGTTAATAGGTCCTTACATTCCTTGTTACTTAAATAGCTATTAAAAACCAAATTAAGCTAGGGGTAAAAATATCTTCACGTTTTTAGTAAATTACATAAATAAAAAAAACCATTACCCGTGGTCGAATTCGAAAGTTAGAAGGTTGCTTATGCGATTCCAGCGTATTTTGGGATATTGCAAGTGAATGAAATATTCCTACATGCGCTACAGAGCACATTTTGGGTCAGTGCGTTCCAGCTGCTCTAAATAGAACCTTTTTTCGTTGACACGTCTCTCTGCTGTATATTGGTCAAGAGTAAAGTGTAAACTATGTGCAAATTGTTTCTTTCCTGTATCTCAGTTGAAGCAAAAATAAACAAGCGGACGTTGTGACACTAAATAATTTTAAAAATCGAAGGCAACTAGGTGTAAAAATATTATTACGTTTCTAATAACACTGAAACAATAGAAGGGAAACACTTGGTAGGTAATGGAAAGTACCTACATCAATTTTTAAATAAAAAATATTACCCGTGATGGGATTCGAATTTCGGGTGCCTGCGAACGAGCTAGCCCATTCATTGCATTCTTCGCCGGTACGTCACGGCTAAATCAGGCCTTTTCCGCGTGAGCTATAAGAACGTAAAGCACTTAATGGTTGCTCCTTTTTGTATCGTTCAACATTTATCCTGTATTTTTGGGTGCCATTTTTGGCAAGAATAAAGTCTCTACTATGCACAAATTATTACTTGTATCTTATTACTAAGGTAAATAAAAAATAAACAAAAATTTATTTTTTAAAGTGCTCACCTTATATATATTTGTCTGAAGTTTTCTCGGTTTCATTCCAGGTAGATATATAATGTGTATGCAAAAAATTGTCTTCCTTCAACAAATAGTTTTCGAGTTATACCGCCAAGAGACAGACAGACTGACAGACAGACGGAATTGAGAAAACCTGTTTTTCGTCATCTAGGGACCCTGAAACGTGAAGATCTAGAGACATTTCGGAAGGTGATTTTTTCGCGATTACAATACTTCCTTCGTCTTTGAGACCAGGGAAGTCAAAATAGTAAAAGTGTGACTGAATTCATTTTATAAGCTGTTCAATTTTCAAGTAAAATACAGAATTTTCAGTTTGAAAAACCAAAGTTGGGATTTTTTTTCCAAAAACCAGCAGGCCATGAAAAATTATTATGTTCACTATGTTATAGATAAAATTGAACTAAGAAACTTTTCCTTTGACTTTTTCTTGCATCTCTAATATTACCGAAGATATAATCTGTGTTATGACAAACCAACCACCCTGTAAAAATAAAAAGCAAGTTCTTATTTTAAGCTTTTTAAGTACCTAGATTTTAAACCTTACTGTAGAACGTAGATTCTATGGATATTACTATCTCTTAAGTGTTCCCACTTAACCAAATAATCGAATGTAGAACAAGTTTAGGTCATATGTATAATTTTACAGGGTAATTTTGTCATGCGGAGATTTAGCCATAAACAAGTTGGACATACAGGCGCCATTTGAGCATTCACGTCTCTGTAATAAATTTTTAAGTGCACGATAACAATCTGTCACAACATAACAGTTAATTTAACCTTGAATGTACCAACACGATAACGAATACCGCTTCCCATTATCTCAAGTAAGCGAGCAACAATACATCAAAAGTAAATTTAAGGTATACATGCTTAGGGTACAACCTCTGAAAAGAAAAAAGCATGTCCGCTATTCCAGACCGATTAATTTAAACGCTGTGAAAAATGTTCGAGCTTTATGTAGAACATGTAATGAAATTAATTGGTACTTGATCTGGGCTTACCCGGTTCGATCTCATACGTAATTAGCGGAGATTGGATCCTTAACTAACTGCCCCTTTGAAATTTGTACACATAAGTGACGCACTTGCTTGCTTTAGAATAATATCAATTACTGTTTCGAGAAAATGTCAATAAATAAATCCACCAATTGAAAAGATTCAGCTGAAAATGTAAATCACATAGAGTATAGCAATAATTTTAGTTGACAGTTATCTATTACTTAAAAAATACAGACATATACTTTAATAGGGGAATAAATCAGAAGCTAATTTAAAACAAAGGGGATTGCTAACTAAAATTTCTGAAGTAAGCTGGATTGATGTTTTACATTTAGGACGACTTTATTTCTGATTCCAACAAATTTTGAAATATAGTAGATACTTTATTTATCGTACACTGTTTTGCTTCTGAAGAAGCTACTGTAGTTAACATAATCCAGTTTTGCTGATCATCAACTGCATGTTAGCTGATACATACATAACTGGATTCTCTATTTTCATGCTATTTCCAAAAATGTATTTATTTGTCACATGGTTTCAATAAATGCAATTGGTTCAATTGAAGTACATCTAATTAATGACAGTTTACAGATGTTTTAAATAGTGTTGGTTTTACGTTCTAATGTATTGACTATATACTAGATCAATAAATTTCAATAATTAGTATACAATGCTTACTGCATGTATATTAATCAAATGTAATATTCCGCAATTGCAATTCAATAAAATATTAATTAATACGAGTTAATATCTGGAATGGAATTCCATATCCTGCAGCTGTGATTTAATACTTTATTACCTTAACGTAAAAATATTAAGTAGCGATTGGAATATACAACGCGTGTTCGATTAAGGCATTTTACAATTACGAGTACCAATGCTTAAAAAATATATACGTAATTTACGCCTTATCAGATGCAATTTGTCAGCTAACACAAATTATGCCATAATTTGCTATTGACTATTAGCTTTGATTAATACTTTTACGTTCTACACGCTTCGAGTAACAAAGATTTACCTTCACACCCAGATTTTAAATGTGATTACAAATGCTTTATAAGGTTTTCCCTATATTTACATTAATTTAATTTTGTAGCTGCCGTCCAAGAAAAACGAAATGGCTATTACGGAGATTAGGACAAATGAAAATTTAATGAGACACCCAGAAAACTAAAGAAATTGTTAGTCAAACCTAGGAATCAATAATTTCAGAAATATCTTGAAATTCTTTAACAGCCAGGCAGCCAACCGATTATTCATTGTTTAAGGTCACCAAAAATATTAAACGGCTGCAACAGGCGACCCCTCACCACCAATTAAGACACAGGTGGCATACATGCAAGAAGTAATAAAAAAGCCAATGGTGTTTGTTTAATAACTACTTAGTGAACGTATTAAAACCCTACAATTCTGAATTACCTTCAGCTGATGGGTGTCAACTTAATACAGAATTTTCTTGCACCCTATCCGCTCGATATGGATACTGAAAACTTTAAACTAGGTGATGCAAGAAAATTATCTCAGAAATTAATTGTAAAAGTGCCGAATGAGGTATCAGAGAAATGCTTCTTCTTCCTCTAATACCTATAGGTTGATAGCCTGTACAAAGTGCGGTTTTATAAGCTTTCTTCAGCCGCTGCCCGAGAAGGGGGCTAGCCTATCTCGTTGAATTCGTAGAAAGAATGCCCTTTTCAGGGGCCACGACCACCAAAGCTATTAATATGATGGCCAGAGAACGTTCGATGTTACCAATATCCCGGTGTGGGGCTCGAACTCACTACCTGCCGACTCCAAACTCATACGTGGGCCATACGCTCTCAGAAAAATGTTTGACAAACATTACTTAGAATTTCAGTACTTAGATTAAGATATTTTCCTAATCAGTGAAAATTCTCTGGAACAATTTTATTGCCGAAACCTGGAACAAAGTGAACTAAATCACAGCTTATAGGCCAATCAGCATACTGCCACTATTATCTAAGGTCTTCAAAGTGTTCATCAAACGACTGAAATCTCTGCTGGGAATACTTATTCTAAATCATCATTTTAGTTTTAAAAACGACCACACCACGGTAGAGCAGGTGCATTGATAAACAACAGTTTGATCTGCTGCATTTTTCACACAGGCGGCAAAACTGCAAAACCCGAGGTCAATTCTCCTCCTACTGTTATAGCTATTAATGTAACGAGAGTGTTATGCGATTTACAATATTCGAGGACGTTGTCAGGTAACGAGACTTGACCTTTTTTTTATTGTTAAAACTGCAAATTTACAATCTACTCCGGTATTATAAGAGTATTAAGTAACTATGTTGTCGGTTGAGGCATGTAAGGGTCTTCATCCAGCGATGATTCCTTTAGGGTTTACTGGGATGACTTGAATTGCATTCCTCATCAGTTCAGATCTATAGGCCATTGTTTGCTCAGCCTTCTTGTTGGTAGAGGGTTCATGAGTTGTAGGATGAGGTGGTTTTCATGTCCGGGAAGTTTTGTAAAGTAGTCTGATGCTGACTTTTATATTACATCCGTCACGAACGGTATGTTGAGGTCCTGGTGTAGGGTTCGGTTACTTAAGAACTAAGGTGCATTTACAAGGGCTCGAAGAATTTTGTTTTGTGCTCGTTGTATAATATTTATATTTGTTTTCTTAGCGCACCCCCAGAGTTGGATACCATATCTCCAGATGGGCATAAGGATTGTTTTATATAGCAGGACTTTATTTTCAGTTGATAGCTTGGATTTAAGTCCAAGCAGCCAATACATTTGCTTGAATTTTAGATCGATCTGCTTCCTTTTTGCTCGAATATGTGGGGACTAGGTTAGTTGTCTGTCTAGGTGGAGTCCAACATACTTGGTCTCTATTTTAACTGGCAGGGGGGTGCCCTTAAATGTTATAGGAGGACATGTGGTTTTTCTAGTTGTAAATGTTACTTGTAGAGATATGTTTTCGTTTATCTTGACAGGCTTGACCTAAACAACGTCCGATAGTATTTAAACCGCTGATATTCGAGCTATATGCTATTTGAAATATTGGAATATTATGATGTTCCCGACAATATTCTAGCGGCAGCAAATAGTGTAAGATCAAATTTACAACCAGAGACGTCAAAAATATATTACAACAAAGAATATCCTTGGTTTTGTGAGTGGCGAGTCAGAGAACAAGTGTAAGGTTAAGGTTAAATGGTATCGCTTGCTTATTTCTTGAAATTTGCAAATTAATAGTCTTCTTCATCTATGTGGCAGAAATATTTTATGATAAGAGCTTGTTTTGGATTGAACGAGAAAGTAGAAATCAACAAATATTATGCTTTGATAAGATTCATCAAGAAGAAGAATGTTGAATATCGGTTAGAGAATAAAGTGCTAAGAATCATACTTGATACTTTTAGGCATGTGCCCAATCTTGATCTACAGCACAATCTTCACATGAAGATCGCCCACGAAGAAATAAAACCTTTCTCCATGAAACAGCTTGGGAAAATTAAAGTGCATCCAAATAACTTAGTCAAAATGAACGAAGTTTTCAAGAAAAGTAAAAAATTGGGATACTAAAAGTTCATTGATGTTCAACATTGACTCTTTAGATACAAAATATTGTGTTTGCCAAGTGCAAAAACTCTGTTACTTCACCAATCGAAGATACATCTCGTGCTGGAATAACATTTATTTCCACATTTCGTAGATACCTGTATTAGAATTATTAGAATTATTAGAATTTAGAAAAGAAAATTTAAATTTTTTCTACATGTCATTGTATTAATTTTGTCATAAAATTTATTTAGTGTTCAACTGAACAGATTGTAAATATTTCATGGAATTTAAAAAAATGTGGTGCTTGTGAGCGTCACTTAAATTTTATAATTTCAGTCGTATTACTGGTTTTTAAACTTACAACTGTCAGAAACAATTGTTAACTACTTTAATGTCATCAATATATCTATAATAACTATTGGATATACCTATATGTTATTATGAAATGCGTACGTTGAGTTGCAGTTTCAAATCGTAAGAAGTTCCAAGTTTCATATCCCATCCTAAATATTTTTACTTTCCCATACCCATAGGTATAGGGAAGTCTTGGAATCATGAAAATTTTGGAAATCGAGATTTTCACAGAAATATCCGTTTTGGGCCTCTAGGAACCCAAAAAAGTGGTTTTTAAAAAATGTCTGTCTGTGTGTGGGTGTGTGGGTGTGTGGGTGCGTGGGTGTGTGGGTGTGTGGGTGGGTGACGCTCCTACAGCCGAAAGTATTGCTCCGATTTTGATGCGCTTTGGAATGCGGGGGTGTATCGAAAATTCATCGACAAAATAAGCTTTTCAAAAAAATCCGAAACCGGAAGCGGAAGTTACGCATGTTTTTTCGGTATCACTGTTTTCGTGATTAAAATTTTGAAAATTTTATTGCGGATAACGATAGAGGGTCATAAGGCAAATCTGTTAGTTTTTTGCCGAACTCGCTAGGTTTAAAATGAAGGGCGCTATGATTTTTTGAAAATTTTGAGTTTAACGCCCTATTACTCAAAAACGGATGAATCGATTCAATTGATTTTTTTTTCTGAATAGTATATGAAGGCTAACATGAGGTGATATAAAAAGTGTTTTGAAAAATATTAAGGGGCCTAAATTACAAATTTTCAAAATTTTGGAAATTTTCTAAAAATCATTTCTCAAAAACTGCCCACAGGAATTTGTTTAAACTTCATACACTGATAGACCCCGAAAAGAGCTATCGATCTGTTTTTTAAAGAATCTCACGAATTATCTGTGGCGCCCTCTACGAAGCTTTGAAGTTTGAAAATTTAAACCCCTTTAATTAATAAACAAAACAAGATAGGTAGCTGGGGTTTTCACTGATTTGCTCAGTGCATAATGGAGCATATGAATATGCAAAAAAATATTACACTCGTGGATATATGTAAGCGCACCGGCCCCCTCCCCCCTCTATTTTTGAAAAATAATTTTTTTATTCTAACGGTTGTTATATTTTTGCGTCAAAGAATCTTTTTCCGCGAAAATAAAAAAATCGATTTTGTATGCCCTAGAAAATATAATTTCCAGGTACTTAGAAAATTTCACCTCGGTGCTACAGCCGTTTTGAGGAAAATAATACATAAACTAGCACAGTGGCGGCTTGTCCACTTGGCGCCATCTACAGAAGCTCGGTGGTCACGTTTTGAACTACACATTCTTTTATATTTACCCGCAATTTACGTGAAAGTGTAAACGCTTATCACGGTGAAGACGTGAGTCATCGAGTTGAAATTTTGATATGTTGTAAAGACTGTTGAATAAAGACGATATGAACAGTTTCCAGTATGGGAAAGTCCAGGGAGGTAGTCACGTCCACTTTTTTAGTTTTTAAACTGTCCAAGTATAGTAGTGTGAGAACAAGATCGTTGGTTTTAGTAATATTTAACGATTTCCCAACTGTTATACTGAATTCAATTGGTATTTTTCATGTTTATAAATAACTTAGGTTTAACAACCTCCAATGTTATGTTTCGTTTTCGGGACTATGACTTTTATTTATAGAGAATCCTTTCATTTCATTCTTTTCTGTATTATTTATGCTAAAGCTCTGCAATCTCTTACCCATAAAACTATCTTAAAGGGAAGCTTATATTAAGCAAGCGTATTCTATAGTTACTCTAGTAACGTTAACCCATTTTTGTTTTATTTTATGCTACCGGTAAGTATTGCACTCACAACAAATCCACATAGTAATTTTGATAAAATATATCTACATTTTTCTGTATGACACGTTTTTCTTCTATACAAAACTACTGCTGTCAACGTCTTGTGCATTTCGCCACTTTAAAAATTTTAAGTATTGCTATGCATACGTTTAGGAGAAAAATCTATTCCCGTTGCCAACACAAGGATAAAATGAATACACAAAATAGTTTTGATTTTTTCTACTATTGTGGGAATATATTTTTTCTAGCATGCTAACATATTTTTAATTTCTACTTCCCTCGTTTAAGAGACGAAGGAAGTATTGTAATCGCGAAACTTTCCGAGATTTCTTTTGATCTTCACGTTTCTGGGTTCCGTTTGTCTGTGTATATTTGTCTACCTGTTGCCGGTATAACTTAAAAATCATTTCTTGGAGGAAGACGATATTTTGGATTCGAATTATATATTATATGCCCTCCTAGCGTGAAACTGAGATTATTTCGGTAAAATATATACAGGACGAGCTCCTTAAAAAATAAAAATCTGCTTACTTTTGCCTTAACTAACGAACTATTACTTAAATTAAAGTAATAAATTGCACATAGCTCAGGTTATTACCCTTGACAAAAAATGCATATTTTGAACCTGCTGTGAGGTTTCTGTCAATACAAAAATAACCAACATGCTTAAGTTTTATTCTTCAAAGAAAAGGACACATTAAATCAAATTCAGGCACGTACTTACAGTCATTACTATCCTCATCATTCTCAGCCTCTTATCGTTCATTGTTTGACATAGTCCTCCCTCAAAATTTTCCAGCCATTCTGTTTTGTGCTGTTTGGTGCTATATCTCGCTTGCGTATATTTTGATATTATCTAGCTATCACTTTTGTAGCTTGACTCTTGGTCATTCTAGGTCTCCGGAGAGTGATTCTATTGCCCCAGTTATTGGATCTTTGTCTAGATACATGCTCAACCCAACTCACTTAAAATTCGTTATTTTTTCCATAATGTCGGTGACACCTGTTCGAGCCGTCATTTCGGTGTTTTTAATTGGTCTCTAAGGCTTGTCCCTAACATGGATGTTTCGGTACCTCTTTGCGCTATTTTTAATTTTCGCACGCATTCTTCAGTTACTGTTACCGTCTCCATTACGTAACTTAACACTGTGAGTATACAACTGTCATAAATTTTCGTTTTTACTGAAGTTGGCGTGTCTTGTATCTTGTTCAAATGCGTTTTGAAAATACTTTGGAAATCACTCATAAAAAAATTTTACCTAAATGTTTGTTCCAAATGCCGAAAAAACGTAATGAGTGATTGTATTTGTAAAAAACAGTGTAGAGAAATTATAAACTTTTGTAGGTGTTGTTATTGCAGTTTTTTGTATATTTTTACTCCACACCGCACCGTGCCAATTTTCGCCACTGATGATATTTAAGCTGTATGCAAAATATTGTGCTATATTTCTGTAATAAATTTGAGATAAAGCCAAAATAGATACAATTTAGTTTTCTCAACTTAGGTCCTGTATCTCTTAGGACCAAGATATACTTATTTTAGTCAAAGATAATAGTGTAACTTATATGTAAAATATGATTTTTTACGACCGACCAGAAAATATACAGTTTCTGCAGAATTTTTCGCCGCCAGAAATAAACGTTTTGCCGGGAAAGATGGGAAAATCACATTTTTTCTTCCATCTTATCTCTATATGTGAAAAATACTGCAAAACTTGTGGAAAAATGTGCCTACTATGGAAACAAGTTTGTGTCATTGTATAGATAAGGCAAATAATAGACATTAATGTCATATTTTCTTTTCTTGAGTTTTTGAATTTGCGAGTTTGCATGTGATCGGATTTTGAACGATCGGAAGTAGAAAATGAAATTTTGAAAGCGGCTACATAGACAGCATGCAAGATACGTTTATGAATTGGTGCCGAGAAGAGAAAACGCAAAAAACTTAGGTAACGAAGTTTGTATCCTTGATTTGGTCGTAAAAAATTGTACGATACGTCACCGGAAAGTGTTTTGTGACGTAAATTACTATTTTCTCCAACCAATAGTTCTGGAGTTAAAGTAAAGAAGACAGAGTGTGCTCACCCTGTATATATTTGACCGAAAGTATATTCGGATTCGACTAAGGTGGGCCTATAATCCGTAGACAAAATGTGATGTTCCTCCAACAAATAATTTTTGCGTTGTAGCGCCAAAAGGCAGACAGACCGACAGACAGAACAACAGACCCATAGACTGATAGAAATACGGAATTTAAAATAAACATATTTGTATCATCTAGGGGACCTGAAATGTGAAAATCTGAAGAAGTCGATTACAATATATAGGCGCTTGCTTCGTTTGTGTCGAGGGAGGAAAAAATGTCAAGCTTGCGTAGCCATAATGGAGAACAATTACTGCAGTACTTATGCGGCTACTGTTTGAAGTATTCCATTGTCAATACATTTTCTTTTCTTAATTTTTACTAATTTTTATTAATGATTGCATAAAACAGATACATTTCTTAACATATTAATTTCATGGCATACTTGCTATGCATGACATCAATATAATTAACGTTGTAAAGTAAATATCTTTGAAAAGCTTAGCAAACATGCTATTTGGATTGCTTTAAAAAACTACATTTTATATAGTAACCCAAAAAAAAATACATTGGCATGTCTATTCTGATCACACTATATTGATCAACTTAAGAAACTACGCTTAATAATACCAACAGTTTTAGTAATTAAAAAAATTAACGGTGCCGTCGAATTGTGAAAATTTACACCCCGTGCAGAAAGCTATTCATGTAGCGATCAACAATGAACAATTGAATGGCAGACACTGTATCTATGTCAAGAGATCTGGATTGAACGGGTGGATCAAAATAGCTTACTTTGATCGCACATCAAAAATGTTTGTGCAAAAACTTACTACTACGAACTAGAACGATTGCTGCCTTTCTCAAACAAACATACGGTTAATAGCTTGTTTTGTTTACTAATATCAACTATTACTGTTTTGCTGGTTATTAAATTTTTGTTAATAGATTTCTATATATTAAATTTAAAAACAGATTTCTCTGTATAGATACATAAGTGTCTAAGTGCATAAGCTTGAATCCAAAATACAGAAGATGTAGGCATTAACCTACAACTTCAAAATTATCTCCGTCGCACTTGTTCAAGTAAGTTTATAGTAAAAATAATCACTTATAATACCATGAGTAGTGAAAGTTATGTCGAATATTTTTGCTGTGGTATCACGAATGTCCATTGCGCTTAGGTTCGATTAGGAGATTAGGACGAGTGCGCTAGCACGAGTCCTAATCCTAAGCGCAATGGACATGAGTAGTGATACCACCGCAAAAATATTCTACTTAACTTTGGCTAAGAATGGCATTCGAGGGACTATTTAGTGAACCAAACTACTTTTTCAAATTAGTTTTCAGTAAATCTAGCAACAAACTGCGCAATTTCTATAGTAACAGAATACTAATATTGACTCTTTCTAATAAAAATCACAATTGTTTAAAATATTCACTATACCACTAGTGAAAATTGCCGATTATTTTCACTAGTGAAAATTGTCAAAAAATATTCACTATACCACTAGTGAAAATTGTCGATTATTTTCACTAGTGAAAATTGTCAATATAGTTCATTTTTATTGGCTCACAGACGGTAAATCTTGTATTTTTATTGGTCAGTTTTTGATAGATGACAAGTAAGTTGAATAGTCAGCTGTATTCTCTAATTGGAATGCAGATGATGGCATCAGGTCGAAATATTATCAAATTGGACAAAACGGTTTTCATTCCATGTCAAGTTTAGTATTTTGGGAAGCCAGTTGCGTTTCGGTAGGCTTGCCCACTACATTTTAAAATGATATTCGTGTCTTCTTGTATGTATAGCTATAGATAGTAGCAATAGTAGTAAAATCTACTAGTTGTTCTGTCGGCATATATAATATAGTGGATTTGCCACAGCACTATGTTGGCCGTTTCCCACAACCTAAACGCCACGCTTCTTTCGCCAAATCTCTTTTTGCATAGCTTTTGCTACCTACTGAATTCATTCTTTCTTCGGTCGCCCTCTTTTTCGTTTCCCGTGCGGTTGCCAATATAACACTTTCCTTGGCCATCTGTCTGGTGGTATTCTCGTTTTACATGGGCCAGCCGTAGGTACTAGACGACGAGTTTCTATTTCCCCTATCATGGTCTTGACTACTTTCATTCTTCTCTTAATCTCTTCGTTACGTTTATGTTCCAGCCTGGAGACTCTACAGCTTCCGCGTAATGCATTCATTTGGACTGCTTCCAGTCGTCGTCTCGTCGTCCTCTTTCTCATGTTTCTGATCCATACAATAATATATTTTGAACTCTCGTGTCACAAATTCTATCTTCCTTTTCGATGTTTTTTGACCACAATAAAGGATTTATCTTGTTGATGACTTGCTTTGCTTGTGGTCATCGCAATGTTATTTCATTTTTACTATCACCTTCGAAATCTATAATTGTTCCCAGATACTTATAGTCTCCACGGTGTTTTATCTGGTTTCCAGATATTTTTAAATGATCGCCCATTGATTCCGGTGGTTGAAGTTGCATTTCAACCACTAGAGATTGAAATGCTCGGACTACCGGGATTTCAAACTGTTTGACGTTCAATTGATGACAAGAGAAATGTCACTTTATGTTTAATTTTTTCTAAAGTGCATTAATTTGTTAAAAAGAGTGAAAATTCGTAGAAAAAATAGTATATGTAACTCGTGGCTGATAAAATTTCAACGTCTCGAGTTACTTTTTTCAACTCGCTTCGCTCGTTGAAAAAAACCACTCTCAACGTTGAAATTTTATTTCAACCACTTGTCCCATAATATACTATTATTTTGCCAACATTTACCATCAAAACATGTTTTCTGTGTGTCTCCTGTAATTTATTCATGAAATATTCAATGTCATATTCGTCATTCGCTATTATAACGTGATCGCCCGCGAATGAAATTGTATGTAAGTATTCATCATTTATGATGATGACCAGTGGTTGACATTTTTTTTACATTTCGATAGTATTTTATTTATATATGTCTTGAAGAGTGTCGGGGAGATAAAATACCCTTGTTTTAAACCATTTGTTGGTTCTAAAGCTTTCTATAGCTTTCGACATATTTTTATATACATTTTTTAGTACCTGCACATCTGCTTGATTGTCAGGATGTTGTTTTTATTTAATTACAGAAGCTCAAATTATTTTTAAATTCTGAATCAGATTCCTGCAACGAAATAATGAATGGAGAAGCATTTTCTATATTATTGATTAATTACACCAAATTAGTTTGTCAAAATGGTTACAAAAATTGTGCCACAGTCGTCTTCATAAAAGTGTTGTACAGCATGTGTGATTTGTGAATATAAATTAATTACAAACAAGTTTTGTATATACAAATATTTTGAAAGTATACATCTAGGTCTACCTAGTTAATGATGCAGTGTGAGTCTTTGTTGAGTAATAACACAACTACCAATAAACTTATCTGTCGCTGTACAAACATTTTTGAACATTACTGTACATTTTGAAAGACTCATGCCATAAATTTGCAACCCTGTCCCTACACATCGATTGAGAGTTTAATTATTTGTTGTAGTAGTAGGTTTGAGAAAATCCCCATGTAATTTTCAGTAATAATAGGACGAGAGGTCAAAATATTGCCGACAATAATTTTTGGCGATTCAGATACAAGTTTCTGCGGCGGCGAAAATAACGACGAGAGCTTGCACGAGTCGTTATTTTCTAAAGCAACAAAAACGAGACAATCTGAAGAGCAAAAAATGTCTGCAATATTTCGACCTAGAGTCCTATTCGTTTTGACAATTTAACTTTTCATTAAAAATTAGTTACAAAAAAAATCGTGGCTGAAATAAAGCTCCTCGAATTATTGTCGCTGAAATAAAGCTCCTCGAATTATTGTCACTAAAATAATAGTTCGATTGGTAGTTTATTTTCAAATTGAAGAATGCCATTGGTTGACAATGACACCAGTTAAATTGTCACAGGATTATATTAACAATGTTGAAAATGTTGCCTATCCCGAAAAATGTATTACCATTAAATCTCCATCCATCCATCCGTGGCACTTTGGCTTGCGTATGTTACATACTGGGTGGATCATTGTTTGATATATTTTTATTTTTGCGTGGCGGTTAGTTAAGGAGGTTTTAATGAGTACTATGCTTTGTTGCCTGCAGTTATGCGTTGTTGGATATCCTGTTTAACTTCCTTCCTCTGGTTTAATTGTGACCCCAGATATTTTCCTCACTTACTACTTCGAAGTTTTTGTTATCAATGGTGCCCTATTCTTCGTGTGGGCTTTATGGCGAAGTATTTGGTTTTGTATTTATTTATTGTAAGTCGCATCTGCATTGCTCCTGTTTCAAGGTTTCCAAATCCTTATTTATATCAGGTATTGATCTACCAATTAAATTTAAATCATCAGCGCAACCTACTATTTGGAGAGATATGTATGTTATAATAGAGTTTGTGTTTATGTCCATTGCTCATATGACTTTTTCTAGAACTAGATTAAACAGTATTGCTAGTCCGCCACCCTGACGTGGCCCTTTCTTGGTGTTAAACCTCTCTATACGTCTGTTCTGAACTTTAACTTGTGCTTTAGCAATTTTCATTGTCTACGGTTAAATCTAAGGTTTTATTTTCCTATATTTACCTTCAATTTCCAGATTATTATTACTCAGATATTCCTATCTTTACAAAAATCAATGTAGGTTTATCTAACGGTTACGAATAATAGGCTTCTCGATTTTTTATAATAGACTGACAATATTTTGCCGTGTTTCGTCAAGTTTTCGTAAAGCATAGGTCATACGGTCATTTTGTTGGATCAAATTTGTCAAACAGATTCTGTGACGTCATACAACAATGTTTGATTTACTCTATCAAACTTGGTTGTCATACCATCAAACTTACTGTTTTAATTGTTTGAATCAGCTTTTATAATCTTGTTTCAAAACGCTACTTGTTAATTGTTAATGTGTATTTTTGTTAAAACATCATACTTTTGTTAGTTGTGTAGATCTAACGTTGTATAATAAGAAAAGACGAAAATCTAGAAAAGTGTGGGCCTGTAAGTAGTTATAACGGCGTGATCAATAACGTGGAGTGTTATCAGTGGTACACAACGAATTGAAATTTGAAGATAGCGATACTCTTACACATTATTTGAGTACGGACGAAGGAGTCTTTATAAAGCTTTTAAATATAGCCACAAGCACAAAAAACCGACACACTACGCAAAATCGCGTCAGACATTTCTGCGAAAGTTAGAAGTTTTTGACGAACACGATCGGTGACGTCATAAATACGTCATCATTTGAGTATAGCAAACAAATTTGATTCAAGGAAATGGCCGTGTGAGCTTTGCTTAAGAAAGTTTTAATATAAAACATCCACTGGTGCCAGGTTGTCTCGAATGGTTTTGTGCGTTTTATGGTATAAATTCGTATAACGAACTCTTTGATTCATGTACCCATCGACCAACCGCGGACACATTTTAGAAGATCCGTGTTTCGTCTATATACACGAACGTCGATTGAATTTCCTCAAAAATGTATTTTAGCTCTTAGAATATGTTTCTGCTTATACTGAATTTTGCGCCCATGTACACAACGAAACTTTCAGGGCTGGAGCTCAGTGGTAAACATCCTGACTACTGATCTAACGGTGGCGGGTTCGATTCCCGGTCCCGGTGAGGTTTTAAAAATACAAAAATGTGGATGAAAACCTCTACAGAATGCCATCAGTCGGAAGTGATGTAAAGCCGTGGGTCCTATGTTACTACGATGTGTAGCATGGAGATCCCTTGTTATGGTTGAAATTCCTTAGTCTCGGCACAATTCTAAGTAGGACTTTGACCATATGACCAAAGCAGTCAGTGTCTAAGGTACCTGGTATCAGCACGCTTAGACCTTGTCCATAACAAACAAACCAACAAACACAACAAAGCTTGAATCCCATTCACCTGATAATTTTGAATAACGTAGTTTTATTGCCCTGAAATTAGACATTTTTCATTAATGCCTGCCAGGTCTGTCTAACAGAAAACATAAATTTCTGAAATTAAACTAGCTTTTACCGGGTTGCTAGAATACGATACTTGATAATGAGGAAAAATTACTTAACTTGAATGTATATTTTTTATTTCATCAGTGGGGTTATACGCTGCTTCTGTGTTA